>CAXAMN010023663.1:0-15844 GCA_963970005.1 Durusdinium trenchii
GGGGCAGCAATATTAAAATAACTTATCGGCTGCCCCATGGCTTATAAATTAATGTAAAGATATATGAATTATTAATTTATAAGCCATATAATATATATCATTCATCTCTTATAGTTAAAGATCACTTATAAAAAGAGATGAATGATAAAGAGAATTAAATTATGGATGAAATTCCCTGTCAATTACTTATAGAATTTCATCCACCAGCATTTATTTATGCTGGAATTATATATAGACCATGGATTTTTAATATAAGAAATAACTAATTGTAAAAATCCATGGTATCATTAATTAATATTATCACCATTTTTCCATTATTATCATTCATATCTTTTATTGGAAAAATGGTGGGGAAAAATCCCATAAAATAAGTGATTAATTAAAATACAGGGATTTTTCCATTAATTAACATATGACCGATAAAATTATCGGATGACCACTTTTAATTTATGATTAGTGGTCAGGTCATATGCTAGGTTATATATTATCTTTTACTTATGGGGAATTTCTCATTTAATTATTTCTATCTTTAACTATAAAGAAATTCCCCATTTGTTAAGATATAAATGATATTATTCTTGGCCTTATGATTATTACTTTGCTTTTATTAATTTCAATCATAAGGCCATATATATAGAAATTGGTGTTAACCCTCAATGAATATTATCATATTTGTCATTATTTATAGGATTCCAGGAACCTTCATGTACGAATAAAAAGGAGAAGGAAATAATGACAAATATGTGCGAATTTTATTATGAGCAAAAATGAATAACTATAAGACTAGAAGATGACCTCGGTTCATTATGTAATTAAAGAACCGATCATGAAATATAAATATATGTATCTTATATTATTACATGAAAAATCCTAAAGGAAAGAATATTATAATAAAGGATTTTTCATGCCTATAGATACAATTTATTTTATATTATATTTCTATCTTTACATTTGGCATTTTCTTATTAATTTGCTATTGGAGAAAATGCCAATCTTGTAAAATAAATTGTATCTTTCATGTCTTCCAAAATTCACCAATCATTTATATTTTGCCAGTGAATTTTGGTAATCTCTTATTTATATTATTCTATCTGCCCCTTATATTTTTATTATCTCTTATTTTATCTAAAGGGGCAGATATTATATTATTTCTTTCTTTCTTCTTGCCATTTCATCTATTATAAATATCTCTTATAATGAAATGGCAAGATATATATTATTATATTATTCTTTGCCGCTAGGCTACATTATATATTATTATCTCTTATTATTTGGCCTAGCGGCTATATCTCTTAATTTATATTATTTATTCCTCAGCATTTTTCATATCTTTTATTATCTCTTTATATAATGAAAAATGCTGTATTTCTTATTATCTACCAATATTTTTCATTAATAGAAATCTCTTTATTATTAAAAGCCGATCATTATTATTGATGTTTGCCCTCTTTTTATTTAATAGATAATTGAAATATAAAAAGAGGGCATTAATAATAACAAGAACCACAGCATATAATTATTCTTGGCTGTGGTAGTTAATAATAAGAGATTATATTATTGCCCTTCTTTTATTTAATGTATCTTTCATTTATAAGAAGGGCAATATAATATAGAATGGCCAGGCAGGGACTTCCCAAGTAAAAAAGAGGGACGAAAAGTAAAAAGCCTGGCCTAATTATAAATCATGGACTAACCATTGGCCGCGATCATCTATTAAAATTAAAATGATCGCATGCGAATATCTTTATGAGCTATAGATGAAATGAAAGGGAAATTCATTCATATTTCTTTCTTATGAATTTCCCAGTGTGTACAGCCAAAAATCAAGATAGAAGTTCTTTATTAGAGATTTTTGGCCCCTTCATGATACGAAAATAAATGCAAAGATAGAAAGTGAATCATCATTTATTTTCGTATAGTCTCTTTATATTTATACCTTTGTGATCGCATTTTTGTACGTCACCTTTTATCTTATGAGAAGTAGACCGCGATCACATTATATTCATTCATAAGCCTTTCATTTTGCCATAGAATCTTTTAATATAAAATGAAAGGTTGTTTCCTCTTATATTAAGAGGTTAATATTATTAAAGAATATAGCATTTTCATTTATATACGCTGGGACAAAGGTGGGAGACAATAAATGAAAATGCTTGTCTTTCTTATTTTACTTATGTTGGGTCACTTATTATTTATTTTGATGACATTGTGACCCAGCGTATCATCTATTTATATTATTCATCATCATCATTAATTATAAAGAGATTTCTAATACAAATAATATGATGATGATGAATAGGCCATAAGTAATTAAAAGGCCAATAGCTGCCATGGATTTTATTATTTCTTTTCATTCATTAAGAAAATCCATGGTTGATGCCTGTCAAAAGGCATTTATAGTCATTCTAGTTTATGGTGTGTCCGGTTATCCATGAATTAATTTTCGTATAGTGACTCTTCAAATTAATTCATACGTTGTAGCGGCTCAAAATACGAAGACGGCCAAAATTCATTTCATTTTACATTCATTCATTTTGGTTTAGTTTATTATATAATGCATTTCTTTGCTTTGGCAATATAGAAATGCATGAATGATATTATATTTTACATTTCATGATACGTTTCTTTCATTTATAATAGAAACGTAGGTCAAATGCTAGTGTAACTTATTTTTACTTATGTAGCCCCAGCATCTCTTAATTTATGGGGGATTGCAAAGATAGAAAGATATAATTAATTTGCAATCCTTTAATTTAATGCTGGGGCTTATAATCCTAACAACCTAGACGATGACCTCACATCTTATATAAATTAAAGATGTGATCATGATGGTAGATAATAAAATAAAGAAAATACCATGCCATTTTATAAGAGAAGTAAAATAAAATGGCATGAGAGTAAAATAAAAGATAAATAACTGGCGGCACAAATTATTAACTTATGGTGCCGAGTCCGAATAGATTATGAGGTATATGTTATTACCTGTAGAAAAATCCAATAGTTGTTAAGGATTTTTCATCTATGTCTTATTTATTATTATTGTCCCACTTTTTTCATGGTATTTTTATTAAAAGTGGGACAACATATTATTTAATTTTTTATTATTATTATCCGGGCCTTTTTTAATAATTCAATGTGGGCCCGGTTATCTATAATTTATATCATCTATTGCCAATCATTTGTTGAGTGTAAAATATAATATAAATGATTGGCAATATAATATCATCTATAATTTATATCCGCCCTTAAGATATAGAAAAGATGGGCGGTAAGTTAATAAGTTATGGCAGCTTTTAATTTATTTGCTGCCAATATATATTAATTCTTCTTTTTACTTTATATTACATGACTTGCGATTTAATTTATAATAGAATTTCGCAAGGGATAAAATACATTAATGATTGCCACAGCTTTTATTGATTAAGAAATATATAAAATATGCTGTGGCAATAGATGAAAGAATATAATGTACTAGCAATTGACCTTCGCTCATATATGAATGAAAGAGCGAATCATGATTATAGATAATAGAAATGGATAAGAGAAAAATCCACATTAAATAACATGATGCACCAATAAAATTAAATGGTGCCAATAATAAAAGTGGTGGATTTTTCTTACCTTTATATTATAGCAGCTTATTTTGCTGCTCATATTATTCTATTATTACTTATCTACAAGTGATCACATGCCATCTTTAATTTTATCTGATGGCAGGTCAATGTCTAGTGCATATATTTCTTCTTTTATGCCATCATTTTATTCTATAAGTAATTTCTACATTAAAAATGATGGCATTATTATTAACTTATTATTTATTCTTGGCGATGGCATTATAAAGATATAAAAGATAAAATCCATTGGCCATCGCTTATTTTATTATATTTATCACTCATTATTTATTATAAGATGGCCAATGGCATGATAAGTTAATAAAAGAAATAGAATAACATGCCATTGACCATTATTTATATATTATCTTTCATGGGTCAATGGCATAAGAAAATAAGTTAATAACACTTAGCCATTGACCTTGAAATCTATTATAAATAAAAGATTTCAATCATGATTATAGAATTAACTATTAAATTAAAGGCAATTTGCAATATAAGATATCAATAATTAATTAGCAAATTGCCAATAAGAAAGACATTACCATTAATTTTGGTAGATAAAAAGAAAAGTAAATAATATATGACCAAAATTAATGGGGGATTCATTCTTTAATATAAAATATAAGACAAATAAAAGAATGAATCCCTAAAGATAAAGAGACCATGGATTTTAATAATTAAAAGATAACAAGAAATATATTAAAATCCATGGTAGTTCATTCATTTATTATCCTCATATTTTATTCGGACATTTTACTTTTATTTTTATTGTAAAATGGCCAATTGCTAGTCATAAATTAATTCATAGGCATTCTATTTTTATTATCTCTTTCTTCTTTCCAGTTCTTGGAGTTAGGCCAACCTATAAAAATAGAATGCCATTATATAAAGAGATGAAAGATAAATGACATATCCACCATTAATTTAAGAGATGAAGGGAAAATTAATGGTGATGAAGGACATAAGTAACCGGAAAAATCTCATGACAACTAGTAATTTATTATTAGAGATTTTTCCGTCTATTAACCATCATTAAATTATAAAAGAAATCAATAAATTTAATGATGGTTTCTATCTTATGACCTCTTAAAATAAGAGGATATCATTCTTTAATTCTAATATGAATGATAGGTCATAGGCTAGTCTATATTATAATGTCTTTGGCTTCTTTTTCATATTAAAAGATTAGTAAATAAAAAGAAGCCAAATATTAATCATTTATTTATATTATTGTGCACCCATCATATTTATCATCTTATTTATTTATGGGTGCACATATTATTATTTATTATTCATATATCTGCCATTCATTAATATAAAAGATGATGATAAAATGAATGGCAGAATAATATATTAATTAATGATTGGCCAACCCACTAATTTCTACATCTTATTATATTTAAAGTGGGTTGGCAAAGATATATATATTATTATATTATTTATGGTTTTTATCTCTTATTATCATTACGCCTTATCATTTTCTCTTATTATCTTCTGTATTCTTATAAGGCGTAATGAAAGTAATAATTAAAGTAAAAGAAAGATAATAATAATAATACAATAAATATAATGGTGTTAACCCCCTAAATAAATAGTGACCTAGCAACCGCAAAGTGCATATGCTTGGCACTTTAGTTTATGCGATATAGCATATTATTTATTATCTTTTACATGTAATTATATAAGACTCATGAATTTTAATGAAAAAGGGATTACTAATATATTAAAATTCATGAGGATGTAGGAGCTATTAATTTTGGCAGTCATTTTTCTTATCCAAAATTAATAGCCGTGTAGGGCCCAACCTCTGTTTCCTTATTTATTACTTCTATCTTTTATAAAAAACAGAGGTTGGTACGCCAGAAAGTGAATATGAATGTAAATGAAATATGAACGGTAAGGACAAAAACCGTAATGAATGAAATGAATGAAGGAGCGACCAACCTGACCACTAATGAAAATAAATGGTTGTTCATATTTTTTCTTTCTTATTACCATTTATTTTCATAATAAGAGGTCAGACTTCCTCACCATCATTTTACTTTTAATATCTTTATCGTAATTATTAATGATGGTGAGGATTAATAATAAGTGAATAAAATGGGTTGCCGGTGACTTCCTACATAAATAAAAGGATACGAAAATTCTTTGGCAACCCTCAAAATAATAATCCACTAGCATGTTCATATGCCCTTTTTGACAGGGCTCATTAAATTAAATGGATTATTACTTTTCTTTTTGCCATTTAATTTAATGTACACACATGCATTTCTATATTATAAAATTGAGGGATTATCAATTTTATAAAGAAATGCAACATGAATATAAATTACTTAAGGGATAAAGCCAAAATATAATAATCCTTTCTTTTCAATATATTTTGGCTTGCTAACCATCATTTGTCTTTCATTTCTTAACAAATGATGGTTCACTTTTCTTATTCCTTTATTATTAGCAAATGAGCCAATTTTTAATTATTAATAAATTGGCGGTCATCGGTTAGTTCACTTATCTTTTAATTTATAGGGTGGCCATTAATCTATTGTCACTATTTCTTTTTCCTTTCGCAGTCTCCGGCCACCCATTAATTTATATTATATGGCTTGTTATTTTGCTATAGCAATTTACTTATCATTAAAATAACAAGCCATATGATAAGATAAAAGAAAGATAAATGATATATGATATAGATGCCCGATGAACATGTTAATATATTTCTTTATTATTAATGATCGGGCATCAAGAATGAAATATATAGGACTAGCAGATGGCCCAAAATCTAATAATAATGAAAGATTTTGTCCACTATTAATTTATTGCAAAATGAATTAATATTAAGTGGCAAGTAATAATAAGAAGATAATGAATGAAAATTAATGATAAGTTAATTTTCATGAATGGACCATTAATTTTGGTCTTGTATTTTTATCTCTTATTTACCAAAATTAATGGGATGTTTACTTTAATTTATGGAGATTTTCATATTAATTTCTTCATGAGAAAATCTCCAAATAATATAATAGATAATAATATAGCGGCAGCAAATAATAAGAGATTTTAATAATAATTGCTGCCGCCGGTCTATTTTTATTAATTCTTTTCTTATTTGCAACCCATTTTCTATTAAAAGATATATGAATTAAGAAAATGGGGTTGCTATCTCTTATATTATTCCTTTATGATTAGCAAATGATGTCAACCTTTTATTTAAATTAGGTTGACAGGCCATATGCTAGTGTAATAATATATTGATGTTTGCCTTTATTATTTTTATTCGTATCCTTTTTTCCGTGTTGAAGGCTTCATAAGCTGGAAAATAATAAAGGCAAATAATAAGTGATTGAACATATGGCCGCATTATAATAAAGAAATAGAATAAAATTTAGCGGCCATCGTTAATATAAATTATTGACTATTGGAAAAATCCCATCATATTTATTGATTATTATTTATAAGGGATTTTTCCCGCCATTAAATTTATTAAGTTCTTTTATTTAAATTTAATGGCTATTATTAATCATTTCCTTCTTATAAATCAATGATAGCAGATTTAATTCATAATAAATTTCTGCTAAGTCAATTGCTAGTCATATATTTATATTAAGGATGGCAATATTTTATATTCTGTCCCCACTTTTTACTTTAATGAAGGTTACGAGAGCCGGATAAAATATTGCCATCATATATCTTTTAATCTAATGCCTTTTCTATTAACATAAGAGACAAATAAATAATAATAGAAAAGGCATAAAAGAAGAGATTATGACGTTATCGATGGCCTCACAACGTCATTTAAATAAAGTTGTGATCATGAAATATAAAATGAATAATAAATAAGAGGAAAATTCTCCATTAAAAGACATATAGTTAGAGAATTTTCCAACATAAGTAATAATAATGGATTATAGCTGTGGACCGGTCCTTTCATCTCTCTAACTCTTGGTCCACAGCCTATGGGATTTTACTTACCTTTCTTTTTCATATAGTAAAATCCCATATATTTATTATTCATGTTGGCCATTAATTTCATGGCCATTTAATTACATGTTATATCTTATAAATCAATGACTCGCCATTTTAATTTAAATATATGGCGAGGGCCAAAGGCTAGTGTATAAGAAATATATATTATTGCCAAGCTTTATTTTCATGGTTTTCTTTATTATTAAAGCTTGGCAACTTATGTCACTTATTATTTACTTTCATATTGCCCCCATATAATAAATGATATAAGAAAAATGGGGGCAATAAAGAATATAAAAGATGATGTAGCCCATCGTCAATAATATATTTAAAAGAGGTCATAGACGATGGGCGATATAAGATATAATTAATATATGATGTTGCTCTTATTATCAATTAAAAGATAAATGAAATAAAATAAGAGCAACATATAATTCTATAAGTGACTAGCACATGACCCATCAATCTTATATAAATGAAAGATTGATGTCATTGTCATATAAGTAATAGATATAAATAATAGATGAAATTTCATAAGTAATCCAAAGAAATTTCATCCTTTATTATCAGATTTTGGCATTATATCTTAATATTTTTGTAGTAGCCAAAATCTGTTATTATTAATGTTCTACCATGAATTTTATTATCTATTACTTCTATAAAATTCATGGTTATTCATTTATTATAAGGGGATTTTTAACTATAAGAGATTACTATTATTAAAAATCCCCCCATGAATTTATTCACCTAAGAAATTTCATCTAGAATAAATTCATGGATATATTTCTTTCTTATTTATCATCTTTGCACCTTATTTTCATATTAATATTTCTATCTTTTACTTTTAAAATAAGGTGCAAATAATATAATATAAATCTCTTAATGTGGCAGCAGAGGTGGACAAAAATATACGCTGCCACTTTTATAATATAAATAATAGACTAGCAATCACATAATCATCACATATTAATAACTTATGGTGATGAGTGCGAATGAAATATGAGCATTATAAATTAAAGATTCCCTCATCCATTTTTCCAGGTAATTACATACGGATGTCTTTTTAATAAAAATGGATGAGGATAAAGAGAGTTAGCAAATAAGAATGAATTTGTATTTTTGTTATTCTTATTTGCCCTTAGGTGCCATCATCATATTAATTCACTTATTATTTCCTTTCATATTAATATGATGATGGACTAGAGCACCAATAATAAAGAAGAGATAGATGGTAATGGTGCTCTAGTGACATGAAAAATCCATAGAAATAAATTAAAAGTGCTGGATTTTTCATGGTATTCTTTTCTTATTCTTACCTGCATTTTTATCTTATAAGATAGCAAGAAATATATAAAAATGCAGGAATTATATCTTATTATTTATTATGGGCTTTTTATATAAAGAAATGAAGAATATAAATATAAAAAGCCCCTATATATAATGGTGATAACCTGCCATGAATTTAATCTAATCATTTTCATCTAATAAATTCATGGCATATAAGAGATATAATGACTAGCAATTAGCCCATCAATCTATTAATAATTAAAGATTGATGTCCACTTTTATTAAGTGGTGTATAGAAATGAATGATAATACATGAATTATTTCATCATTTAATATTAAGATTTCTATGGATTACTTGGCAAAAATAAAATACCAATATAATTAATAAAGATAGACAAGGAAATAGAATTCTATTTCTAAGACATACATTACATTAATCATGATAAGATTTCTGGATTATTAATTAAATTATACCTTCGTTCACTTGCGATTTCACTTTGCGGCTGGTCCCTCATCATTTATATTTAGTTCTTTATAATTAATGGACCAGCAAAGATAATTCGTAAGTTGTCAATGGTCAATCTTACATTATTATTTATTACTATTTTTATAAGGAAATTACCATAAGAAAGAAAAGAACATAATGGTCAATATTATTAATGATGAATAAAATATGAGAGAAATATGATCATAATATAATTAATAAATATTGGGTGAAGTAATCCTTAATGTAAAGGTTAAATATTAATATAAGATATGGAAATAATGGTCAATAATAATAAGTTAATGATAAGGATAGAATAATAAATATTGGAGAAGAATGCAAAAGCATAAGGAAATGATAAATAAAATCATGAATGCATAATATAAAATCAGTGACCTCGTTTTCCCCTTTTGTAGCTTGCCAGATTAGGATTCTTGTATATGAAAATAAATAGTGAAATAAATTATAGTAAACAAGAATATAAATATATGGTGAGTGAGTCTATGAACTTTATTAAATATTAATGAATAAGAATAATAAATGATAGGTTGATAACTAATAGATAAGGAAATGAAGGCGTACCGAAGGAAAAGATAAGTAAAAGATAAATAATATATTTTGGTAAGACTTTCATTCTAATTTAATATAAGAGACCATTGCTAAGAATTAATTAATGACAAGTTTATTGAAATTTCTATAGATATAATAAATATAAAGAGATATAGATAGAAATAATAAGATATCCATCTATAAATAATAATGAATGTAGATAATAGAATTTATGATCAATAATAATTAATGTATGAATAAAATAATAACAACCTAGCAAGAATCAGTAAATAAAATGCTATTAACTTTATAATTAGAAGATAATAACATTAAAATATATATTCTGCATTCAAGATATGAATAATAATGATGGAAATTAATATATAACCCTAAGATACGAGGAAGAGATTCCCGAGACAAGAATTGAATTATAGTCAAGATTTTTATAGAATACAATGGAATTATCTATGAATTAATATATGAACCATAAATAATATAAATGAATGAATGTCATGAGATTGGGGAAAATAAACCCTCATAAAATAAAAGCTGTATCTTGAGATTGTAACCTTCATGGTAGAACTTAATTATAATGATAAGGAAATATAGGAATAATAATAATCTATCATTTTAATCTATAATATAATAATAATACATGAATAATATTTATATTTACAATAAAAAGCATAATATTATAATGAAGGTTTTGTATTCTAAATCTAATATTAGAGGAAATGGAGTTTACAGAATTATTTCATCTACAAGTTACAGCAATTATAATATAGAAGATAGCATTAATATATAAGATGAAATAATAATAAAGATAACTAATAATAATGAATGAATGAATGAATAATACATGAAAGATAGGAAAGTTATTCCTGATCCAATAGATGACAGGGAATTCCAGGAATGAAAAGAATCTGGAAAGGATGGGATTCTTCTTGCCATTACATTAAATCCTAAGAAATGCATTGGTGAAAAGGTAAGAAGAATACCAATAAATATTAAATGTAAATGATAAAGAGAGAGTGTACATGAGGATGAAAATAATAAATTCTTATTAGCAACAATCTTTTCTCCATTCAAGATTATTCCAGAGAATATAGCAATTATAGCTCCTAAAGAAAGAACAAAATGAAAATGTGCTACAACATAATATGTATCATGTAATCCTAGATCCACTGCACCATTTCCAAGAATTATTCCTGTTGACCCACCTATCGTAAACATTAATAAAAATAGATGTGAGAGGAAGACAGAAGTAATCCTAAGGTGTAATAATGGTGGATTGGAGAGATATGTAAAAAGCCAATTAAATATTTTTGTACCAGTTGGTAAGGATATTAAGATTGTAACTCCTGTAAAATAAGCTCTTGTATCACTTTCTAAACCTACAGTATACATATGATGTCCCCAAACAAGACCTCCAAGAAGAGAAATAGATGACATGGCAAAGATCATTGATTGGTTAGCAAAAATAATTAATTGTAAAATACCAGAAATTATTATGGAAATGATCCCAAATGCAGGAATTATTAATATGTAAACTTCTGGATGTCCAAAAAACCAAAATAAATGTTGATAGAATATAGGATCTCCTCCAAATATTGGATCAAAGAAAATTGTATTAGAATGAAGATCACCCAATATTAAAAGAAGTGTTCCAGATAAGATTGGTAATGTTAATAAAAGCATGAAAGCTGTAATCAAGAAAGACCAAGGAAATAATGGAATAGAAGATAATATCAGATAATAAGATCTCAATAAATGAATAGTTGTCCAAAAGTTAAGAGATGTAAGACATGAAGATATACCAGAGATTATTAATCCAAATATAAGATTTCCTGTACTTGAAGGTGATAAAGTCATAAAAGAAGTGGATAATGGTGGGTAGAGCGTCCATCCTGTACCACCTCCAAATTCTGAGATTAAAGAAAGGATTAGGAAAAGATATGAAAGCAAAATAATTAAGATAGAAAAATTATTGACTCTAGGATATACCACTTCTGGAGACCCTTGAAAGATAGGTACAAAATAATTTCCAAATCCTCCAAACAAGCCAGGCATTACTAAAAAGAAAATCATAAGAAAGCCATGCAATGTAATGCTTATATTATAGAAGTTCTGGTTTTCTGGAGATATAATCCTATTTCCTGAAGAATATAATTCTATTCTTATAAGGACTGATATTAATGTACCGGAGATTCCAAAGATGAATCCAGATAATAAATAATAGATTCCTAAGCCTTTATGATTACAATTTTTAACTAATGAATGAAAATGATAATAATATGAATTAAAATATAATAAACCCTTGAATTTAATATAAAATAAGATGAAAATAATATAATAGAATAAAATAATATAACAAATAATAAGTAATAATGAATGGCATTAGCTAAAAAGACAAGGATATGAATTCTAAATTAAATGAGGATGATAAAATATAAGTAATGTAATAATAATGGTAAGAATAATGAATCCTAATATATGAATAAAGAATAATGAAAATAATATTAATAACTAAAGAAAATAATAAGAGAGATAGATTCTAGAAGAGCATAATAATAATTTATGTTTATGTTATGAGAAAGTGAATTAACATGTGAATGAAATATTATAAATGAGGAGATGGTGGGTCCGATTACACTTTCCTTTACTTTTAATAAATCATGAACCAATATTAAACATATCTTGAATAAATGAATTATAATATAAACCATTAAAATAGATAATAAATAATATTAATATTCATGAGTGATAATAATAATCATGAGATTGATAATAGATAATGAACTATAAGGTGAATAAAATGAATGTTAAGATTTCTATGAAAATACTATAATAAATATAATATTGGAATAGTGGAAATATATATTATTATTGTTGTTTCCTTTTCTTTAATGAATAATATTAATATTCAACATAAATAAATAAGGAGGAATAACTCATGAAAAGACCGAATAGAAGAATGAGTGACCATATGCTAGTAATTTAATAATAAGAACTTAACCAATAAAGATAAATGCATTCTTAAGATATAAATTATTCAAGATTGATAAGAAATAATATAAGATTTAAATATAAGATGTTAATAGAAATATAAAGGGAAGTAATCCAATAAAGAATAATAATATGTTGATGGTATGTGAGTGAGCAAAGTTATCATTATATAATTCTTATTATGATATTTTTCTACAAGATTGCTATTATTAATATTGTTCTTCTTCTATTATAAGATATTAAACATAACATGAATAAAATAATGAAAGACAATGATAAAATATATGGAGGTTGAAATCTTAGGATTAATGAAAATAATATAGGAAAAGACACCATTTAATTTGATAAGGTAGAACAGCATATTATTATTTATGGTCTATTTCTCTCTTATATTATTAACCATCATCTATAATCTGTCACTCTTATCATTGACCCTTCATTTATTATTCTTTGTATTTCATGTCATCTATCTCTTAATATTTCTGGTAGCCATTAATCCACATATTTCATTATAAGATTGTAACCATCATTTGCATTCATATCTTCTAATAATAGATTACAGGATTTTTCACCTTCGTTTTTATTCATAGCATTCAATTATTATGATTCAATTATTAACGGACCTATCATCCACTAGCATTTTATATTATTTACTTACATTTCTTTTCATAATATTATTTCCTCTTATATTTATTATTTTATTCATTAATCGATAATTCTATAACTTAGGGACCATAGGCTCATTCTATTAATTACTTCTCTGTTTTCATTATATTTATTATTAATCACTTATGTCCCTTATCTTTTTATTATCTTATTTCCTAACGGTCAGGGGCTAGGTCGTCTTCTCAATAATCTTTTCATTACTTATTTATTATAATTCATATTCATATTCCATTATATTATTGTTAGGCATTTATGATTCATGTTGGTTTTCTTTATTATATTCATTGTATCACTCATTAATATATTATTCTCTCCTATTTTGGTCTTCTCTATCTACCTCCCATTATTTATTATCATTATAGTTCATATGTTTTATTATCTAGAATCTTATCATTAATTTCTATATTTCTTTATCTCTTATATTCAATTGAGTTCTCTTAATATTAAATGATAGTAAAAACAATAATAAATAAATTCCACAATCATTAAGTTACAGCAGGGCAGTTCTTCCACTAACCCTTTATTTTACAACCTATGGACTGACTTGCAATCTTTAATCTATAATGTTCTTCATTAAATTAACAATCATTTGTATTTTACTATCATATAATTCTATAAAATATACTGTTCTTTCATGATTATTAATTATATTTAGTTATCATTTATTTTATTTCAATTAATGGTTCTTCCATGATTTATAATAATGGTCTTTATCTTATTTTTATCATATTATATTCCATTTTATATAAAGGTTGAATTCTATTAATATTTATGTCTTTTATCCCTTTATTTAACTTTATGATTATTTTGCCCAGGAATTCAATGGTCTTCTCCATCATCTATTATATCATCTATATTATATATTAATTGATATGTTATTTCCTTTTATATTATATGAATCTTATTGTCTTTTAACATCATATCATATAATCATCAATTAATATTATATTATTATTAATGTTGATGTTCATTATATTATTTTATCTTTATATTCTATTTACAATCTTATTATTTATAATCTCTTTTACCATTATTATTATTCAAGTTATGGTTTTTATCATACATTATTATTAGTTTCTTCTTATTAGTAATATTCAGGAGATATAATCTAGAAATATGAACCGGTGGTTAACTTTATTATTATTCAACCTTGATATTTATTTATTATTGGAGAATACTTCTCTTCTTTTATCTTAAATTATAGATCTAGGATTAATTCACTATATCTATTTATTCTATGATTCATGGTATCTTTTTATCTTATATTATCTTTATTATACATTTCTTATCATTTATATTAATTATTAGTTATATTAATTTCTACCTTTATAGTTCCTGGTATCTTGGGACAATAATTTCCTTGTTATTTATTCTATCCATTTCTCTCTTTTATATTTCTTATCCATTTCCTCTCATCTATCTCTTATTTTGGTAGCTCTTTTATAATTAATTTCATCACAAACAAATGCTGTATTTTCCTTAAGAGATCTCAACCCCATCATGTAATTCTAATATTCAAGGAAAGTAAATATAATTCATGTATCTTTCATATATCTTTCATGCATTATTTGTAATTAATGGTCTTGTTATTTTATTTGCATTTTATTTACTTTTGCTTTCATATCTTAAGTTAACGGTTGGTCAGGGAATTCTCAATAAATAATATGATAATATCTTTCTTCTAATCATTCATTAACATCATATTAATTATTATTGATGGGTTTCTTTATTATTATTCATACATTATCAATTATTATTATTCATTATCAATTAATATCCTACATTATGGTTTTTCTCTCTTAAATATATAATGCTTTATTAAAAGATATAGTGATATAATGAAAAGACCAACAACAACAAGGAATTTTACAACCTCAGATTCCAGGATTTAATATTCGGTCTTACACTCTCCTTTTCCTTTATGATATTAAATATTTTCTATCAACAGCCTTTTGGATTTCTCTTATTAATTTATTATATTTTTCATATCATCTGGTCACACGGCTATATCTACAGGATCTATATCTTCTAGCCATTTTATTAACATATGTCTTTCTTATTTATTTACATATTATTGTCATTTACTTTTATTATTAATAAGGCATTCATCTCTTACATTAATTACTTCTCTTATCCTTTTCTAATCATTATTTATAATATAAGATTGCTATCTGGAAAAGACCCTTTATTTTATGATTTTAACCTTCAAGTAATTATTCACCAACACATCATTATTTATTATTTATATCTTATATCTACAAGCCTTTAATTTATA
>CAXAMN010023664.1:0-15842 GCA_963970005.1 Durusdinium trenchii
AGTGTTGGCTGATCCTCGATCGGCATGTCCAAACTGCTCTCAATCATCCGTTGCAAAGCAGCGCAGGCAGCAGACATCGCATCGTCGTATGGCTCCATGTTGCACGGGTTACGTGTTTCAAGCCTGGTTATCTCACGGATGGTCCGCTCAAATGCTCTCTGATGTTCTCTGACATACAGCTGCAGGCTCACAAGTTCATAGACCAACTTACTTGATGTTGGTCTCTATCACTAGGGCGCGGTCATCATGTCGCTCAAAAGCGGAGGTCACTGAATTGCACCCCCCATTATTCATTTTTATTCTCTGCCGGCTGAGTGATCTCAGCCCGTGTTAGGCTTGCAATCGAACGAGCGATCGGCAGCTTCGTGAGCTGCTGCCCGGGCGGCAAAGTAGCATCATCATGAGGAACGAATCGGAACAAAGGGGTTCCGAGGTTCGATCTTGCCGAATGCTGAGGTCAATGAAGATTTAGCAACTAGCCAAAACATGTAAGCATCTGTCTCCAGCTCTGGCAGGTGGGGACACGCGACAGGAACCGTGTGATCATCTCTCAAAAAGCGGCCTCCGCCTGTGTGCAAAATTCCTTGGTAATGCCCACAAGAGGGCAGTTCACCTCGGTGAAGGACGGTGGCCACGATCCTGAACTCTAGCCAGCGGGTGGTGCATCCAGTGTCGTGCATGAACACCGGAAGAAAAATCTTGTGACGATTCCATTGAATCTGGGATTTGGATCGAACGCCCACGGTGGGAAAACGGTTCACGTGCAAGCAAACATTTGTGGTCCAAGAGTTCACTCCGTATCTAAAAGGGAGCTGGTTCGACCAAAGTTCAATCAGCTCTTGCAAGCTGCTGCAAACTGACTTTTCTTGCCTCAGGACAATCGGTGCAAAGGTCAAACCCCAGTCCTCTATGGATTGCTCGAGTCTGGCTTCCCAACGTGCTCTGCTCAGGTCTTGACAGCTTCCTTGATGAAGGGATTGTCTCAACCAACCCGCAAACTCAGCAGCGTCTTGCTGCTCATCCCTAGCGTGTACCGCAAACCAAGGAGCAAGGCAGGTGCCCAACACATGAGGATCTGTGAGCCATTGAACCTTCGTATCATGACCAAGAACCCTCTGTAGAGGCAGGTTCCAACAATCCATGGTTTGCCAGTTTGCCACCCAAAATTGCTGTCCATGCAGCATCTCCATAATTCCGCCTGAACTACCGAGTTGACATAGCAGTCATTGGCTTCGTTGCCAAGTACCAGCTGCAAGAGTGCCTGCCTCATCGTTTCAGGCAGTGGGCCACAGCTTGGGCCAGTGGTGACGTCTGTAGAGTCGAAGGTCTCAGCCTGAGGAGGATCAACTGGGTCAGGCCATTGGCGGTCAATTTGGTCAGCAGGCCGTAGATCTCCTGAGAGGCTGGGCTGCGAAGCGAGAGATCCAGTCTCCATGGAATCACTACCGTCGTCTGCTTGACCAACAGGTCGGCCTGAAGAGGTTTCAAGGCCGAGAAACGACGGATCAGGTCTGACTGGCCACCGAGCAGGGAACTCCAACAATAGAATGGAAATGCGAAGCAGCTGTGATTTTTTGATCTTCTCGCAGCAGCGTATCGCCATAGTCTGTCAAGCTCGTCACGTCGACTCGCCAAACCAGAGCGGCTGCGCTAAAGCGATCCAAGTATGCAAAAGTTTGATGAGATGCTCGTCACGTCGACTCGCCAAACCAAAGCGGCTGTGCTGAAGCGATCCAAGTATGCAAAAGTTTGATGACGTGACACAGTCGCCCGCGATCATAGATCACAGACGATCAGTGGCTCAACCAGCAACAAGTCTGATCAGCACATGTCTTATCACAGTGCCAGTACGGATTCCATCGGCACATCGCCGCTGTGCCAGGCATCGCTGTGACGTTCCTGCTCGGGCATCCCGTCACGCAGACCTCGTAGGCGCTTCAACGGCGTCTCCCAATCCTTGTCAAACTGAAAGCCTGCATCTTTGGATTCAGTGGCGCTGAGAAATTCCCAGAAAGCTGTCACTTCAGGAACTCGTTCTTGCACGACCGGCACATGCCACAAAACCGAGTATTCTCCAAAACTGTCGGTCTGGCCAAGGACAACTTGGAAGACTTGACCTGCGGATCCTCGGAGCATCCAGTTCACGGCCGAAGAAGGGCCAGCGCAACGGAGCTTGGCCCGAAAAGGCATGTCCGAAGCGTGCTGCGACTACAGGCAATCCACAGACCTCTTGACACGAATGGCCGAGGTCGTGTTTGGGTCCTGCTGCAAAGCTTTATCATCTGCCAAGTCGACCTCGTTGAAGGCAACCAAAGCCCGCATTGCGGTGCAATCGATACGCCCAAAGGTAAACATTCCCAGGTCTTTGTCTTCTGTCACATCACGAAGGGAGACCACCGGACAGCCTGCGTGCATATGATGATGTGTCACTGGGCGTTGCAACAGCTCCGGGGAGGTTGCGGCAACTGCTTCACGTGTTGTGACCAAACAAGGTTCCAGACGCCGAAGATCAAGTTCCAGCACTTCTTGGTATTCATTGCCACGGAATGTGAAACGACAAGTCCATTGAGCACTTCGAAACATATCACGAAGCTGCGTTCTCAAAGTCCGCGTGTCCTGCAACGATGTGGTCAGCTCAACGTTCAGCAGCTTGGCAACAGCCAAAATACCTTCATGATAGATCATTAGGCTGCACTGTGCATTCGAGTCTGCCACCGTGAGTCGCAGAGCAAGTCGACGCTCCGTTGGCGCAGTGGCGAGGTGCGGTTGGACAAAATGTTGCACATATATCTATGTACCGCATGTACATATCCCGCACTGTCTCCTGGGAGGATGTTTCTTAGATCATATTAGATTTTCTTAGATTTTCAATGATATCTGCTGTATTTGCTACAAAACCAATGTTCCGAAACCAGAAAACAAAAAATGCCAAAAATGCCAATGGCAGTAGCTCAGGTTGCGTCGCTAGTTAGTATGCAACATCCACAAAACATAAAATCTGAGACATAAAATCTGAGATCAAAGAAAGCCAAACAGACAAAAATTTGTTGGACCAAATTTGACACTAGTTCGTTGCTTCGCTGTGAGCCGTCTACAGTCACACAGTCCGACGGGCACTCTCGCTCTGGCACTGCACTGTGCGTGAGTCTTATCGTCTCCAAAACACAAGCAGTCTTGCTGTCTTGAGTTAGTCATTGCCACTTGAGTTACGTAAAGTACATATCAAAACATGCCGCAGTGACTTGTCAGCATTCGTCAGCAGACAGACCTAAACAACAACATTCTTCTTTGTGACCAAAGCACATCTGTTCTAGACGTTATCCCTATAGATGTATAGATTCGGAAGTTCAACCAAGTTCGTCACGTCCACTGATCTTCAAAATCGTGCAAAATTGTTGAGGCCGTGGCATGGTGACTTGTCAGCAGACGAACCGCTTTTGATCATCTCACTCTACAAACCAAAAGCCAGCTAGAAGTTCAGCAGAAGTTCAGCACAAAAATGAAACTCCACCATCATCATCAACCAAAAAGGCCCAGACCTTGTAACCTGGGTCTCCGCGACAATCCGAAACAGCTGCGAATGCAATCGGCTGCAAACGCAACCGACACAGCGGCGGGTCAAATCAGTGCTTTTGAACATGTCATCAAAACATGTCAGGTACACAATGGCTGTGGAAATCACAATGGGAGTGGCGCACAGAGACGAGGCCGCAATCATGAGCACGCAGTGACAACACTGGCCACGTAAATCACAATGGCAGTAGCGCAGAGACGGGCTTCACAAACGCCCAAGGCGCAGCATTTACACTGCGCTTAGCATACAGTGAGAACCCTTGCTTTGCAAAACACAATGGCAGGGGCGCAGAGACAGGCTTCTCAAACATCCTCCCCGCAGCACTTACAATGCGACTTGCAGGGGCCCCCAGCGGCGACAACGCGCGCCGCAGCCCCTTCTGCAGTCTCTGGAGACTGCGCCGGCCACTGCGGATGTGAGGTGTGACAAGAAGGGCGAATAGATGAAGTTGTGAGTGGATATGTGAGATGAGAAGAAGTGTGTGTGTGTCAGATGATGAGATGACAAGCTGAGTGTGTGTGTGTGTGTGAGCTGATGAGATAATTGTGTTGTGTGTGTGACTGTGTGTGTGAATGTGAGATGTGAGATGACAAGATGAGTGTGTGTGTGTGTGAGATGATGAGATGATTGTGTGTTCGGGAAAGAGGTCAGATGTGTGTGTAAGAGAAGGACGGATGGAGGAGAGAAGGACGGAGGAGGCAGGACGGGCGGGCGAGCGGGGTGGCAGCCAAAAAAACTAGAACCCCACACAGAGATGTGGGGAACAATGAACAAAGCCTTGCACCATAAAGTCCAAGGCACAGCAGGTCGCTTTTGGCCCTGAGAGGCGGCAGGGGGCTTGGAAGGTCTGGAAGGCTCCGACACCGCAGGTGCGCTCACATTACCTGGGGCTGCTCCTGAACGTAGAGCAAGCGCGTTCTCAGCGTCCGAAGGGACTTCTGACGTTTCCTCATCCGATCCCTCCAGGGTATACCAGGGGTTCATGGACTTTATACACCCCAATCTAAGCCAATCTATGTTCAATCGCCCTCAAAACTTTTTCACCAGCATCGCCTTGGCATCAGGCTTCGACATCTGCTTCGCCCTGGGTAAGAGAAAAGGTGCAGCGCTGCTTCCAGATGCAGCTTTCGGCTGGGGTGGTGGAAATCCTGCCTCAGGTGCACGGAACATGGAGGCAAAGAAGACATCCCAAGTTGAATCAGAAAACAAAAAACTTACCCAGAAAACCAGGAAAAGTTCAATCCTTTCTCATCCAAGACCATGGGGCGCATCGAGTTGGCCACATCTTCTATAGTGACATTGGATCCACGCCCAAACCTTCAAAAGTTCGAGCCAAATGCAGCTTGAAACCATCAAGGCATGGGGCGCATCTCCTCCAAAACCACTGGTTTTATCTGGTTTTGGAAAAGCATGGGTTGAGCTGAAGGTGGTATAGCACTCCCTATGAACATCCCATCCCTTTCAACCTTTCAACCAGGACAGCCACACCATGTCGATCTCTAGGTTCCCAGCCCCCTTCCCTCACAGTTCCTGGCCTCTTGACCGCGTCGCCCGACACAACTAGAAAAAGTATTTGAATGTGCGCACATACTTGTTTCGCAGTCTCATCAGGTAAGAAAAATGAGACAACATATGTAGGGAAATCTGGGATTGCGCTAGACTTGAATTTTTGTATATAATGTATACATACAGAAAATCACTTGATCAATGAGGGCGAAGGCGCTGCGAAAGCAAACCGCTCAGTAAACTGCACCCAATTGTCTTGCTACTAGTAGTAATGCTTAGACACTTGTAGCTTCTTGCCACTACTGTATTCACTGTATTGGTTCTGTGGACAATTCTCCCTTTGGTCCTGTAGATGCAACCTTGTTTCATGTATATACTGTATATATATACATATACACCCTTTTTATGCAGCGGAAGTTTCAAACATATCCTATAGGATGTCCAAGGACATGCGCAAAATCTGTTTCTTGACATTTTCACGCACTTTCACGCACATATGGCTTTTCACGCACATAGTGTCCAAATGTGCCATGTACCAGTTTTAGTTGTACATTTGGATGTCTAGGATGTGGACGATCTCACGGTCCGAACGGGCAGGGTGATCGACGGGCAGTTCCTGACAGATGCTGAGCACGATGATGAGATAAAGAAGGCCATGAAGACTGGCCCGGCTCTCGCTCCACAACCCGCCGCAGATGCGCTCGAGGCGCAGCTCCAGCCTCCAACCCTCCAGCCGCGCTTGGATCGTCAGCTGAGAAAAAGGAGAAGCACGATGAGCGGGTGTCTGATCACAACCACCCGATGCGGTTCCTGGCGTTGGTTCACTCCGGGGCACGGTCCCTTAGGTTCCCTAGGTTGATCAGTCTTTGGGGTTGTCGATTGCAGTTCGTCGTTCTGGGTTTGTGTTTTCCGCAGTTCGCGACGCAGCCGTTTCGATCCGAGCGGGGCTTGGGCAGAGCTGAGGGGCGTACCGGGTGCGCCGGGTCACGTGAAGAGAGCGAGAGCGCGCGAAGGGTCGCGTGGAGTAGCCTTGCGGAGCTCTGGGAGACGGCCCTGAACTCAGGTGTTTGGTCCAAAGCAAGCAGGACCAGCGCCAGCTGCTGCTTTTCAACTGCCTCCCCGTGTCCCACGACCTGGTGTTCCCGTGCCATGACTTATTGTGTTGACATGATGTCATGAATGGTGTCTGAATTTGACAGTTTGGATTGTTAGCTCTGTTTCCATTTGAGCCACCTGAGGTATATGTTGGGGCTCCACGGATTCACGGTATCCTTGTCCGTGCACCGACAGTTGATCTTTGACGTCAACAATCAACTCCAAAGGTTGGAGGCTGAAACTTTCTTTGCTTCGAGAGAGTCTTGGCTGCAAGTTTTCAAAGTAAAAATGTTCAATAAGTAAGAACTTGAGATTTGAATTGAACTATTCATGTGATTGACCATCTGAATTGTAATCTTTGGACTCAGGATCTCAACGATTTTTATCGTGATCCTTGAGGATGTGCTTGACGACGCAAATGAGAGGAGGACATGTAGAACGACGCCTTCAGGAGTTGAGGACCAGTCTGGACGAAATCCTGCAGTACACACAGTGGCTTTGCAGGTTCTTTGCTATTGACTATAACCCATAAATAAACATGCAAAAGAGTAGGCGGCAGGATGTCTTTTTGTCATTGGACTTCACTTCACCAAGAGGCAACCAGGCAGAATAAGGTTCTGTTTGAACGACTATTTCAAGTCCCATCACGCGCGTGTGTGGTCCTTTGGTCAAATGATGAATGATATCATCAGTTCTTGGTTCACAAAGTTGAACTCACATTGATAAAGTCATTTGTGAGTATCAATTTGTGAACGGAGCTCAGCGAATGATAGCTGCTCACATGAGGTTGAGATCTTTGAAGGGTTAAACATATTCACAGTAATTGTCCGCCGCTGGTGATTGACTCATCCTCGCAAAAATGGTCCACTGAAATCGTCCTCGATTTTGCTAATTAATACTTTTTCAGGCAGAGTTCCTGACGATAAGTGCGTGAAGCGAGTCGAGGATCAAAACGAAACCGGCCCATTGAAGTGGGCGCCCTGTGAGAAGCTTTGCTGTTTCTGAATCATTGATTTATTGGCAGCTCACATTCACACGCTCACATGTCTTTCTGCCTCACATTGTTGCTAAATCATTGATTTTTTCTTTGCTGTGCAACTCACATGTCGTCACATGCCACTGTGTCACCAGAAGGCGGTCCACCATTCTGTCATGACTGACATTGGACATGAACAAATAAAATGATGACATTTCAAGTCAACCGAGCCAGGTCCTCAACATACCTTCGACTTGCTGCACCTGTGCTGGAAGGCAAGGATGGCTCGTCGTGTTCTGTCATTTGTTGATAGCGCATGTATACCTTTAAGGTATTAACTTTTTGGCTGCGGGCGGATTCACTCAGCGATTCTGAGTCTGATCCATGGTTTCCGAGTATTTTTATATCGTGACCCTGTTTCTTTCTCTGAATCTGATATCATGGCAGGGTTTCTTGGTTTTTGCCAACCACCGATCAATGGCCCTTTGTGGATCAAATGGGCCTTCATACCCTCAGAGGGAGCACATCAAGTAGTTGCCACACTCAACTTGTTACCACACTCAACTATAGTAACTAGCCTTCACACTAACCGTCAACTTGCCGCACTCACAGTCAGATCAGATCAAATGTCATTTGCGGATCAGATCAGATTCTGTCTTCAGCCGACGAGAAGATTCAAATTCAAGCTTCTCAACCCTCAGATTCAAGTCAGATTCAGTTTTTCTGCCTGCATGCCCTCCAACTCCATAGCGGTGGCTTTGCTGCCAGAGAAGTACTTGAAGATCGGCTTGCAGCTGGATCGTGCTGGCCAGCAAACTTTGTTCCTGCTGTACCTTTGCTGCAAGTGGACACATGATGACACATGAGTGGCCAACTGATATCATTCATTGGCAAATTGTCATGGATTCCGCAGCGCAAACATTTCAAGGTGGAAACTTGATCCTGATCTGTGTGATAAGGCGTAGCTTGGAACAACTTATTTTTTGATATCCCATGCATTGCAACAGGGTTGCGCTTGTGTGCAAGCTTCCGTCAACATTGTTGCGCACGAGTTGTGGTGTAGTGGAACTGGATCTGAGGATTATTGAATTGGAGAGCGGCCGCGTGTACAACTATGGCGGGCGCTTGCACTGGAAATACGTGGAGAGTGCCTCGCTGGCCACGAAAGGTCGCCATTCGCGCTTGGCCCATCAAAGGGATGAGAACGAGAGCTGCTTGGTTCACATTAAGATTTCAAACGCATGCCCATGGTCTCATCATTCTGATCAGGTTGCGTTTTCATGCCACTAAGGCCCAGGCCCACCTTCCAAATGGCAGCGTCGTTGACCGTCCTCAAGACATCATCTTTGAAGTGGCGGACAACATTTCAGTTCAGTGCAACAATTTGTGTTGCATGCTGGAGTGTCTTGCTTGCGCTTATTGATTTTCAATTAACCTTGACTTACTTGCTTGTGCACTTTCTTGTCATTTGTTGATTGTTGACTGACACATACTTACATGGCTATTCCTGCTGAGAACCCACATGCCCAGGAGCGAGGAACATGACCGTGCCGCCGTTGATCGATCCATCTTGAAGCACTGCGGCTTGGTGGCCAGGGTGCGGGATAGCGATGCTTGGCTGCATTTTGTTTGTGAGTCTTGTGGTGCGTGTTCGGTGTCTGTCTTGAATGTTTTGCGGGGTCTTGAACCATTGATTCAGCATCTTAGGTTCTCCAGAATCCCTACACCGCTCGCGTTATGTGGCGGTTGGTCGGGTTCTCATGTTATAAAGCAGCAGCCTGAAAGATTCCATTTTATTAAATAAAATCTTTCATGATAGAATGAAATCCCTCACCCCAGAGACCTCCACAAGGGGGATTCCACTTACACAGCAAAAAGCTCTTGTTTCTCGCACAAGCAAAGGGCTACGGTACATAGCCCAGGTGTAATGCATGAGCCTTCACAAGACATCAAGAAAGCTGTGCATGTTTCTTCGCTCTCCCCTCCCAACATTATTGTTAGGTCTTCAGGGAACAGCACAGCATACAAAAGCCGCCAAACTCAAGCCCTTCGCAGTTCGGGCATCGTGAGGTAACTCTAAGCTGAACGAGCTTCTAAACAAATCAAACGAAAGCGCCCGGCCATTCCCCATTGAATGGTCAGGGGAGAACTTAACAAATCTTGAAAAAAACAGCTCTCAGCAGGCCGCCCTAGTGCTCTTCCACCACCCCAGTGTTTAGACCCAGGAGAAGAACAGGCTGACGCCTTTCGACTGCGATCGGAGGTAGCACATTGAACGGCTCGGCCTCCTGTTGTCCACCCTTGCAAAAATAGAGCCATCCTCCATCCACCCCAAAGTCACCACGCCGGCCGTGATGCCATCCTTCGGTGGCGGAGCTGTCGTCTCGGTGTCAAACAGTTTCTTCCTCAGTGCAGGATGCTTGCGAACAATCGCCTGAATCGTGCCTTGAGTCACCTTTTGCGTGAAGGTCATAGCGCTACCACTGAGGCGGTCCACATGAAGCTCCGGCATGAGACCAACTGGGAACATCCATCTAAACTCTCGCAACTCCTGCAGCTTCAAGCGGTGGATGAAATCTCCCATTGTTTCTCCAGAGCGGGTTGTGGTTCTGAGTAGGATCTGGAAACACTCTTCACAGAGACGCCAGAGCTTCCAAAGCCTCCTTCCCCCCTTTGAGTGGAAGACAGTGCTCCCGTGCTCACCACCTCCACCTTGGCATACTTTTCCAAAACCAGCTGACCAACACGATCACCTGAATTGACCACCAAATGCTCAGACCCATTTTTCACCAGGATGATCTTTACCTCACCACGAAAATCAGGATCGATCACTCCCCCAGCCACATCTATGCCTCGAAGAGCCAGTGAGCTTCGGGAGGCGATTCTCCCATAGCACCCTGCAGGCAACTCAAGTGCTAAACCCAAAGAAACCAGCTTCCTCTCTCCTGGAGCAAGTTCAACCTTGTCAGCCGCTGCCAAGTCCCAACCAACAGCCTGCGATGAAGCCATGACCGGAAGAGAAGCTTGGTCACTGAGCAACTTCACCTTCAGCTGTTCTCGACGTCCAAAGACACGCTTCACCAGCTCCCAGCCCAAATCTTTGATGACGCGCAACAAACACACCAAGCCAGCAAGCATCACCAACCACGCCTGGTCAGCCCATGAGCCAGACTCAGCATCGTTCCTGGCCTCCTTTATCTCACACGTCTCACTAGCAGTTGGCCCTGGCAAGAGAGCCGCTCCAGCAGCAAGCAGAGACAATGACTTGAGCATCTTGAGGTTGGTCGAATTGACAACTGGCAAGCGCTCCTCTCGACCCGCCTGGTCATCAGACCTGAGCGAAGGATCTCCTAGCCATACTCCCTGACAAAAATGATTCATCACCTGTGCGGGAAGAGATTTTGTCAATCCATCGGCCCACAACGAAGTCCCGATGCGATGAGTGAGAGTTGTCTCTCCCGTCTTCAAAGCTTCAGTCAGGCAGCTGGCTCGGATTCTCAAGTGTCTTGTCCGCCACCCTCTACCGCCAGCACCACCGCAGCGCGGTTGTCATTGTAGAGCTCCAGGTCGACGTTGGCCATGAGCAATTCCACCAATGCCCTCACCGATCTCTCTGACTGCGGCCTTGTTTCTTGGACTCCCACTGCACTGGACACCCAGCAAGGAGAATAATGGTGCCTGACACACTATGGCCATTTTGTGGAGAGAAAGATGCATCGACCAATACCTCCAGTGTGCCTTCACGACGAGGTTGAGCTCTCTGAAGATCTGGGCCAACATCCACTCCACCGTGAAGCGCGGCTTCTTCACCGCATTCTGGGCCATCTTCATTACGGCCCATGAGAGGTCAGGCCGGGTCTTGACCGATAGCCACAAGAGCTCACCAGTCACCTTTTGAGCTTCCCGAACCTTTGGGAGTGACACTGCCTCCTCTTCTTCCTTCTCTTCTGGCACTCGAATGAATGAGTACGCTTGAGCAGCTGGACGCCGGTCGATGACTTCACGGGCATAGCATCCCTGATGGAGAAAATACGAACCATCTTGGAGTCTCTGGATCTCAATGCGCAAGAACCTCATGGAGCTGCCTCCTATGGTAGCATACTCAGGAGGCGAGGTAGACCAACGGCTTTGAATGGTGCTCGACGCGGCCTCTCTGCATCTTGTGGCCTTCTCCTTCATCTCTTTCATGCGCCACCCACCATGTTCTGCAGCTCAGAGTCTCGGAAGGTGCTCCAGTCCTTTGGCGATGTCACCAAGCCATACATAGCTGATGTAACCAGCCAGTGCTCGCCTGGTTGAGCCAGCTGTGCTTCTTCTAATATCTTGGGGGGTTTGGCAATTACTGTCTCACCCTGTGCCTTTGGTGCTAGCAAAAACGCTGACTTGACATCCAGTGACAAGCACTCCCACTGTCGAAGAGCTGCGAGGCGAAGCGTAGATCTCAATTGGGTCGAGTCAGCGCCCGTGGCATAGACTTCGTGCCTCCATGTAGTTTCTGCAGCAGACGATTCTGGATCGTCTTCTTCCATCACCTGCTTTGCGGGTGAAGACTCCCACTCCTGGAATCAGCTCTGCACGCTCACCATTCTTCCGGGCCTCCGCCATGATCTCACGAGTCTGCTCCTCCGTGATCCGCTTGATCGCTCTATTGTTGTCGAAGTTCTCAATCTCAGCGCGAAGCGACGGGATCCACAAGGGTAGAGACTTTCTCACTTCATTCAGGCTGATTGTTCTTGTTTGAAGAAAGATCTCTTCATCCTCCCCCGTGACATGGAGAGCATCTGCCTCCAGACGCTTGCAGGACACGGCTAGATCTTGAACTGTCCTCTCGAGCTTCTCATTCTCGCAGTCCAGGTCATAGATGTGTGCGACCATCCCATCTTCGCCACTGAGGTTCGCTTCCAAGCGGCTGAACTCTTCATTTGCCATCTCCAGACCCCTTCGAAGACGATCTTGAAGCTCCTCAACCGACAGCGATGACAGGGCTGTTTTCTCATACAGTCTTCTCTTTGGAACTGCCGCCCCGCCCAGGATGGAAGCTGGTTCTGGTCTTTCCTTCACGTTGATGACGTCCTCCAAGGATGGTGGATCTTCGGCCTGGACCAGGTCATCCGTTCTGACATACTTGCCCTTGTCCACCTCCACCAGGTGCCCACCACTTGTCAAGCTCATCCGGGGATGAGGGCCACGCACCACTCCAGGTTTTTTCCGCATCCTCCAATGTCCTTGGAAATCGTCCCACCCCTTGGTAGTGACCATCACTGTCCTCCCCCAAGGCAGCAGACTTGGCGTAGAGAAGCCTAATGCCTGGAGTTGCAGTCGCCCTCGTCGTTCTCCGACATGTCTCGCCATCAGCGGCCAAAGTTCCTCTCCCTCTCCGAATGAGCGAATCAACGTGTTGATGCCCCTGCGGATGACGCCCACTTGGTGAAAGTCCTGTAGAGTCCTCTGGCTTCACACCACCTCCTGGTCCCTCTCATTTCCCCCGCACCATCGCTATGGACCCTTCTCACCTCCATGCCCAGATATTTCAACCTGGCCAACATCCGAGCGAGACCGGCTCTCAGCTCCGTTGCATGCCGTGAGGTCAATGTGTCCACCATAGTGTAGCTGATCATCACGGCCACATCCTCTGATTCGACCTCCAGCCTCTCCCACTCTTCCAGCACCTTCGGATCGCCTTCATCACCTGGAATCTCCTCAGGTTCTGCTTCTGGCAGCAGCACTGCATCCCCAGGTTGTTCAGGTGGCTCCTCCATGACCTTGGAATGGCATAGACCCCCCAAGAAGTATTTTGCATTTTTTCGAAAGTCTTCCCCCGGGGCGAAACGGTCCACAGATGTCGACACTCAAAGTCATGGCATCGCTGCGGCCTGCACCCTTCAAGCGCGTAGTACCACAAGGACGGGTTAACTTAGCTCATGTTGTTTTGTTTACAAATCATACATATTCTACTTACCGTGAACTTATCTCGTGAGATTTAAGCTGATTTATAGGTTGACTTATAAGTTAGTGTAAGTTTGACAAGCGTTTTTGGAAAAGTTTGTTTTTGCAAGTTTTTTTTGATTTTCACGTTTTTCAAGTTTTTCTAGGTTTTTGTCTCAATAATTTTTTTTATCATTTTCAAAAAACCTATATTTTTGCGCATTTTTGGAATGGCGTCAGAAAACCTTTGTTTTCTATAGTATACAGCGGGCACACCGCCACGTCTTCAACCTTCTGCTATTGAATGAACGCTCTATACCACATGCCAAGACTGAAGTATTGGTTGCTACACATGCCACAAGCAATCCTACAGCGGAGGAACCGCCAACAATCCTACAGCGGAGGTATACCGCCGAATTGAACCTACAGCGGAGACACCGCCCTCAACAAGACAGCAAGACCTACAGCGGACGCACCGCCTCCACAGGAAGAATCTGTCACAGGAAGATGTCTGAGTCTATATACATTATATATATATATATTAACATATGTAAATATTTGTGCTCCACAGGACGTACACCGTTTTTCGATAATTGACTTGGACCCTCCATCCCAAAAAAGACCCGACTACATCTGACTACACCCCGACTACATTCTGACTACATACGTCATCAGAACGAAGTCAGGCCCGACTACATTCTGACTACATACGTCGTCAGAACGAAGTCAGGCCCGACTACATTCTGACTACACACGTCGTCAGAATGATGTCAGAGGATGTCAGCCAACCCCATCCATTTTAGCTTTTCCTTCCAAGACAGAGATTATCACACCCTGCTTGGCAGGGATCCTGTACAAGCTTGTTATGTACAAATGGACAGTCAGCAAAGTAAAGATCAGGCCCTGGTCTTAACTTTGTCCTGGCGAATGTCTGTGAAGCGTCCTGCTTGGCAGGATAGCTTGTACACAGCTTGCTATGTACAAAGCAACAATTCTTTCCAGAAAGAGTTGTTACATGAGTAATGTTTATCCTTCAGTCTGTCGCAAACACCCTGCTTGGCAGGGATTTCCTACACAGCGGACACCCCGCCAACATGAGCTGCGCAACTCCTTTGACGCAATTAACTATACTCAATGATAGTGCATGTATACAGCCATCAAAATGAACCGAGTCAAAAAATCTATTCAAAGAGCAACTTTTATCAGAAAAAAAACAAAATCTATTCAAAAAACCAAGGAAAAGCATCCAAAAAAAACATACTTTACCAAAAACAAACATTAAAAAAAACAAGGTTTTGTAAGTATGCTTAAGTGCGCAGTAAGTTAGAATAAGTTGTTTTTGCAAAATCTCGATTCAGAAGATATAAAACACTTACAAACAGAGCATGTGCACTGTATCTAAGCTTAAGTGCTGCCGAACACTTACTGCAGCTTACGCAGTTTTAGACAAATGTATAACCTCAGTTACACTATAACATAACGTCAGTTAGGTCAACATATACCTAGGGTTAAGTTAACCCGTCCTTGTGGTACACTCCCTTGAAAAAGGTACGTGGTCTTGCAAAACATGACTCCGCCATTGTTCCGCTGTCATCTTGGCCACATTTGGGTTGCCGTCCGGGAAGTCGATATCGCCCTGTTGGTCCACTGCCCTTCACGATTTCCTCCTTGAACCTTTCCGGCCATGCTGCCCGTCCTCGACTTTGTTGCACCCTTGCTTCAATTGACGCGTTGGGGTCGATGCTTTGTCCATGATCCCGGGAGTCTGACAGTCCCTCAAAGCTGCACCAGTGAGGGATATTGGTACCCAGCGTGGTCGGCTTTCTGCACTGATGGCCCAGAGCTCCCATGTCCAAGCGCACCTCCTTCATACCGAAGCGAGCTCGAAACTCTTGCCAGGCATAGAACGATGGGTACTCGTTGGTGTCATTCACAGACTTGTACTCCTCAAAGTCACGAGGGTGCTCCTTGAGCGAGAGAACCAAACGAGAACGTGTCTGGCATGCCAAAGTGTAGAGCCACAGCTGCCTCATCCACAAAACAGCCAGCTCCCTCATGGCGTCGGACAGGTCCTCCCAAGCAAAACGTTCTGGTCCACTCCTCGCCCGAAGTGGAGTCCTTTTTCACAAACCTCCGCCAAGAAGCTAGTGAGCTGGTCAGCCAGTAGATCCTGGTTGGAGTCAGCCATCTTGTCTACGCAGATCACTGTGCGAGAGCTCGAGTCCAGTCTCTTTTGCCACCATGACTGGTCTGGTCCTGCGATCTTCTGGCGTTGCCTCCTATTGAGCGGCACGGATTCTGCTGTCCATCGACCAGTCGGGACCACACGAGCGATCAACTCATCCGGGACCTCAGGCCACATTTCTCGCAAGTCCTTGAGCCACTTCCAGACATTGGGCGCTAGATCTCCTGGATCTCCTGCTTTCAAAGCTGCCACCCTCAACTTCTCCAACTCCTCCATAAGATGATTGGCAGTCTTGATGGTCACCGTGGGACAACCCGACTCCAGCAAAACCTCCACCGGCTCACCAGAATGGTCCCACATCTCAAAGCTGTCACCCTCCCACCTCACCTTGTAGCCCATACGCACCACTTTGCCCAAAAGAACTATCGTCTGGGTCTCAAAGTCCGTGATGAGGGTGCCAGTTGATTCCACCTGTCGTAAGGTGGTGACCCAGCCGCCAACTCCACCTTGATCGGGATGGCCTCTTCGAATTCCTCTTTGACCTCGCAGGCCTCAAGACATGGGTTGCACCCCCATCCAAC
>CAXAMN010023665.1:0-15842 GCA_963970005.1 Durusdinium trenchii
TGGGTGGTTCTTCTCTTGTGGTCGTACCACCATTTAGCTTGACTTCAAAGCATCCGGAGCTGTGGCTCTTCAGCATCGATGTGGCACCTCCAAGACGGCGCACCGACTTTTTCAATTGGTCAACAAGAGTCATGTAGGTCGCCGCGCGGCACGGTGTGTTCGCAACTTGTGCACATTTGCACCATCGAACATGTATATTTACAAGGTTAATTATTTGCATTGGCACCAAAACACCGGTATTTACGGCGTCTTGAGCATGTTGCTAGCAGTGACATGTTTTTCCAATAATTGCAAAACCACAATAAAAGTTGATCAAGCATCATCGAACAATCACTCCAAAATCGACGTCCGGAAGCAGCGCCTCAAGCAGCTTATGAGCGCAGTTGTGCTTTTCCCTCAAAAATGAACCTTTCGACCAGCCTTGGTGGTTTGCGCCTTGGTTCGGCGTGGTCGGCCCCGGCCAGAACACCCAGGACACCCAGGACACGCTAAACGCGGCTTCCGAGGGGCGGGCTGCGCCACTGACAATGTCGTGTTGACGCATGGCTACAGAGAGTTCATCCGAGACATTGTAGTGAAAGAAAGATGGACGACGAAGAACACAGGCAGCAAAGAAGCCTTACTACCTGGAAGACAAACCACCACAGACTGAGCCTCCAAGACCACCACAGACTGCCACAGGGCAAAGCGGAAAGTAAGCTTCCTGGCAAAGTGCCAGCCAAACGCATGGCGCAAGAAGCGAAGTCGTGGTGCAATTGCACGCGCTTTGGAGAGGGAGCCGACTGCAGAAGCTACGTTGGATGTGTTGGTTCCCGTCCTGAAAGTCTTAGAGAGGAAATTGCCTAATCTTCTCTTCAAAGCTGAGCTTGCGCTAGGCTTCGTAAAGCCTTCGGCTTCAGGCGATTGCACTCGAAGCTCCTTCTGGGGGAAAGCCCTGGCTGTGAAATGCTCCAAAGCTTTGCAGCCTATGCGTGACCATGTCGACGCAGCCAGGCGACAAGCCTTTCGTGAACGACAACGGTGCCAGGAGCTTGGCTATGTCATGGGGAAGCACCCTTGGCGACACGCAGAAAGCTTTGCCGCACGCGCCTGTGATTTCGGAGGTGGGCCCAGCAAAGTACATGAGCCAGAGCTGATCTGACTGGTCAAAGCCAGGTGGCAGGAAAATAGCACTCCCTCTTCGAACTTATGCGAAGTAAAATGTTTTTATGTCTTTAGATTTTGTAGATGGAAAGATGTTTTGCATTGGGACGTCGTGCAACTCATTTTATAGAGAAGTAATCGGAACTCCCAGAAAATATTCTCATAGAGGATTTATGCTCAAGGTCCCAAGGTTATAAGAAGGACAAATATTCTATAGAGATCCGAGATAATTGTATTTGTTGGGTCTTGTTTTCCTGATTGTCGGAATTCTTTTAAGGAGATAAATAAGTAGATATATATTAAATTTGCAGGCGTAAACAAAGCCGCACAAATCATGAAGTGTACCAATAGAAGGTCACTGAGCATGTAAACACTTGACGGTGAAAGCCGTTTTCGTTCAAGGCCCGAGAAAAGGTGCGAGGGCCGGAAACCAGCAGGTTATGAGCCCAAGGTAGGCGTAAGACGGGGATTGAGGAGGTCGATCTCCCGAAAGCCCCGCATCCCAGCCGCCATGAATGCCCAGCAGCGGCGCCGGCAGCAGAGGCGCGCTCCCGAAGGAGAAGGAGATCCCAAGGCAGCCCCAGTAGCGGATCTTCCATAAGGTGAACCTCACGGGCCGCTTGGTGAGCCAAAAGAACTGGCACCTGTTCGCCTGTTTAGCCCCGAGCAGCTGCAGGGTTTGGAGGAGATGAGAAGCCAAGCTCCACATCGCTATGGGGAAAATAAGAGTGGTGAGTCCAAGGACCTGTTGCTAACAGGGAACACTCCTCCCTCGGTGACGAGGCCGACGTTCCTGGAAAGGGAGGAGGCCAAGACGCAACGTCAGTCGAGTACGACTACCGGAACACCTTCTCCTGGAGTCCGACCTGGTGAATCCCTTGGACGAGAGCATGAAGAGCACGGTCACTTGAGGACACCACCAATCGTGGAGGAGCAAGTGGAGCAGGAGCAACTGGCCTTAACGAATGGTGGTGAAGGAGAAGAGAGGCAAGACGAGTACCTGGATGAAGGTGAGCTTCAAGTTGCACTTCGGCAGGGCGACCAACTTGTACCAAGGGCTAGTGAAGCTTTGTTTCCTCGACCCTTCATGTCACCTCAACCGGAACCAGTTCATGTACACGACCCGGGACATCAAGGGGTACAATATGGCATGGACCCTACAGCGGTCATGCAACAGCAGATGTTGACGCTGTTCGAGGCATTGAGGCAAGAGAACCGAGACTTGCGAGATGAACTTCGAGATCAGCGCCGTGGCTTTGAAACGCAGGTGAAGGCCCTTCAGAAAGAGATCGAGAATCAGGCTTTCAGGACACCGGACAGTCATCCTGGAGGAGAGTCACGATCGGGAGAAGAACGCCTACCTGCAACTACCACTGTTGAACAAGAACGGAAAAGACTCTATAAGTTGACGCCTATGCAGCAGTTTGAACAGATGCAGTCCATAATGGTTCAAACCACACCAACGATGGGAAGAGGTAACCGCGGAAGAACTGCAAGAGAGCGGTCTAGGTCTGGCGGTCCTCAGCCTGGTGATGGGAGAAGGTCGACAACGACTACCAGATTGGGTCCTATGGCACCAACGTCATCGGCCACTAGAGGTTCTATGATTGGGACTGGGAAGGGCGCGACAAATCCCTCCAAGAGGCGAGGTTCTGCTGATGCTTCGGCTGGAACGAAGACCCAAGAGGCATCGCAGATGCGATGAGCAAGCTCATTTCCTACCTGGTCGACAAGGACAAGAAGAGTGAAGGTCTAGAAGCTGTGAATGGTACCATCACCCTTCCGGTGCTCCCGGAGCCCAGTGACAAGGCTCCAATTGATCTGGCAGACTGGCTCACGATGATTGAACCGGCCATGACTGACCTCAGTGACTCTTCGGGAGAGTGGTGGGAGTTGGTCGTGGGTGAAGCGAGGAGGTGGTACAGCCAGTACATCCAACTTCGACCCATTCAACGCGCCACCTATAAGATTGAGCCATCTGCAGAGCTGCGAAAGACACGATGGGCACGGGTTGAGGAGCGGGCCATCAGCATGCCACTTGCCTCAGTCCCGACGAATGTGAAGGAGGAATTGCTGGCAACGCGAACTTTGTCACCTTTGGGACTGGTGAGCAAACTCATGGCATGAACGCACCATCATACTACGACAACTTGAAGACCCAACAGAAGCAGGGTCACCAGGGGAAGCCTGCACGGGCTTGCGGCGCTGGATGCGCTGGCTCAGGCGAGCCACGGACATTGGCTTGAACCTGCCCGATGCAATGATCCTCATGAAGGACATCAACAAATTCAGCAGGAAGATTCTCGCCCAGTAGCCGGATCTGCAGTTCAGGTGTTCACTAGTGAAGAGCACGTTGCAGCTTGATACCATCCCGACAGAGGAGACGTTTCGAACGTACTCAGAGCATCTTCTCGCTGAACTTGAGCAACTCATGCATCGGGTGAGACCGGCATCAAGCACTACCAGAACAGGGAGGGCAGCCTGGAGGTGGTGGAGGAGCTCCTGCAGTGAAATCTCTCCAGAATGAAGAAAAAGAGAAAAAGGGTGATGGGCCGACAGCCAACAAGGGTCCGTGCAAATACTTCTTGAGGGAGTCGGGCTGTCGTCGAGGACAGGCATGCAAATGGGCACATCAGCTGGACAAGAGTGACAAGTCGAGGCGCTGTTTTACTTGCGGAGCGACGCAGCACATGGTAAAAGATTGCCCACAAGGAAGGAGATTGCGAAGAAGAACACAGATCGCGCTCCCATGGGTACGAAGCCAAGAATTCAAGCTGCTCGATCAATTAGGACCTGGCGGTACTTCCAGAAGTAAGTCAGGGGCTTCGACTTCTCCCAGAAGTAAGTCAGGGGCTTCGACTTCTCCGCAAGCAGCGTCATCCCCGTCGGCAGTGTCAGAGACCACATCAGAGGTAGCGGCAAGACAGGCGACTCCCGAAAGAGCATCTCAATCTGGACTTGATCACCTTCAACCAGGGAGCCTATGGAGGAATGGCGGTGAAGCCGACTTTGTTGGTACTCAACATGGACTTCCAAGTCCCGGAGGACAAGGGACCGCCCAAAGCATTCTTGCAGGCCAAGCGTCAAGTTTCAAGCACTGACCTCGCGCGATGGGCGCTAGGGATGATGAGAGAGGTGGCGAGACAAATTGCCACTGACATCTAGAAGAAGCGCATCACCATGAAGGCTCTGTCCTGGCAAGAACACTTGGCCCAAGGGCATGTTCCATTCTGAAGGGATTGTGCGGTCTGTCAACGCGCAGCAGCCAAGGATCGTCCACACCGAGCTCAAGGAGTGGTGGCTCCATGCAAGCTGTCTCTGGACCTCACGGGCCCGTTCGTGAAGGGGGTCGACATCGATGGGGACCTCAAGAAGTACTTGCTGGTGGGGGTATATACCTGGCCGGTGATGGAAGTACATCCGGATTGGCCAAGGATTGATGAAGAAGAAGCCCTTCGCGATGTGGCATACGAGGAAACTCAACAGCCGGAGGGCGATGGGGACGATTTTTCATACAGACCTACCTCAGAGGAAGGAGGTTCAAGACCTTCAAGAACCGGAGAGCGATGAAGAGTTAGCAGCTCTGCTGGACGAAGGAGAACCAGGAGAGGAAGGTGAAGGTGCTGTGGTACAGAATGACCGCAACCAAAAGGAAGACCCAAAGGGATCGAGACCGAGTCCGAAGACGCCGGAGGAGCCGGAGGAGCACCAGAAGGTGTACAAGATGGTCAATATGTCCATTTGCCTCCCCTTGGCGTCGAAGAGCGCGTCGGAGGTGTGGGCAGTTGAGGAAGCATGGCTACCGGCTACCCAGTTGCAAGGGTACACATTGATGCAGGTCGAGAGTTTGACAATGGGCCTTTCAAGAAGTGGTGCTTACAGAGAGGAATCTCTCGGACATTCAGCCCACCAGATGAGCACCAGAGCAATGGAAGGGCAGAGGCGATGATTGCCTCCATCAAGCAGCGAGTTAGACGTCTCCTACATGGTAACATGCCGACCAAATGGTGGCCTGCCGCGGCAAGACACGTTACTGAGCTTGAGCGGAGAAGAAGGGAGAACGCCCAGGAAAAGCTTCCTCGCTTTGGTCAGCTGATCACTGCAAGAAAAAGAGCATGGGAAAGGGGTGGGCCGTTTGCGGTGACATCCGAACACGTGACCTACCTGACACCTACACGTGAGGTCTTGAAGGGGTATGCGGTCCTCACCGATAAGGAGAAGGTCAAGGTTGTGAGCTATACTTGATCAAAGATGTCAAGGAGCCTCCGGATGACGATCGCCTACTGGAGCTGGAAGAAGTTCATGCGCAGGAGGATCCAATTCGCCTACGATGGAGACTGCGTGAGAAAACTCCGTTGGCATGCATCCAAGGGGCGGAGGACCTTCAACTGGAGGACGATCGTAGGCGGCTCTTCTGGGCAATTTATGAAGAGGAGAAGAACATGCTGTTTTCAGCACCTCGGGAATTCGCTATACTTGCAAGGGGATTAACGGCCCTACGACTGGAGCAGGTGGCAGCAGCTGATCGCCTACTCGAAGATGAAGTCCTGCAAACCAGGATTGTGCCCAACGACGAGGTCTACCGTGACAAAGAGTTGTGGGTTGAGGCCATCGTCAAGGAAATTCAGTCCCTCGAGGCCAAGAAGGCGATTCGACGCTTGATACCCGCGGAAGTCGCCTACTACCAAAGGGGGCATGGAGACAAGGTTGAGATTGTTCCTGGCAAGGCAATTCATGCAGTGAAGGCCCCGGATGGACGACGAAAGTGTCGGCTAGTAGTTTGCGGGAACTGCCTGAAGGGAGCAGGCCGTGGTGCAATGGACCGATCAGAAGCAGCCCAGTTGTACGCTGGAGGAGCCGACACTACATGCTTGAGGACCTCATTGGCACTGGCAGCTTCGAGGGAGTGGCATGCAGCTAGCTTGGACATCAAGACGGCCTTCCTCAACGCCCCACTGCAAACCTTACAGGAAAGCAGCAAGAAAAGGCCATGGCTCTGGAAGATGCTCATGGGCAAAATCAAGAAAACATGCCGCCTCAGGGGCAGGAGGAGCAGGCAGAAGAACAGTCTGAGCAGGGTCCGCGATGATGAATCCCCAGAACAACGCAAAAGACCGATCCTTATGCTTCCACCTAAGCTGCCTATTCGCCTTGGATTGGCAAAAGAGGTGGAAATGTGGTTGGTGGAGAAGGCACTCTATGGACTACGGGAGTTCTCAAAGTTGCGGGGGGACTATAGAGATATTGAGATCAGTCAAATGTCCTTCATAGTGGGCTATGCAGAGTATGAGTACCACAAGTTAACTTGTGGCTGGTCCGCCGTCTAGACGCAGAAGATGGAGCTCATGTCGAAGGCCTGGCACTGGTCTATGTGGACGATGTGATGCTCTTTGGCACCAAGGAAGTGGTGGAGAAAGGACTTCAATGCTTCCAGAAGACGTGGGAGACATCGGAGCCCACTTGGGTCGGTGAAGGGGAACCAGTCCGATATTGTGGAATGGAGTTGAGCCGAACAGAGCATGGGGATTACCACGTGAACCAGTGCTCCTACTTGCGGGAAGTGGCGCGAAGGCATGGCATGGAGGATCTATGCAGCGCTCAACTCATGAAGGAATCCCAAGAACCGGAGACAGAACTGAACGCTCCAATGACACAGGTCAAAGAAGCACAACAGCTGGCAGGAGAACTATTGTGGCTGGCGACCAAAACAAGACCGGACATCGCCTATGTGGTGAGCAGGATCTATTCGGCTACAAACAGGGCACCGTCGTGGGCAATCAAGACAGCACACCAACTTATTCGACAACTCAACGCCACTTAAGGCTTGGGACTCTGGTATATAGGAGGAACGCACCGTTGATTCTGGAGTCGGTTAGCGACGCCTCATTTGCGCCTGGTGGAGCTCACAGTCATGGATGCGTCATTAGCTTGGAAAAGCTGCAAGCAGCCATTTCCGGCTCTGTCACCAGCAGAAGCAGAGCTTATCGAGGTCATCGAGGCAGTGGTGGTTGGCGATAGCATTGCATGCGCGGTGGAGGAAATGATTCCGGGAGTTCCTAAGTACCTCAAATGCGACAATACTGCTGCGGTGTCGATTGCTAGCAGTGCAACTGAAGCTTGGAGAACGAGACGCCTGGAAGTCAGAGCAGCGCACCTGAGGTGGAAGCTTCAAGCAGAGCTCTGGGAGCTGAAGTACCAGCCTGGGCGAGAGTTCATCGCCGATGTGGGCACGAAGGCACTACCTATCGCAAAGATGAAGGATTTGCGAGAAAGGATGTCAATGGGGTGGCAGCCAGATAGCGTCGACGAGGTGCACGAAGAAGACAAGGGCATCACTGCGCCGAGGGCTATGAAGCCGGTTGCTCAATATCACCTCGAGAAAGCAACGAAGATGGTGATAGTCCTGGGTGCTCTATAGATAGTGCTTGGTGCAGTTCAGAACTCAACCGAGACCCCGGCAGAAGAGTCTGAAGATCCTGATGATCTTTGGCGCAGTCATGATGTTGGTGGGTATAGTGCTCGTCAAGCTTCGAAAGGATCCGACGATATTTGAAGTCAGGGACCGTGGAACATTAGAGTGGGAAAGAAGAAATACCTCTAAGGTCAGTCGGCTCTTCTCTACCATTAAGAATTCCCTCTCCGGTGACACTCTCGAGATTCGTGGTGGAGGATTTGAGAACGTAAGTTAGCGGCTTTACATTGACTCTACATCGACTTCGATGAGACCGTTATTGAGTACCTCCAGGGTGGCTATAAGCCGTGATCCTAGAGGGAATGATATCACTGAACCATATGAAGAACCACCGGCATCGACAGCTTTAGTGGCGCAACCGAAGGTTTATAATGATCGAAGAAGAGCTCTAAGGCACTAGCCAGTGCAAGTGGCCTATTTTGCTCCGAGCGGAAGGCGGTTCCATAAAACTAGAGATTGTAGAGGTCTTCGAAATGCTAACCAAGTCTGAGGTTTTGCGATCTGCTAGTACTGCTAAAGGCAGACACATGGCCAAAGAGGATACGATTAAACCTTGTGGTTGTATTAGGATGAAATGGGCCGATTCTATACCGATGTTCGTTGTGAAGCAAGCAGAGGATTTATGCTAGAAGTGAGATGTTGTAGCTTCTGCGCCGACGAACACTTCGAGAATGGCTTGGGCGGAGGTGCGACTTTTGAATAACAATCCGAAAAGGATTGGAAGGAGCGTAGGCATAAACAAAACCGCACAAATCATGAAGGATATTAATAGAAGGTTATTGAACATATAAATACTTGATGGTGAAAATCGTTTTTGCCTCAAGGCCCGAGAAAAGACGCGAGGGTTGGAAAGCAACAAATTTTATTGATTAATATATAGGAATTGACGAATAATGAAATATGTCTTATATTTGTGTAGCCGATTATTAATCCTTGGAAGGGAAATGGGAGTTATCTAAAAGGTCCTTGTAAGGGTTTTTAATGTCGAGAGCCTTGGATGATATGATCGTGGGTCTCGCGAAAGTTTTTTTTCGAGTTCGCGAATGTTAATGTTTTTTTCGCGAAAGATTCGCGAAAATATGAATTTTTATTGTATGTTCTTTGGCGAGCCTTTAGGTTTGTCCCATGTATCACTATATCTTTTTTTGACCGTTAGTAGCTTTAATTTTTGAATTCGTGTGAAGCTTCTTTTTTGCTTTATGTAGTTTACCCTATGTTATGTATGCCGTAAAAACCTCTAAAGCACAGGGGCTATTTCGCGAAAGTTTGGCGAAGGTTTCGGCGAATGAATCGGTTCTAGAGGAATTCCGTAGTTTATAGTAATTCCATAAATTATATTTAGAAATCGAATTTTTACTAGGTTAAATGGTTTTATGATATGGTGAACCCCGCGAAAGAAAAACCCAGGGTTCGCGAATGTTAATGTTTTTTTCGCGAAGAATGGCCGTTTTAATAAATAAGAATATTGGACAACTAGCAAATAGATAGGTAAATATAAATAGAAATTATTTAAATTATGAAAGGGAGCTTTTTAGGGGATATTTTGAATTTGTTTTGTAAAATAAATGTTGGAACGTCCGGGTTTAATAATTAACCGCTCGTTTGGAATTGATTTTTTAATATAGCCCCCCCTTATTTTAAATTTATTTTTTCTTGGAAAACGTCTTCGTGAATTTTTCTCATGATTTTTAGGATAATTAAAACCCTTTGAATCTTTAAAAAGAATGCATATGAAATTCTAATTACGAAAGATGCTTCCCGAAAGGATATATATTTAGAGTTTGTTTTATGAAGTACGTTAATTCTCTCTTGGGGAGCGTTTTCGTGAGCCTTTTATGGTTTTAGGATAATTTAAACCCTATGATATTCCGATTTAATATTTACTAATGATTTGATCCATGGGGCAAATCTCTTTTTTTTAAGAATCTTTTTGAACATTTGGAGAATATATATTTGAATATTTAGAACGTATATAAATATATATTTACGATTTACGAAAGGTCGCTTCCGAGGGAAAGAATTATTATGTTAAATATTGCATTTCTGTTTTTGCTTCTTGCGTTCTTTTTTCTTCTCGTGGTTTTATTTTTCGTGTCTTTTTCCTTTTAAGTTTATAGAATGGATGGATGAGAAGTATGTTTTTGTAAATTGATATGGAAATATTAATTTAATATAATATGTGGATGGTTATATTAATTTATTATATATTATGTTGAATTAATATAATATATTTTTAATATTATATAATAAATATATAAATTTGGAGGTTATATTATATTTATATAAATATATAAAATTATGAAAATTAATGAATATGTAAGGCTTGAATTTTTAGGATGAATGAAAAATATAAAGAAGGTATGGAGGGGGATGATTATATAGATGATTATTTTTGGGAGGTCGAATTTTGAATGTGTTGGGGAAGAATATTTAAAAATAGGGTTAGGAAAATACTATATTTTGAGGGAATTTGGATTTTTTTTTATAAATGTTAATAGAATATGAATTCGGGATATTTTAGAAGGTATATTGCATAAATATAGAAAATTAAATATATAATATATATTATGATATGACCCGATATTTTTTTCGCCACAATAATATTAATTTATTAAAATTTATGATTATTTAAGAATACATATTATATTATTTTTCGTATTGATATACGATGCCCGAAATATATTTTAAAATAACCAAAAATAAATTTGTGGATATATTTCTTTTGATTTTTATTGATATATATGTTTATATGGGTAATTTGAAACGACGATTAAATAGGGATATTTTAAAGAATCTCGCACTAGAAGATATATCTATTTAGGATTAAAATAAATTATAAATAGAATTTATAGATATTTTATGTTTATATAATATATGAATATTAATATATAATATATATTATATTACATTTTTTTAATGTGAATAATAAATATATTAATATTTAGAATATCTTTAAATAGAATTATAAAACATATTTTTTTAAAAATATATTTAATGAAATATTTTATATATAAGATATTTGATATGGAAAATATATTTATTTATATTATATCTATTTATTTATATTAATCTATATAGATATTATATCGGCAATAGTGTATAGGAAATTGTCGTATTTATTATTGTTAGATTCGATTTACAGAATGCATTTGCGATATAAATTATATTAATGCCTTCTGGTAAACAAGGCATTGATTGCCGAATTACCTCAACATTGTATTTATTATTGTCGGATAATTATATAATTGATTCATAGATAATATTTAGAACAAGATTCCAACCTGTGGCATCTTGCAATGCATTACAAGGATTATATCCTCAATATATTCAATATAGATAGTGGTCGCGGCTATTGCAACTTCTATGATCGAGGATATAGGAATGTTTATTTCCACGAATGGGTAATAATTAAATAACTAGCATTCATGATGGAATAGACCTTTCAACCTGAATATTTCCCAATTATATCTGTGATGATGAAAGCCTCCCGCCATGGTGACTCGCCCCAGAACCGAACCATATTTTTTTGTAATTTCTCCCAATTGCCTTCGAGACCTGATCCACCTATTAATATATAGGATATTATTCAGATCGAAACACAGCCTGCCAAACCGGCGTTATTCGCATGCGCAATGTGCCACAATAGATTCCTGGCCTCCATCGGTCTTGATACATATATGCAATTTCATTCGCCCAATGATCAATGTATAGATTCCGAAGTCCCCCGGGCCCACATGCTTCCTAGGTTGGATACGGCAGAGGTTGATTTCGCCCGCCCTATTGTGGACATTCCGATTCCATCCAAGATCTTGGGATATCCATTGTATCTTGAATAGATTGGCCGCAAGGACCTGGCAGGCCATCTTTCAAAAAAAATATCAGATAGATAAATCTATTTTCTTTGTATTTCAATCCTGACAAAGGATCCAACCATGTCCAACGAAAGAACACACGGAGCAATAATCCCCTGAATCTTGTGCGGACGATCCTTGGCCGTTGTTCGCTGGCAAATTCCGCAATCTCTCCGAAAAGGAACATATCCCTGTCAAATCCTCTGCTGGAATATCTGCCAATCGGTCCTTGATGCGGTTCCGGATATGGTCAAAGATTGGGCACTTACGCACCACCCTCTCGAGCCATACGAATCACCGCATCTGAAGCATCGCAAGGCAATTTTCGAACGTGACTCCTCCAACTCTCGGATGAGATCCATTGCTTCATTTGCTCCAACTAAGGGCAACCCTCCTTGAGCTTAATATCGATCGTTCCCTTGGTTGGATGAACTAGTCCATACCCATCTTCCGTCCATTCAATGCGGCATCCCAGGCCCTTCACTAGGCGATCGGCAGGGACGATGGGTTCCACCATCTCGCTGTTGTGTGAACTAGCATTTCGCCTTCCGTCATTCGAAGTATTTATGGCCTCCAGCCGCCAAGGTGACTTCAACTTGCCGATAACATTCAAGGTTTTGTCCTGGTCATCTTGGTCGAAGAGCGTGGGTCTTTCCTGAATCTAATAATATTTTCCGTCCATTCGTATATATGCTATTCGAATAGCCTTGATTCCTGGCCTTCCCTGTTCCTTTTCAGAATTGATTCTCTGCAGGATCTATGTCAAGCCTATAATTTCATTGGATTGCTCTTCTCGCAAGCTCATCCTTCGTAGGAAATTGGGTGCCTCTTCAAGGACATTTTTCGCAGCCTCCGAGCCCCCAACTTCATTCGTTAATTCTGATCCATACATTGATGATGCCGAAGATGCCTGCGGAGACATTGATGCTCCTGACTCACTTGGCGGCGAATTCGTCTTCTCGACCACCTTCTGCACTCGAGGCTTGCCTGCATGGGGGTTGTCACTGGGATTCTTGCCCTCGTATGAAATCTTTCCCTTTGCAATCTCTTTCCATGCACAATCCTTGGCAAAATGTTGCGGCGAGCCGCAAGTGAAGCACATCCATTTTCTATTACAAAATATTTGCGCATTCCCCTTCCTCCTGGAGGACCACCTTCACCCTTTCTGTCATCGACCTGCACAACTTTTAAGAATTGCCCCTCCCGAATTTGTAGGATTTAGCTTGGATGAAGGAGGACGAACCTTGTGCATCAATTGCTCTAATTCAACCAACAAAGATCTGTAAAAGTCTGCACCATTTCCTCAATAGGAATGGGGTCGAGCTGCAACGTGCTTTTTATTAACGAATATCTGAAGTTGAATTCCGATTGCTATTGTAGGACCTTCCTACTTCAAGAGGATGCTCGAATCAGGAAGATTCAGGCCTATATTAGAAGCTCGGCGGGGCCACCGCATCCAACGCCGCAATGCCGAGCAAGCCTCGCTGAGAGACCCCGTTTCAATCGGCACCTCAAATTGTCGGAATATGATGGAACATTCATATAGCCCACCTGATTGATGGAGGATCATGAATTTCTTCATCAAACGAAGAGGCGTGAATGCACGAGTTGCCACGAATTCCTCCTTCATTGTCGTCAACACCGATGCAAATATTATATTGATCATCCGTTTTTCAATTCGGATCCAACGTGGCTGTCCGGCCGATGGCTCAATGGGGTATTTTGCTCTTTGTAATAATCGAAGATGGATATAATGGATATATCATTTCCTTATTTCGTTTACCACCAATTCCTACCATTCTGCAGACGAATCATTCAAATCAATTATTGCAGATTCAATCATCTGAGCCAATCAATCAAATTTGGGGTGTTTCTCTACCATGATCTTCTGTGGGTACAATTGTTTGGGTTGGCCTCTTTCAGACACTGAACTGACCCATTTGGAATGCTAAACTGACACAGCAAACTTGAGTAGCTGACACGCTGAAACAAAACAACTGACACACTTGGACTGCTAAACTGACACAACACACTTGAGTAGCTGACACGCTGAAATAACACAACTGACACGCTTAAGAACAGTGAGCTGACACGTGTCACGCAATCTGTTTTTTCCTCTTGCTACAAGTTCTCGCAGGTATCTGTTTCAAGATGGCCCACTGTACTTAGGCCGACTCTTGTTTTCAAAAATAGCCTATGCCTACGCTAGCCCTGTAAGGTACTCTTGGAAAGTTGGATCTTCCTGTGAATTGTGGCCTGCTATGGAAGCAAATTTGGGAGTAAATCTACCAGGTGTTTGTCAAACGTATGTCAAACACAAAAATGTTCTTCAATTGTCAAAATGCACCAACGTCTCACAAACCAGTCTCAAAGCGTGGCGGGATGTGGCAGGAGTGTGTCAGGAGGTGTGGTGGGAATATGTCAAGGGTGTATCAGAAGGTGTGGCGGGAGTATGTCAAAAGTGTGTCAATGGGTGTGGCGGATACGCAGGTATGTGTGGCAGTAACACGTTTCTAAACTGCCACATTAACACGTGCATTGAACAATTCTCACACAGAAGCGATGTCCATATGATGGTAGAGTACTACCCCAAAATCAAATTTATCGGGGCAATGTCAGAAGGCTCAGGTAATATAGGAAGATTCACCGTCCTAAATTTCATGTATTCAGAATCATTTTCTTTATTTTCCTTTTCCACCAAATATTTAACAAATCTAGCCATCATTTCCATCACCTTTTCATCCTTCATAATTTCCCCTCGTAATGGTTTCTTAAGGCTACGAAAAATATGCTACCATCGACCTATTCCGAAATAAATCATTATTTTTTTTATTTCCTTATTATAAATCTTCCTTATAGGTTTTCGTCCTAGCAATAACCATACCACCAATCTATTTTCCTCCAAGATAAAACATCCGTAATCCTTATAATAATCTCGATATTTCTTTCTATGCCTAACCTTTCCCGGTGCATTTCCCAAAAACTAGAATTTTTTTAATTATAAAAAACTAAAATTTTTCGATTTTTTACGTTAGCGTCAATTCGTACAACCATTCTCCTTCCATTTCCAAATCAATTTCTTTTTCCAATTTACCTATAATTAATTCCAGATAGTGCTTCGTAATATCTCCATTTTCGGATATATATAATATATTTTATTATTTTTCCTTTTAACATTTAAACACCTTAACCTTTACATTAATTTTCTAATAATTCAACCTATTTAATCCGAAATTATTTAAAAATTCGAGAAATTCTCATCCCATAATATTAATCCAATACTTACCATATCCTTAATATAAAAATTGTCCATAAATAATTTTAAATAAAGATTTATAAATTATATCATATAATATCTTATTATCTTTTTATCATAACGATTTACTAAATTCCTCAAATTTTCTTAACAAACATTAAGATTTTATCGAATTCTTATCGCCCTCGAAAATCATATACCCATACCTAATTAACATACATTCCATCCAAAATAAATAAATAAAATATGAATTTTACAATTCTTTTAATTCCCTCAATTATTCCGAAAAAAAAATCATCAAATAAAAACATATTAATTAATCCTACGATCCTTACAAATCGACTTCCTCCTCTCCATTTTCCAAAACCAATTACCCTTCTCGATCTTATCCTTAATCGTCGCCTTCTTCTTCATCATCAATATCGCCAACAACTCTTCGCCTACGACGAACCACCAATATCATAGAAACGTTTTTACGAAGATTACCTTCCCCCAAAAGGTATCTACTAATATATAACCATTCTCCTTTTCTACTAGTCTATCATATTTAATAAAAACGATTTTCATCCGCTATTACATATATATATTTTAAATCGATTTAATTCGTACGTTTCTATAGTTTGAAATATCAAACAAAATACAAAAATATAAATCAAATCAATATATAAATTATAGAAATATTATTAATACAAATATATAACAAAATAAAACAATATATTTATATCCTATAGATATATTTTAATCAATTCTATATAAATTCTAATTAATCAATATTTACAAAATTACCTAAAATATTAAATATAATATCAAAAAATAAAAGCAAATCAAATCAATTACTTTACTTCAAGTGATCCCCACCATGACATTTCAACAATGTCTTGATGCCATAGTCAGGAGCATGTTGCCATGGTCGTGAGTATTGTATTTATCGATTTTGCTTGTGGGTCCTCGGGTTGTGTGCTATGATTGTGTGTTGTGGTTGTGGTTGTGCGCTGTGTTGTGGTTGTGGTTGTGTTTGTGATTGTGTGTTTGTGGCTGTGTGTTTGTGATTGTGTGTTTGTGGATGTGCTTGTTGGGTGGTTCTTCTCTTGTGGTCGTACCACCATTTAGCTTGACTTCA
>CAXAMN010023666.1:0-15841 GCA_963970005.1 Durusdinium trenchii
AAAAAGCAAATTGGAAGTCTGGCCGTTTTGCTTTTTCCCGGCCCGGGAAAAAGCAAATTGGAAGTCTGAACCATTTTGCTTTTTCCCGGGTTGGGAAAAAGCAAATTCGAAGTCTGAACCATTTTGCTTTTTCCCGGCCCCGGAAAAAGCAAATTCGAAGTCTGAACCATAATTGGAAGTCTGAGCAAACTGGCCTGACTGAGCCGTCTCTTGTTCATGGAGGGTTGTGCCCAACCAAAAACACACCAACATGAAAACTGCTTGGTTGGCTGGCTTCCTGTTCCTCAGCAATCAATGTGTCAGTGATCAGAGGACACAAGACGTGCCAGGGCAACTGCATGAATCCTTGAAAGCCTCTAGACCCAACGAAAAACCATTTTCGCCGACAGTGGTAAAACCCCACGCGCGAAAGCTTGCGAAAGCTTCGCGAAGGTCCTGCGAAAGGCCTGGAAAAAAATGAAAGGACTTTTGAACAACCCCCATATATATATATATATGTGTGTGTGTGTCTATACGCCGTATACGCCCTGGAGGAGACCCACATGGAACCTGAAAGCTTCTGGGTTGAGGAACAATGGTTTTCCAAAGGGCTATATTTTCAGGTTCCATGTGAATGTTCCCGGGTGTGCATATGTAATGTTATATAAGCATACACACACATATACAATCACACACACTTAGGATAGGGTGTACTGAACTGAAAGCGGTGCCACACGCCGGCCTAGGTTACCAATTCCTAAGAGTACAGGTAAGGAAACCTGAAAAGGAAGTGGAGGTCCATCAAGTTCAGCGTGGCCATCAACTCTAAAGGAACCGTCGAACGACCGAGCGACAGAGTGACGTCGTCCGAAACCAAAGCCCTATGCGTGACTGCCGAGAGCAAGCCGGTGCAAAGGCTGGATTTCTTGTTTTAGGTACAAGCAGGGCCCGGAGATTGGAGTGATTATCACAGCAGGTACAGGAAACTGGCCAAGTTTCCCTTCCCACTCTCGCCCACAGCTTCGTTGCGTGTGGTAGGACGAGAGTGCCACACGCCCCTGCTACACAAGGAAAACAACTGTGAAGCAAAAAACAATCCGAAAGGATCCCTATGATTCCAAGGGTTACACACACACACACATATATATATATACAAGGGTGTCCACTTCACCGCTCACCGCTCTCTGTCCACTTGAGGTGCTCAACCGAGTGCTGCTGCTCCCGCCCCTGCAGGGCACCCAGCCCTCGATCGATTTCCAACACCTGGCAGAGGTGCGGGGGGCCTGGAGAGCTCGCTCCCGACCCGCTTGGACATGAGATGGCGTTGGACAAGCATCCTCCAAAAAGGGATCCATAAATCAAGGGAAACTCTTTGGAGATGCGACATGAAACATGCGGCGTCTTAGAAAAAGGATTGAGGTCCTGAACTTGGCAAACATTGACTCCATTGGAATTCAGTGTCTTTGAGCCACACAAAACACCAAAAACTTGTATGAACTATGTGTGTCGAGATGTTCATCCCACTTCTTCTGGCAACACATATTTTGGGCCTTCGCGCTGCAGGCCTTTGGGCTCGACATCATCATGGCAGAGGAGTGTTCTGGCAGAGTTGCGGGACTGTGATCAGTAGCTCATCGATTTCGATTATTATCCTGGTTTTGCTTAAGGCGATTTTTTCCGTATGGGTGAATCCCTTTCTGGTAAATCCCTTTGTCCCGGTTTCTTCAGCAAATCCAAGTTATTGCAACTATCAGTGGAAACCCACTTCAGACAACCGGGTCACCGCAACGGGTTTGAGCAGCGCCGGTGTTCTCGCCGGCGACGTTGAGGAATCGCTAGAGTCGCCGCTTCGGGGGCGATCATCCAACCAGCAGGGCTGATTGAAAGGTGTGACACTTCCCTCTTCACCAGGATGAGACACAGCCCAGACACCGATGTGGACTTGGAATATATGCCGCCCCATTGACTCCTGAAACCATCCCAATGTATGTAAATATGCCATGCATGATGTACATGGAGTGTGTGGGTAAGGCTTCATGCCCAAAAGTGCTTTGCTTTCGCCACCCGACCGACGAACGCGGACTTCCACGCCGTTCCGTCCGCGTTCTTTCCACGTTCCACGCAGGACTTCCACTGGCCCAGCACTTGTGACGACCTGTCCTCGGATCGACTCCCCGTGCTGGAGGCGCACCGTCCGACCCAGAGAGTTGGGGTCCGAGGTCTCCGACCGCCTCGGAACTCCATGACCCACGAGGGGGTAGTGAATGGACACCCCGGAGCTCCAAGGCTCTCTACTCTAAGGGGCGGCTTTTTTGTCATTGACGCACCGTCATGGGGAGCGTTGGTAGTGGTCCTGCGGCCCTTTTTGGAGGGCAGAGTTGTGTTAAACATGTTATCGTTTGGAGTGCTTCGGCAGAAACATCCCGAACACTGTCACTCTTTCCCATGTCGCATGGAGTCTTTAGGTGAAGTTCCCCCCGCTGACTTCCAAGGAATAGATATGAATAGACTAGATCATACAAAAACTATACTTTACATGTTACGATGACAACATCCTACAGGTCCAAAGCCCCAGCGAAACCGTCCTTTGCATTGGGTCGTGTTCTTTTTGGGGTGATCAACTCCAGTGAAATCGCCTCTTCCAATAACGTACGTCACTCTTTGGGAGCCTGTAGGTTGGGTGAGGTTCTGCTCACTAGCTCTCTCGCCCTCATCCAATGACCAGGCCGCCGCTGAAATCCAATCCCCAACAATCCATGCATGGGATACTAACTTACATTTTGACCCCCAAAACATCTCATCAAAGAGAACACATATCAAGACCATCCCCATGCATGCAATATATATATGATGCCAATATTCCATACATTGTAGACTCTTGATGAGAATCAACCCTCCATATGAAAAGGATTTCCAGTTCAAATGGGTGAGTTTGTTAATCAAGAGTCTACAGTATACATGGCATTTCTTCAGAAGTGCCTGGTCACCTGTCGTCCAGGTGAGCGGCCCGCGCTCGGGACCTTTCCGAGACTACGCCGGGCTACTGCGCGCCTCTTCGTATGTTTTGGTTTGGACATGTTTGGACCATCATGCACAGGGACCTTTGGGGACCTTTGGGGACCCATGTGGTGGGAGAAGGCCAACGGATAACATGTGCCAAAAAGACGGACTGCTGGGCAGGTCTGGAGTTCAGTCGTTGGGGGAGTCCGGCCGTGTCGGGCCGTGTCGGACGTCCGACGTCCGACGTTCGTGGCGCAGCTGGACCGAGGCGACGAAACGAGGGGCGACGAGCCACCAAAATCCCGCGTGAACGGTGTTGGAGTGAGTTGCCCATTGGGCCTGGGGCTTCTTTTTGTTGCCCTTCTCCAAGCCGAAAAAGTCCAGTGTTTTTACCCACGCCCCGGGGGCAGGTTTGGAGACTTGGCTTGTATAGTGGATGGAGAGAAGATGACACAATCCCCAGGTTTGGTGGTCTATATGGACCCCGATCTAAAAGACTTGTAGGATCATGCGGGAGTTGGTGCCATCTACTCATACTGTATCTATTCTGAAACTGTTTTATCTTGAAGCGTTTGGGGGACAGTGAGTTTTATCTTGAAGCGTTTGGGGGACAGTGAGCTGTACATTTGGACCATTTGCCGTTGGCTTCCAGCTAGCAAGGGGGTCCAAAGCAATATGGTTTCTTTTGCGCTACGCCCCTGCGATAGGGAAGTATGGTTTCTAGATCTACCTTGTCTTGGGAACTAGGCCTACAAGTTAAGTGGACCGGTACAGAGAGAACATGGGCGAACGCAATTCATGCCAGGTTAGTTTCCTGGTTCCATTTCTTACCTGGACCGAATTCACCCTCTCTCGATGGGTTCTGGGAGGTGCGTGCACCCAATCAGCGGAGAATCATGGATAACCTAGGATGGAATTGAGTTCCCCACCCAACTTCGGTGGGAAGCTTCCAGCCCCCCCGCCCAAAAACGGACGGCACCGGGGTGAGCGGGGGGGGTCAAAAGTCGATGTTTCTGCCGGGTAGCGGTGGAAACGGTGCGGGGACACGGGCAGCCCGATGCCTGGAGGCCTTGGTGCTTTGCCACTTTACCTCAGCTTCCACGAGGAGCCCAGCTACCACGAGCAGCCCGATGCCTGGAGCCGAAACGCGGAGGAAGACGACGGGGCGACGGGGCAGGTGTAGACGAGGAGGTGGTGTAGACGAGGGGCGGTCACCAGCCTGGCTTTTGCTTATAGGGTATATATCATGGGTCTATCTTGCTTATAGGGTCTATCTTCACCTGCCTGGGTTTTGCTTAGGGAGTGATTGATGCAATTGTTGGTTTTAAATCTCCCCAGTGACCAGTGAGTGAAGACCTGCCTCCGATGCCTCGAGTTGGGCCGCCGCGGTCTGTCCAACCGGGTTCAAAGCAAGTTTGGAAGCCAGAAAGGTGGGTCAATGGTTCTGGTCAAACACATTGGGGATAGGAAGGGAGTTACACCATTGTTTCCCAAGCCGCCGCCTTAACTTTCGTGTATAACAGATTTGATTCCTCCAAGTTTGCTACGCGCGTGGTTTTCTGGCGGTTGAACAGGGGCTACCACAGTCATCACACTCGCTGTAGCAGTCGGTAGAACCGATCAAGATTTATATTATGAGATTCTTTGGGCCACAGCTTGGGGAGCTCTAAAATGAATTAATTTGCATTTCATTATCATAATGTTTTCATTTCGTTATCATTCAGATACTCTGGGAGGACTTACTTTTGTTTTCATTTTGTTTTCATTATTCATTGTTTTTCTTTATGTTGTCGTTTCTTATCATATGGCTTGTCACTGGTGTCCTGTCACTGGTGTCCTTTTCAATCATTTGGAGACTTCATTTGTGTATCCTTTTTCTTCACTGCTTTTCATTTAGCTGAGTTTTTTGAGGTGATTCTGGCTTTCATGTCATTCTCATCAGAGATGGTTATTGAAAGAAGTAGTAAGTAGAATAAGTAGAAGTACTGATGTGTTGCACAGAGCGTGTAGGGAAATCCGACCAGAACCGTTGCATTTGGAGGGTCAAGAGAGAGACTCTGCTGGCTGCTAGTGGGCTGGATTTACCTCAGATAATTCTAGGTCTGGGTCCTAGGTCTATATTATCTATATTATAAGGATTACTCACATGAATTCAGAGGAAAGCAAACCGGATGGTTTCAGCAGCATTGTCGTTGTCACCCGCAGTCAACTGACTGGGAAGCCATGTCACTTGACTGGGATGAGCTTTTTGATGAAGAGGTTCATCAAGCTGCAGCTCCCAATCCAAATGATATCGAGGACGCTGAACGATGCCGTACACAGAGTAGCTCAGAATCTGAAGACACAGATGTGCTGAGTGGATGGTGGGCAGTTCTTCTGCGGAAAGTAACCACTGACATTGGTCTTACTTGGCCTCGCAAGTGTTCTTCGCCTGTGAAACTGTTGAGCGCATGCAGTGGATGTAGTGCAGAATCTGCTGTTTGCAAGGCAAAGTGATTGGCCGAACGATTGCTTTTTCAATGACCTATATAGATCTCAATGCATTTCATTAGCTAGCTAGCTGCTAGCTGTGGACAGGTAGCAGGTAGAGTAGAGTCAGAGGAAACCTTGTTGAGGACACTTAAACTTAAACATATGACATATGCCCACATATGCTGTTACGCAATTACAACCTGTTCTAATAGCTAACAAGTAATTGGTTTCCAGAAAAGACATATGTCATATGTACTTTGCAGGCGTTGGGCATTGACTATGTCATGTTGAGTGCAAGCGACATCAACCCTTTCTGCCGAGAATTCTATGAGCAGAACTATCCTGGCAGGTTCAAGCACATTTTTGATGATATTCAAAAGCAGGCCACCTGGATAGGCTTTAGTCAGCCAATGTATGAAGGGAATGAACTCCACTAGTCACTAGTCAGTCACTACACTAGACTCACTAGACTCAGACTTGCTAGCAAATAGGGACAAGTACTGCACTTGCTAGTTGCTAGTTACTAGTTATATAAATGGCCGCCCAACCCTTCGGGTGGGAACCAAGTTCTCCTGCACAGGTGGACGGATCAAGTCAGTGCTGCCTTTGCAAAGGCTCTTTGTTGGGCAGCAACCCATGCAAGGCAAGTGATGATGGGCAGCAGGTGGACATCCTGTTCACTGGCAGCCCGTGCCCACCATTCTCAACTCAGAGAGTGAAACGGTTTCAGCCAGGTGCAGTAGTGGAACACTCCCTATACCGCGTGACAGACACAGCCGTTCAACGCCTGATTCTTCAAGAAGAGCCAAAGAAGATGGTGTTTGAGCAAGTTTGGGGGTTTTGCCTTCCATATGACACAACCACTTCAGAGACACCAAAAGACAGGTGCCCAATGATACCTTTTTGATGTTTGCTATTTTTTTGCAATTTTAGTTTCAACATGTTGGATGCATTTGAATGAATGTGGAGTCCAGTCCAACATTTGTTACTGCTTTGTTTGCACAGCGGTGGGATCTAAATAATAAATAACAGCCTCCATTGCTGGCAGGTTTCTTCAGAATTTGGCTGCTCAATCATTCAAGCACGGTGGCTACTACGTCGTGACGCATAAGCTCAACAGCAGCGCGTTCATCAATATGCTTCGGAATAGGTGCCAAGGGCCTTCTGGGGTAGGGTGGTACCTGCAAGCAACTTAACTGGTGTAAGTCTTAGTGTAGTGAGTGATGTGCAGTGTAGATTTAGATTGTAGCAGCTTAGCCTCTGGCACAGGGTCACTTGTCACTAGGACCAGGACTAGGCCTGGGCCTAGGCTAGGACCGCGTCTTCTAAAGAAGCTTGAACTCAGATTCAGACCTCAACTCTTCGCCTTAGCCGCAGCCGCCTTTTTTGTTTAGCCGTTGGACTTTTGTGCCACCTCCTTCCGTTTTGCTTAGCCACATGGCTTTCGCATCCATGGCGGTGATTGATTTGGACATTGAGATGGAGTCCCCGGCGCAGATTCAGATCATTGAAGATGATGAATCCACAGCCAGCGGCGGCGACGCAGTCAGCATTTACACCGTCGAGAGTGACTCTGACAGTGACAGGCACTCCAATGAGTCCAGAGTGGGCAAACTGAACATGGAAATGCTCCACATGTTCAACACTGGTGTTCCAAACCCGTCTTTGTCAGTGTACGATGGTGCCTGCACGCCTCCCGAGTTTTTCACCTCGGATGCCTACGCGCGGTCCTTGAAAGCTCGCTTTGCACATGAGATGTCTTTGATCGATGCCGCGTGCGGTTCGTTTCCTGTTCAGGATGCAAGAGTTCAGAAGAGGGCGTGGGCAATGTTGAAGTCCTGCCAGGCCCAGAAGACATCCCAGGCTCCCCTCAGGAAACAAATGCTGAAGTGCAAAATCAATTTGAAGAAGGCAAAAAACCTTCTCAATTTGCTCAGAAGATGTCAGCGACAGCGCTGCATCAACAGCCGAAATGGATTGATGGGTATGTAGGTAGGTAGGTGGGTAGATTCTGAGTTTTTTTGTGATCCAGGCAATCTTATTAACATTTCAGACATTGACATAGACATAGACTTAGACTCTTTGTCCTTTGTTTAGACTTGGATTTAGAGGCTTAGACTAGACCAAAACTCAGAGTTGAAACGTTTCTATTCAATTCAGATGTTGATCATCTTTGTCACTTGTCCATTCGGCAGTTGTCAACTTTTACTTATACTTTTAATCTGTCTTACTGTAGAGTCCATATATAAATGATGGACACGGAATGAAGGAATTTGCCATTACTGAAATTGGCAGCAGTGGCTTTGAATCTTTTGCCAAATCTCGCTGCTCAACCTTCAAAAGGACTGTGACTGTGACTGTGCTCACACCCGTCAGTATTCCTTATTAACTGTTAACTTTAAACTACTACTGCTGCTACCAGCTACCAGGTACCACCTTTCTTATGCTAAGTAAAAACCACACTACTAACTACTATTAGTTTACTATAGATAAATACTACAGCTACTGCTACTGCTACTGCAACAACAACAACAACAACTGCCACTACTACTAACTCCTACTCCTAGTCACTCCTAGTCCTACTCATCCTACTCGTACTCCTACTACACCTCCCGCCCTACTCTAGTCCCACACCTACTCCACTACTACCACTCACTACCTCTATTTTATGTTTCTTCTACTACTACTGACTACTGCTGTTGCTGCTGCTACTATAACTGTTAACTACCAGCTACCTGGTTGCCTTCTTACCTATTCGATTTCTTACATACTTGCTTACATATCTACCTCTACTACCACTACTCCTACTCCTACTCCTCCTCCTCCTCCTCCTACTCACCTACTCCTACTCCTAGGTCCTAGGTCCTATGCTTACTTACTAACTACTAATTTACTAACTACAGCAGCAACAACAACAACTACTACTACTTCTACTTCTACTTCTATTCTACTAGAATAGCCTGACCAATAGTTTTTTGGTGACCAAATGCGAATGCGTTTTCACACGAGCTTTTGGCCTCTTGACTGATGGTTCACGACTGTCATGGCCTGTGACGTCGACATATGCAATAACGTGTCCTCCTAGCCGCAGCCATATGACATATGATATCCGACATATATGATATCAACTCTAGACTCTAGACTCTAGACTTGACTCTAAACAGAACCTGTCCAAACAGAAACATACTTTCTACCAGTAACAATGACACAGGAATGTACTTACTTATTCTTGCCATCAGTAGTAGTGCCAGTCATCTGGGCTTTCTTGCCAATGCTCCATGGCAAAAAGAGGTCGCCCATTGGGGAGTTCAGTCCTCAGAGAATGGATCAAAGAAAACGTAGATGGACAAGCAGAGGAAAACCAAGAGAGGCAGCCAGAGCATTCCATTGCTCGAGCTAGGGCAATCAAATTAGCAAGGATTGCTGAGAAGAAGGATGCTGAATCAAAGCTTGCGCCAATTGCAGCTGCAGCAAATATGACTACTTCAGCGCTGAATTCATTGGATGCTTTTGGTGACCCCGTGGATGTCAGCACAATTGGAAATGCATTGCAGCAGAACGTGGTAAAGGCAATGGGAACAGCTATGGCAAGTCCGAATATAGAATGCGAAGATAAGTTGATTCAACTCCAAATGAAAGGGGGCATGTACGCTATGAGCTTCAAGGCAGTTTCTGCAATTACAGGTGAATCAAACATTGGCAGGAGAACACTATCAGTGGCACAGGCAGCATTGGAGCTGGCTTTTTGGGCATGGAACATGTTCTTCAAAACAATTTGGAGCATGATCAAAGGTGGCAAGGACCAGGGTGCTGATAGTTCAGCAGTGATGACGGTGACCAAATTGCGGTATGATGAAACACCTACAAAGTGTCGTGTGGACGATCCAAAGCTTGACCCTGCACTTGTGGTTGGCAAATCAGAGAATGAGCTTCAGGAACCTCAAGGCAGCACATTTGCTTCCCACGCAAAGATCCTTCAGGTGGAGTGTGAGGTTGGGGTCTTGCTGGCCTCCAAAAGTGATGAGTCGGGTGTGAGATACACAATGGTTCAAGGCCAGCTGCCTGCTCCTCTATTCGCATTGCAAGAGACCAGTGGCCAGAATATTTCTGGCGCTTTGAGGCGTGTTCTGGATCGGCTGCCAGAAGTTCAGAATGTGGGAAGGGAATCAAAATTCAATTTTCGCCACTCTTGTTCAGACCAGGCTCAATCGAACATGAAAGCAGAGAAGCTGTTGTCAAGCCAGTACACCGATGCTGAGACCATTCATACTTTGTGTCATGTCCACAGACTTTACCGCTGCATTCAAACAGCAATGACAGGGTTCGATGGCGACGTCAGTGGCATGCTTAGCTTTGCGTTGGCTCTGGCCAATCCTGGCAGTGCTGCTGGTCTTAGACAAGCTTTGGCAAAAATATTTTGCAGGCGATTGGCAACTTGTTTGTACAAATTAATGAGCATTTATTTTTATTGTTCTCTCTACATTATTACTCGAGTGCTTTGATTGGGCATGGCATAATAATTTGCTTCCAGTTTCTGATGTCTCCTGAACATGTTGGCAATCTTTGCATTGGAACATTGATGACTGATTTGTCTCTAGACTCTAGGACTCTAGGACTTTAAGCCCCTAGGTTCAAAGGAAGTGTTTTGATTATGACTATGATTTGTGGCGCAAGGTGATACGTCAGCGGCCTCCTCCTTCTGACCGCAGAGTGCGTGAGTACAGAGATGAACTCTGGAATCTTTTTCTGCCCATTCAACATGTTGATCCAAGTCGGTCCAAAATCAACTGCAAGAGGCGGTTCGTTCTGGGTTACTATTTGAACGATGATTTGTCCAAGAACGAAATTGTTCACAACTGCCTGTTTGGGTGTTGCAAAGATCCTGATATGTCCTTGCAGCGGATATGTCACCATGTTGCTTGGGCTCTGTGCCCCTTCAAACCACCCGTGTTCGCCCGTTCCCGGTGGACACGGTGGGATACCGCCATCGACTTTGTAGGTCTTCTTTCTGGTGTCCACTATTTATTGAAAGATCTGTACTTGGAGTACCTGGGTGAGGAGCGTCCTTCTGGAACCGTTCAAGGCTCTGATGTACCTGTACCTGAACAAGCTGTAGCAGTTCTTCCAAATCAGTCTGGCTCTGATGAGTGGAATGACTTGTTCCAGCAGTCTTTCACAGAAGCAACACAGAAAGCTCCTTCTGGTCATGAGAGCACTGACAAGAAGAGTGACTCTGCTCATACAGCAGAAGCTCCAGCTGCAGCTGAGACTGCTGCAGATGAGGAGACAAAACAACAAGAGGAGAAACAGTCGCAAAGCTTTGATTGGGCCAAGTTCAACAAGCAGCAGAAGTTGAAAGCCAAGTTATGGATTCTGGGAGATGAGAAGGCTATGCTTGCGCGTCTTTGTTGCATGAAAGAAGTTGCAGCACTTATGCAAGACCTTATGTACCGTTTCCTTCGTATCAGTGGCAAGAGCTGGGAAACAAAGCAGCGGCTGCTGGCAAGCAAGGGCGAGCAACGGTCTTATCCATTCTTGGAGGCAGCACGTGGGGTTGATGTTCAGCTTTGTCTGGAGGGTCTTTACAAACTGTTGCACACGAAGCCAGCTTGTGTGAGCTCCCAACAGAACACGGCCTCCCTGCAAGTGCTGCGGCTTCACATGCTTTCATCAGGAATGTGCAGCATGCATGTGCTTCTACGTATGCCAAGAAAGAACTTTCCATTTAAGATGTTTCTGGCAATCAATTGTCGAGAGCATGCTGAAGAGCTACTCAAAGCACCGTGTTGCATGCATGATGCAATGGCAAGGAAACTCCTCACTGAATACGTGACCTATCTGCATATTATCCTTACTTGGTATGTATAACTTTTTAAACATTTTCCCAGGTTCCAAAGACGTTGTCAATAATTTGGAAATTTGGGAGATGTGTTATTGAAATGGGCAAGCCACTAGCCGTCACTAGGACTCGGTTGAGAAGATCATGGATTCTGAATGTCAAGCAGTTCTGGAGGGGCTGTGTGGTATGCTGTCTACTGACATTGCTGCAGTGGAGGCAATGCACAGCAGCAATCGTGAACTGACAATGATGCGGTCTCGTGGCTGGTACTGTTCTCTGCCAACACTTTGCTCAAAGTTTATATTTCATGTGATTCACCGAATGAGTGCCTTCTTTGACAGTGACAAAGGCTCAGGCAGTTCAAGCACAAAACCCGAGCCTGGCTCTGAAGAGAAGCGTCATGGTGGTGGTGGAGGGGGATGGCGAGCATTCGTCCATGACAAAGCAAAAGGAACAAGAATGGATCCTACCCAGTTGTCCAAAGAGTACAATGCTCTCCCTCCTGATGTAAAGCAACTTTACGCAGATGCTGGTGCTAAAGGGACCATTGCACATCGGCATGGCTTTTCATCTTTTGGATCCGCTTCTGCATCACTACCAGTTCCAAGAATAGCTGATAAACCACAGCCTGGTGAAATCCATGAAGGAGCTGTCATTGGGCAAGATTTGAGTGTGACAGATGCTGAGCTTCTGGAATACACTGGCCCAGATTTTTTTATGGACAAGTACAAGAAGCTGAAACAAGAAGTCAATACAAAGAGGAAAAGCTCTCAGGAACGGGTGTCCACAGAGGAAATGAAGGAGCTGCATTCGTTTGAGCTGGAAGGCGAGCGCGACAAGCTCCTAGAACACTGGCATGAAAAGAAATTTACATTTCTGACTTCTGGAGTGGGCAAGCTGGGGACAAACTTCTCCAACCTTGTTTCTCTGCAGTGGTTGCCAGCGATTGGGAAAGCGCTTCAGGCAAGGTCAAAGCAGAAACTGTTACCTAACTAACTAAACTGCCATCACATGTCACATGCCTTCAATTGGACAAATCACCAAAGGGTATTGAGCAGAATTTGATTGGGGCCGTTTACTTCTTAGTTTGAAATCCACAATTTTATATCACGTTATGTCACCTTATGTTTGGAAAAGCAAAGTTGACAGGCGGCAATGTGCAAAGCAAACATGGCAGTGCGCAGAAAGTTCCACCTGGATTCATCCCTCACTGACAAGATGCTGGGAGAGTGCGAGCTGATTCACGAGGAACCCAAGGAGCCCGATAGGAAATTGTTCTTTGCACCTGCAGAGTGCTTCAATTTGGGAATCTGTGTTTGCGGAACCAGAGAGCGCCAAGATATCAAGCACTTCTTTGAGAACATAAGTCGCATTTTCAGGCGCACTTTCTGGAAGAAGAAAAAAGTTCCTTCAAAGGAGCGAGCTTTGCTTGACGGATTCAACATTTATTTGGAGTTCCAGGTGTCTGTCAAACAGAGTTTGGCAATTCAAGGCAGTGACAGTGGCCTTGCTTCCGCTCTTGATGCCAACGATGATGCATGGGATGATCTTTTCATGTCTGAGGTCCAGAATGCAACTTCACTGCCAATTGGACCAGGTGAATGTTCAAGGTCCAGGTTTTTCTTCCACATTGGGTATATCAACTTGAGTACGTTTCACTTTGGTGTTCTGGAGATGGATCGCTGTGAGACATACCAAACGACTCAACCTGCAGAGTCAGAGTCAGGCGCTTCCATCCATGTGCTTTCAGCCTTTCCCTTTGAGGATGCAGGAGTCTTGATGTGTTTTCCAGAACTGTTTCTCCCTCCATTTTGATGGCTCCCTTTCAAAGGTCTATCTATCTATCTGTCTATCTATCTATCTATCTTACCAGTCTATCAATCTATATATATCTAATCAAATCTGTGACTAAGACTTAAGACTTAAGACTAAGACTAACTAATTGTCTCTAAGACTCTAAGCCACACACAAGTGGTGACTGTACAAGGGTTTCTCAATGCAAACACCTAAGGAACGCACTTGAGAACCTATACGGACATGGAAGCCTTTGCTCTGCTTGACTTACGATTCCCATGGAAGATGATCCTGCATACAACCAGTTTAGAGTCGACTGCTGCAAACACATGGACTTTACTTGACAGCAACTGTGTGGCAGTGGAACCTTTGCCAGGTGCAGAGTATATGGTGTGGCAAGGATCATCCAATGAAGAAGAACGTCGAAAGCACGCTAGACGGCGGGAGGAAGGGCAAAGAAAGAGACCGAACACAACACAACAAAGGAATCCCAGAAAGAGAGTGAAAACAGTCAGAAAGAGCAAGAAACCTTCGGCTGTGGCATATGATGGTGACCCTGAATATGCAGACACCTTGTTGATGTCTGACCAAGAAGGTGATGCTGGGGCTGAGGCTGAGGGAAATGAGAACAATCCAGACCTCCTAGTTGATCAAGATCAACCAAATGAGAGTTGGGAGCTGGATCCATATCTTGAGCCTGATTGCAATCAGATCATGTTGGAAGAGCAGGAGGAGGCAGATGCTGATGGCGATGACATACTTGATGCGGTTGGTCTCAGTAAGGAGGATGAACCTTTGTCTGACAGTGGTGATGTTTTAGCAGTCAAAGAAAGCGATGCTGCTCCCACAGCTGCTGAACAATTCGAGTTGGCCTTGATTGAGGAGAACATTGATGAACATGTGGAACCCGCTCCTGTAGCAGCAGTAGCAGCAGCTGCTGCAGCTGCGCCTGCAGGGCATGAATCCAATGACTCGGACTTGGACCAGCCGCCGCCTGACCCAGCTGGGCCTCGTGCGCCCAAGGTTGTGAAGGGCCGCTCCACTTTGAATCGTGAAGTATTCCCAGTGGGTGATCTTGGAGAGCTTCGCTACTACTTGATTGGCCAGAACATGGCAGCGGCCTGCTATAGGCATGGTGAGGAAGACTGCCGGAAATCCAGCACTGTGGCGCCAAAGGGAAATGGATCAGGACGTCCGATAGGGCATCTGGTCGCTTGGCTCCGCATGTGTGATCAATACAGTTGCAAAAAAGATCATGTTCACAAATGCCGTCCCAATCTCTCACAACGGCAGGAGGCGCGTGAATGGTTCAACACACTGCCTGGCGCAGATGAATTTGCACGCCAATATGAGAAACCTAAGGCTAAGAAATCAGACCCGGATGAACCTCGAAATGTTTGAACAGAAAAAGTGTGCAGCTATGGCTGGGTGGGGGATGGTGGGGGAACCTTTGCTTAACTTGGCGGAATCTTTTGGCCTTGTGCAATTCTGCAATTCAGCCTTTTGATGCCTTGCACATATTCATATTCATTATAACAACAAGTAACAAATATATTACATCTCTTTATATAATGTTTTTTTCCACTATATACAGTATACGCATTTGTTGTCATTTCTTAAGCAGGACAAGTCTCAGCCTACCCGATGACTATCAGTCATGTCCAGCAAGCCTTCCTCCGAGATCATTCCTGACCAGGTGCTTCCTGGTGCTCTTTCGCAAGGATACCTATTCACGAGAGCAGGTCAAGCAATACAAATCCAATTTGGAGGCAAGTTTGCTTCATGACCAGTTTTGAATCACCAGCTGAAAGCTTTTTGAAGGAAAGATATGGCTGGAGAAAACAGAGTAGATTCATAAGACCGCGCACAGTTTTTCTTTACTTACACTTTTGTTGATCAGCTGCCTCAGGCTATGTCCAAGCAGATTTCACAAGAAGACAAGCAATCTATATTGGATTTGTTGCTTCCAGAGAACGGGACTACATTTGCACAGCAGTTGGCCTTATACAAGAAAGAGTTCCAGAGAAGTTTGTCCAAGCCGCAGGAGTGGGGCTGGGGCAAAATGAACATCCATTATAACTGTAACCTCGACTTGGACTTGGACATTCAGCAAAATATAGCAGCTAGCAACAACATGAAACATGACTCTCAACCAAGAAAAGAAAACATGATAACAGTTAATTGTTAACAACTAACTAATTCATAATATAACTCGACTTGACTCAACATATTATAACTATTCAGAACATTAAAAGACATCTAAAATACACATAGACATAGCAACCAACATCAAAGTTGTTCTATGAAATGAAAAGGAAATGAAAAGGATTGTATGAAATAAAAAACAAGATGGAGCCCACGAACCCGAATGCAAACACGTTCGAAAAGCTACATATGTCCAAATGACACTCTTGTAGGAAACTCTTGTGGGACACTCTTACGGGACACTCTTGTGGGACACTCTTGTCGGGACACTCTTGTGGGACACTCTTGTGGGACACTCTAGTAGGAAACTCTTGTAGGACACTCTTGTAGGACACTCTTGTGGGACACTCTTGTCGGGACACTCTTGTGGGACACTCTTGTGGGACACTCTTGTGGGACACTCTTGTCGGGACACTCTTGTGGGACACTCTAGTAGGAAACTCTTGTGGGACACTCTTGCAGGACACTCTTGTGAGACACTCTTGTCGGGACACTCTTGTGGGACACTCTTGTGGGACACTCTTGTGGGACACTCTTGTAGGACACTCTTGT
>CAXAMN010023667.1:0-15838 GCA_963970005.1 Durusdinium trenchii
GAAATCCAGCGGAAAACGTTACAACATCTAGGAAAACCAAGGGCCGCGACCAGCCCGGGATTCGAGCCCGCACCATTTAGGGACCGTGCTTATTTTCCCGCGCGGGTGGAGAGGGTGCCCCAATCCCCAGTAAGAAGCAAACCAATACATTTGGAGAAATCTTGGACAATTCTTGGCTATTTTTCGTCACTCCAACAAGGCTCCGGAGGGGTAGGGGAGGTATAGCCTTAATCATAACCTTAGCCTTAATCATCGCCTTGGCCTTAATCAACAGTCGCGCCTGACCCCACGAGTGGGGTCGGTGGATTTGGCTTGTTTTGCGCCTGCGCATTAAACCTGGTAAGATTTTCTTCGCTTGTGCTTAGCGGCGGCGCGACTCCCTGATGTGAGGTTTTCCTGTTTCAAGGCTTTGAAAGCGGACCAATAACCAAAACCAGTCGTTAGTTCACGTGTGCCTTCGCCCCCAGACGTGGATTATCAGCAAGTTATTTTGCTGTTTTAGCGCCTGCGCATTGAAAATTGGTCGCGTCTCTGCCGTTCTGCTCAGAGGAGTCTAACCTGTTCTCAGCTCATTGGATGTCAAACATGGACCTACCTGCAAGTTACTGTCACCAAGTCATGCCACACATGATTATCTGAAACACGGTCCCTGTAGGGCTTCGGTTCCCTCGTTGATTCAAAACAAACAGCTTGTGCTGAAATACAGGAGCACTGGTTTACAAACAACTGTGTCAGCATCAGGAATATATGTTATCTGAGGGCGGCCGTCAAAGTGGGCCATGGGCATTTGGCATATATTGATTTGTTTTTTCCTCATTGGGTTGTCCGCTGCTTCTTGGTGTTGCATTCGATGTAACATCACAATTCGAAAGGCGAACAAAATCGGGAAAAGGAGGTATCGTTCCAAATCTCAACACTGTGGACACTGGCTGCAAAAGCCAATTTGTCGACAAATTGCTGTTGAGGATGAACAGTTGCAAGTAAAACTGACAGGATGGAAGTGCAGATGCACATTGAAAACCAGAAAGCTGAATATAATAGAATTTTTGCTGCCGATGATTTTGAAAGCCATTGGCACCCATGTTTTCAACTCACTTCACAAGCCTGTTTTTGACCATCAAGAAATAACGGGGCCGCATGATGCTTACGAGCTTGTGGGTATTGAGCATGTTTTCTCAAAAAGGAAAGCTTTGCTTGCTGCCCTTTGCTTGAGAGAGTGGCCGGTTCAAATTTGTTGCTCCAGTGCAGTCATTACATATCCAATCGTGTTCTGGGTTTGGGCATTTGTCACGCCTTGGATTCCTTTTGTGCTTTGTAGCCACCGCCAGTTTGGTTTCCCAAGGCCTGTGAACCAAGCTCTGAGAATGTTACGGTTGATTTTGCAAGTGCGGGAAACGTGCCTCTGGCAATGCAAATTTTCTTTGGTGATGGTGGCTTGGCTGTACCCAGTTCTTTTGCATCTTGATGACATCAGGGTCAACTCTTCAGTTTGTGAGCGTGTACCTCTGGAGGGTGTATTATCGCATCCTGCACCACCAGCACATGAGCCACCAAAAGGTGAAAAAAACGGTATGTCCTCTAAGCTATGGGTTGCGCATCCTTTCCACAACAAACTTCACATTATCACTGCCCCAGACCCAGCCACCACGGTCTATGCGGTGTTATCTACACGCATTCCAGTATTTTTACTAGACCAAAGCCAGCTCTTAGTCGATGGAACTTGCATGTCCATGCAAACGCTTGTGTCCAACATGCCTAAACATTCAATGTTCCGAGTGGTGGTTAATCCTCTGCGCGGCGGTGTCGCCGACATTCTCACTTTTGAAGAAGCGGAAAGGGCGTTGAGCGCGCACAGATTGCATTTCGAATCACATACGCAGTGGCAAAACATGCAGACATTTTGCCGCCTTCGCAGTAAGAGTCCCACAAGGGGGGATGCAGATATGTGGAAAAAGCTTGCCACCGCGTGGGCGCTTCCTAGGCAGAAGTTGGACGAAATGAAAGAACAGTGTTTGCAGAGGTTTTTGCGATTCGTCCGTGAACACATGGCTAAATTGACTTCCGGAAACGTAGTAACTCATAGGGAACACAACGTTGCTGCTGAGCAGCCTGTCCTGACGGAAGATCACCGCCAGCTGCAGCCTGCAAGTCAAAGCATGATTGAGCAAGACCGCTTTGCAGCAGCGCAGACATTGATGAACCAGAACCAAGCACATTTCCAAACGCATCCTCAACAGAAAAACTTGGAGGAGTTTTGTTACTTGTTTACCAAAAAGGCGGAAAGAGGCGATGTGAACAGCTGGCGAAAACTTGCGAGCAAATGGGCGCTACCACGAACCAATGTTTCAGACTGCAAAGAAGCGTGTTTGAACACATTTGTGAACATGGTAAATACCGCCTGTTTGACAACCTCGCCCACGGTAAGAAACGAACTAGCAAATGTCGAAGAAAGGAACCCCAAGCCAGGCTTGACTCAAGGTTTTTCCTTTCTAGTGCGGCCGGGCAATGTTTTTGATCACAAAATCATGGTGCCGAATGCTGTCGTGGAAGCACTTTTAACACTGGGTGTGGTCGAAAACACAATGACAGAAGGAATGAATGACAAGCATTACAGCTGGATTGCAGGTTTAGGTACTTCGCAACAATGGTCTTTCCTTTTGCAGAACATGCCTTCTGGAAAGCAAAAGGAAAATCTGCAACGGATCTTCGAAAGCGCGACACAGCCGGTGGGGCAACACAATGCTTCGGGCAGTTCGTTTGGAGAACCTTCTACGGGGAGATCTGGCGCACACGTTAGAGCGCCTGCTGTTTCTGAGCCAGCTTGCACCGCAGAAGCAAAAACGATGGCAAACAAAAAGCGCACATCTTGCGAAGCTATGAAGCCACCTTCGAAAAAACAAAGGGCAGCAGGCACCGCGATGTCACAACAAAACGTGTTGGAACAACTCAAAGCAATGAAGCCGCCGCACGAACAAGTTGTTGATCCAGTGGAGACCGATCCTCCTAACCCAGGCGTGTTTCCAAGCGGCGGCGTCTATCAGAACCAACAACGCAACAAATATTGGTGGCAAGCAAGTCTTTTTGCAAAGTTCCGATGCCTTTCTTCAAATGACCCTGCTGAAGCTCAACTGCGCAAACGTTGTTTTATTGCTGCCAACTCTTGTACCAAGCGCGGGTTGCCCCAAAAAATGCAACAGGACAAAGCTTGGTGGAAAGATGCTCATTTGAGCAACCGTATTTCCACCCTTAACAGTGCGCGAACAAGATTGGCGACAGAGTTTTTGCACTTCGAACTTAGTGCTTTTCTCATGGAAGCACCGTGTGCTCAAAACCAAGCTCTGTATGGTTCTTTGATTCCGACCAACCTGGCAGACCTAGGAAAACTTTTGAGAGAAGAGCGGCCAGAATGTTTGTTCGGATGCTGGCCAAGTGCATGTCCATTTTTGCGTCCCTCAGCTTCGCAGTTTTTTCGGCATTTGGCTTTAATTGAGCTCCAGGATCTTCACTATTGCGATTTGCCGTTGAATTTGTCCGAAGTCTTCAACTTGGTCATACAGAACCGCATGGGCCGAGCTCACCTAAATAAAAGTGAAAGTGTTACAGCGGCAAAGCAGGTAGTTACAAACAATTTGCTTGCATATTCGCATTCCACTTTCAATCTCCATGCAAATAGGCGCTTTCTATTTCCACATGTTGGCCCAGAAGACAGCGTGGAAAATCGCATTTCGACTTTGGTTACCGCAGCGTTTGAATTTTTACAAGAGCATTCTTTGCAGCCGGAAAACATCGACACCCTGCTACTTTGCAGCATTTGTGTGTATCATTCGAAAATCGTGGCCGGCCTCTCTCGCATGAACAAAATATCTGCGTGGACGCCTTTTTTCCAAAAACGAAGGACATACATACCGGGAGATGCCATTTTTTGCAAAGACAAGTTGGCAGCGCACGCCTTACCAGCGCACATCACAGACTTACAGCCTGATTCGACCACGCCTTCAGCTGCCTTTGCCCCAGCGCCTGTGACATGCCAGTTGTGCCACGCGTCACTTGTTAGCATGGATGCGCTCTGCAAGCATTGTGACGACAAACATGCTAACTTTGCAGAGTACCGCAAAAAGGTCTTTTTTAAGGCACAGCAAGCAAACTTTCAACCAATGCAACCTTGGGTCAAAAGAAGTCTGATTCAAAATTTTGCATTCTTTCAAAGATATGCCACGCCAGGACATCATAATGAATGGTTGGCAGGTACATTTGACCATGCTCAGCCACGATCTTTGCATGCTTGTGTGTTTTGCTGTGTTCGTGACTATCCCGAAAATAGATTCGAAGTCTTTTTGTTTCAAGAACCCACAGGCTCCATGTCATGGAAGCAGCATTTTTACAACCAGCAGAAAGAAACGAACGCGCGCGATCAAGGGTTGTTGCTGTTTACTGCTGACGGCAAGTTTTGTGTTGGGCCGGCAGAAAAAGTGAATGCACTACTTGCAGTGGAAGCATACTCAAAGTTACAACCGCACATACCCTTGCAAGAACTCTACGCTTCAGCAGTTCGACATCCGGATCACGCAAATATGCATTGGCTTCTCCATTGCAGAAGGGTTCCAAAAATTCCTTGCCAAGCGGCGGGAAACGTGATGTGTGCAGGCGTTGGCAAAAAGGACGAAACTTGTTTTGCCTGCAAAACATGCCTGGAACATTTTTGTCAAGTTTCTGGCCCAACAATGGCACCGTTGGCTTTGTCTAACATGAATTGGTTAGGGCGTGAGCAACCCCTTTACCAAAAACTTACTTTGGGTACCAAATTGCTCCTCGGCAAAGGCCGTCCCGTCATGCGGCAGATTTTCTTAGGGCCTTCGACGGCCAAGGAGTCCTATAAAGGCTTGGTGGGCAACACCATTCTTCTAGCGCAGGCCGAAGCAAAGACTACACAGATCTTACCATCTTTGAACAAAGTCTTGGATCAATTGGTGATTGTTTTCACAAGAAGTGTCGAGGAAGTCAAAACCTGTAAGGCATTAACCGTCAACCGCGCAGAGTTTGTGGACTGCTTGCGCTTGAGAAAGAAACATTGCCCTGTGTTTTTTGACACCGATATTGATCAAGATGCCGTTCAGAAGCTGCCAGTCGAAGGGGTTCCAAACGAATTTATCGAACATGCCATACATCTTCCGGAATCAACATTTTTGCAGCGTATGCAAGGGCCGGGCGACCTGCCCGTGACAGCGCCTCCGTCCAATACCGATGGCAACATTGCTGAAGAGTCTGATGATGACCACGAGGTTGCGCAAGCTGATGATGAATCTGTCCATGACGATGCGCCGGCCTGCGCAGATGAAGGCCATGAGCGTGCCACTCATGAATCTCAAATAAGCCCTGAATTTATGATTGCCATTGATTACGAGCAAGACCCGAAACCGGCGCAACTTTTTCAAGCGATGCAAAAAAAATTGGAACATCTTCAAAAAGAAGTTGCAAAAGTTAAGACCAACCAAAGTGGTGCTTGGGAAAACGTTTCAGCCACTGTGCGACAAGTAGGTCAGCAAGAAACTTGTCAACGCCTTGTGATCGATTTACAAGACACGATGAGGAAACTATTGAAAGAAGCCAAAAATTTGGACGACGTGGCAGCAAGTTTGCTCCAGACCTCGGTGACTGCTGATTTTTTCGAAAAGGGTGGTCAAATACACATCGACGCTTTGGCAGTGCCAACAACGACAGTCTTGAGCTCCTTTGACCCCAGAAGCTTTCCAAGCTGCTTTGTCGAGTTTTACTATGGAGACGCAGTGCCTGGCCTCTCGGGACGCCCAAATTCCACAGTGACATACCAAAGCTTGTTTTCTGCACTGATGCAGCGCGAAGAGATGGAGTATTCTTGTTCTGATGATGTTGAGCCGTACCAAGCCCGTGCAGTTTCTCGTTTTGATTCACCAGAATTTGCTGCCCTTTTTGGAGACATTCTTCGGAAAATGAAAACACTGCAAGCAGTAAACGCGTCGTTTCAGAGGCAAGGCTTCGAGAAGGACTTGAAGACAATTGCTTCTTCGCAAACAACCGATTTTCTGGCCGCAGCTGCAGGAGAGATGTGCGGCAATAGCGTCGGACAAATAATACAAAATGCAGCAACGCCTCCAAAAGTTCGAGCAGCTCTGCGGCATATGTTGTTTTCAACCGCCACCGTGCCTTTGACAGAGGGGTACAAAGTACGGCTAAGGCATTTTGGGCAATCGCTGACTCATTGTTTCGGACCAACCACTGTGTTTTGCACACATAATTATGGTGCCACCTACAACCCACTGATGCGTCAACTTTGTGAAAATCTTGGCCCTGAGTTTTTGAAAGACACGCCCGAGATGCCGCCTCTCCAAAAAATGCACGAACTGACTGCGGCTCATCCAGCTTGTACTGCAAAGTTTTTCTTGCTCATGGAAGAGCTAAATTTTAGACATATATATGGTGTTGATTCCATTGGTCTGGGCATCTACAAACTAGCCAGAGCCGTAGGCCAATCGAGTATCGAAGACGACTTTGCTTCTAGCAGTGTTCCTGGCGTTGCTGGATTTGCGTTGGCGATCCTTGAAGCTCTTGAAGCCCAAGGGCGAGGGTTTCAGCATGGACACCGTTTGGTCCGCGCAATTCCTGGGTTTCTTGCAAGCATGCAAATTCAAGATGGTGACTTGTCCCCGAAAAGTTTGCGTGCCAAAATGCTGCAGCACAATGCAAAGCTGATCTCCCAAGTCAACACATTGCAGTACGAGAAGTCGACCTTGGTGGGTGAACAAGCTGGCATCAAAATGAAGCCAGAACCATTCAGTGCTCTTCAGCAAAAACAAACAAAATTTGATGGCGGACTAGAAGCTGATGAGATCACTCAAAGATTGTTGTTGCCTGTTGTGGCGGCAGAACGCTTGAAGCACGTGGAGCGCGAAATCGCTGCAAGCGAGCAGCAGCAACGCCCACCAGCAAATTTCTTCAAAGAGGTGTCATTGACAGGTGCCGAATTGAGCACGCTGCCAGAATACAAGTTGCCTTGTATAATTCCACAGGCTGCAGCCTGGAAGGGCCCACTTTCATTTTCCGTAGATTGTGATGAGTCTGGCGTCATTACCAAGGTTGCTTGCCCTGATGGTGAAGATGCCTGTAACTTTGACACTTTTCTTGCAGAGGCCCATAGGTGGGAGCAACGCTTTGCTGAAGATTTTCGTTTCTTGCACATTGCCACGCACAACCATGAGTGCAGTGTAACATGCCTGAAACACGTCAAAAAAACAGCGCAAGAAAAAAGGCAGCTCTTGAAGCCCAGCCGTGCGCCCGACTGTCGGTTTTCGTTTTATCACACAGTTAAAATTTCTGGAAGAACATTCCGCCGTCGCGGGAAAATGCCAGTGTCAGAGACGAATATACTGGATTCTGTGGATCCTAACGAAAGTGGCTTAGTTCAAGTGCAACGGGCTCATCCATTTCGTTCCGCAACCTCAGACGTGACAATGGTTTCCTGCCGCTGCAATTGCGACTTCAAATTTCTAATCCGAGGGTTTGTAGTTGATGAAGATGACAATAAGATAACACTTGTTTGTGATGATAGCTGCCTTGGGCATGTCATGGGCATGAGCCGCGCTAGCATGCACAAACATGATTCGCGTGAGCTGCGCTTGTTTGCTCGTAATGTCATTGCTTTGCACGTCGCATCTTTCAATACTGACCACTACATCACAAAATACAGCACAAAACCCATGGAGGCAATGCAGTCGGCAGTGGCTCAATTTGCTGTTGGCATCAGAAGATTGGAGGAGGAAGAAAGCAAAGCTGAGGTTTGGACACCCCAATACCGTGCCAAGCGGGTGATTGTCAGGCTTGCGGCGGCTGCGAACCGCAGCACCTGGGTATCTTCGACAGAGTTGGCGACCACCATTCTGTGCGCAGCTCACTGCTGGGCTACTCATGCTGAAGTTGTCCTCTTTCTTTCAAGACCTTGGTTTTTGATGCAACAATGCCGGCGTCTCTTAGAAAATACACCGAGCCCTCTTCTGCACGACAACTTCGTCCCCATTGCTGCAGTTGAATTGAATGCTTCAGACTCTGAAGACGGAGCTAGCTTGGCTGAGGACTCTGCAAAAGAAGATCCTGAAGAAACGGCTGTCGAGGATGAAGAACAGCAGGACGCGGAAAAAGACCGCAACCAACATTGGGACAAAACTGTATTACGCACCACCACAACATTGCATGACGACTATCTTCACCGAGGGCCATGGCTGGCTCCAATGCCCCTGTTTGTCTATGCTTCTCGAGTACGTCGTGTTCGCAAACCTCTGAAGCCCAAAGATCATGAAATCATGTTTGAATTTGACCCGCACTACCAAATGCACGCGTTGTATTGCCAATGTTTTGCTTTGCAGATCACCGTACCCCGAATTGTCGGCCCGAAGCCGCCATCGTTGGATGATGCAGAAGCTAATGCCGCATATTTTTCGATGTTGTTTTTGCCTATGAAGTGCCAGGGCCTTACCTGCTGCACAGACCCCCTAAACTGCCGCCCTGCTCTCACATGCGTAAAAATCGGCAAACAAAAATTTTCCTTCGTTGCAAACTGGAAGGCTAGAAGAGCTGCGATAAACTTGGTAGCAAATCGAGCCCAACAAAAAATAGCATCCGCCGAGAAAATCGCCGTACTTTTCGACACCACTGTTGCCAAAAGCTGGTGGAACGCAAGCCTCCCTGGAGGAGCGGATGACAGGCATGCCCAGTTGTTGCGCGCAACTTTGATGCAACTTTGCCGCACTTCTTTTTCGGAATTCCCGGGCTACGTGTTCCAAAACATGTGCGACATTTTGGGAGTGCAATCTGGAGCACATGTGCATCAACTGACGCTGGAAGAGTTTGCCGCAATCGAAAGCCAGCAAAACTACCAGAACTTTCTGTCACAGCAAATCGCACAAACCAAGCCTCTACGAAGCGCGCGCACAAAAAGTGGTCCGGTGCACGAGCAAGTGTCTGAAAGTGACGGCCAGCATTCTCCTGACCAAGGGCAAAATCCAGCGTTCGACGGAGAGGCCCCACCAGATGACGAAGATAGCTTCGATGAGGAGTTGCATTCGCAAACCAAAGTGTCTTTCACCTTGAGTGACTGCATACAAATTCTTTCACGTGAGCAGGAACTTGAACGAACAAAAAAACCTGGGAAGCACAGAGAAGGAGATCTTCACATCAAACAATTTGCAGATATCTACAAACATATGATGGTAGGACCTCCTGCTGATAGCAGCGAACTTCGACACAGAATACCCATTTTACCAACGCACTGCCTGCCACAAAACGCGAAATCGCACCAGGCAGCTGTAGCAAAACTTCTCCGCAAAGAAATGCTTCAGTCCGATGCCACGACAAGTTGCCCAGCATCGGAGAACCTTACGCCTGAAATGGCTGTGCAACAGCTGGAAGAGCTTTTTGACAGGAACGCCAACCGCGACGAGGCACAAGTCACAGAAATTGACGTTCCTTTAGCGTGGAAAGGTCCTGCAGCGTATGCCAAATCTCTCATTGATAAGTTTCCTTTCAACCAGGAGCAGCTGGACTTGTTGGCCCTTCTAGTGAATCCACTTGAAGTTGCGTGGCGAAACCGAGAAGATACATCTGTGTACACCTTGCCGGTCGACCTAGGTCTGGTTCGTGTTCTCCTTGTCGGCGGCGGGGGCTGTGGAAAAACCACTGTAATTGTCCAGGTCTTAGAACCGTTGCTGAATGTTTATTTTGGGGCTCACAATGTGCAGCTCGCGGCTCCCTCCAACAAGGCTGCCAGAATTATCGGCGGTAAGACAATACATAACCTAATTGGTGTCCGTGCCAACGATAGCTTAAAGTCTTACCACTTGTGTGTCCGACGGCATGCAGACAGAAAAAAACTTCAAAACACCCTGGGGCGGGCGGGGGCTGTGATCATAGACGAGTGGTCACAGGTTCCAACAACTTTATTTCACGCTGCTTCCTTGCGGGCCACATCGATCCGAGCTGATCAATTCCAATTAGATTTGGCACGGTACGCGCAGCCGACACAGCTCTTTGGCCGTGTCTCGTTCATGCTTCTCTCAGGCGATCATTTACAACTTCCACCTGTCCCAAAAACTTCTTCATTACTTGCGACGCCAGATGTTGGAGGACATGAACACAAAGCTGCTTTGGCTATGTTCGCGCGAATCCCACAAGTCTTTGTCCTTCAAACAGCAATGAGATTTGAGGACGAAATCCAAAAAAACATTTTGCGCAAAATGCGGGTGCCCGGCGGTGAGCGCCTGACAGATCAAGAGTGGAGCCACTTGTCGGAGACTAGGCTAGAAGACAAAGCTGCTTTCCAGTCCAAAGAAGCTTTGGTGCAAGCCACCGGCGACTGGTATGAGAGTTGTTACCTGTGGTCTATCACTACCTTGATTGCCTTTATTAAAGCACGGCACTCGGCCCGCGAAGCCAATCAAACTCTATTTTTCGTTCCTGCAGCAGATTGGCCTGACCAAGCCTGTGAGCCCCATCATCTCAAGCATTTGCTTGGTGTTTCGAACCTGTCCACCACAAAAAAACTGCCAGGCGTAAACTTATTGCACTTTGGGCAAAAAGTACGGCTGACTACATCGGTTTTACCCCCCTGGGCTGTTCAGGATACCGTTGCAACAATTGTCGACATTGCTTTTGCTGAGCGCCTCCCAGCAAAATTACCCCCAGAATACTATTTAAAAAAACGCCCAACCGCAGTTTATGTAAAACTCGAAGGAGTGGATTTGGAATTCTTGCCGCCCAAACCTTGCGGGGAGCATTTGATTTTCAACCGACACTGCGACCAGTGTGTGTCATATCCTGGAGTCATTCAAGTGCTTTCAAAAACGCAAACGTGGTCTTACACCTTGCCAGACGAGAAAATTTCATTGAAGATCAAGCGGACGGCATTCCCACTCTGGCCAGAGAAGGCCTGCAGCCTATACACGATGCAAGGAACGACAGCGTCCCCCGGATTAGTGGCGCACATGACTTTGCCTGCCAGATCACCGGCAGACATCAAATTCTTGGCTGTCTACGTGATGCTTTCACGCCCTCGCTCCTTCAAGAACTTGTTGACGCTGGGGCTCAACGACAAAATCCGAAACATCATCGAAAGCGGACCTCCTGAAGAACTCTTGGAAACCTTCGCAACCTTGTTTGGATCCAAAGCTGACGAGACACGCGAAGCAGCCCGGGAGGCGGCTGAACATTTGGGGTGGCAAGCTGGAGGCTGATTGAGGTTTCTTAAAAAAACTCCTTTCTCACAAGCTTCAGCTATGTGCCTTTTGAACGTTCGCAAACGTGCTTGTGGTATTCGCACGGACAAAGGAGAAACATCCATGCCATGAAGGTGCCAGACTTTTGACTTCGAGAGCGCCAGAGCGGTGAAAAAGTAGCGCTCAAAGGCCTTGCTCTTGGGGAGAATGCTTCCAACGTTTCGTTGTAACGTACCAAAACTGTCAGATTCGTGTGAAATACCGTAGAAACGTGACGTTTTGAAGTGTGAGGGAGTGTCACAGGTGATTTCGCTGCGCACCTGCCCATTTTGGGGGGTTGGCGTTCTTCCAAGAGTGTGAGACACCCGTGTCGGTCAAGAGTGTCAAGGAGAATGGCTTCTTCTAAGAGTATCAAAAGAGTCTCAAAAGTTTCCTCATAATGTCTTGTTAATCAGAGTGTCCTCAAAGAGAGAGTGTCTTCTATGTCTTACCAGAGTGTCTTTCAAGAGCGTCTCTTCCGGAAACGAAAAAAGTGCGAGTCTAGTCGACCTGAACCTGGGGATATGACCAGCGCTGGCTACCTTGCAACACACTTGCCCCAAAGTTTTCAAATTAGCAGAACAGGTGGGTAGAGCTTCAGGCTCCTCACCTCCGTTTCACCTTCTCACCCTGTACACCAGCGTTGCGCGTGGACAGAGAAAAAAGCAAAAACTAGACAAGGTTTACCATGGATCCAGAGGCGGAATCTTCGAAGAATACATGGACAAGGTGATCAAAATGAGGGCGCAGTGCCATTTTGAGACGTCGAGGAAAATGCAGGAAACTCTTGGGGAACGCGCCCCTGTGCAAAACCTGTGTTTGGTTTTGGCAAGGGGGCGCGCAAATGTTTTTGAGGTGTGAATACATGGCTCAAGCATGGCGTGGCCGCACAGCGTTCAAGGATATAGAGCTGAAATGCTCGCCAATTTCTACGTAAAAACATTATCCAGAAGAGCGCCAGACAATGGACCCAGAATCCAGACCAGGAGCTGGCCTCAATCTTCTTTTTATGCTTTTCCCAAAAGCATCTTCGACGCTTGGGTTCTCGTTTAGTCGCTAGTGCCGCGGAAGAGCGAGACAAAGCGTGCGTTGTCGGCGACGGAAGATGGATGTGGAGGAGGACGGGGCCGGGGAGGGAAGATGGAGGGGAGCGAGACGGGAAGTGCATGGGTGGGGACGGGGCTGGGGAGGGAAGATGGAGGGGAGCGAGACGGGAGGCGCACGGGGCTGGGGACGGAAGATGGAGGGGAGCGAGACGGGAGGTGCATGGGCGGGGACGGGGCTGGGGAGGGAAGATGGAGGGGAGCAAGACGGGGGGCTGGCAGAGAAGATGGCGCATGGGACGGGGCTGGGGAGGGAAGATGGGTGCACAAGTAGAACGAAGCATGGGTGGGGGTAGTGCTGCTCCATGCTTCGCGGAAGCCTGTTGGGAGGTGAGTGGAGCTGCGTTGCGGGGCTGATACGATGGTGTTGGGTGTCCAAAATGTGCACAATGCACGCGCCAGATAGTCAAGTCATGGCCAACTCGGCAGGATTGTTGCGTGCCAAAAGCGCAACGCATAAAATTGGATGGTTGGAACGAACCATGGAGGGGGCTGATGCTGCTCCATGCTTCCTGGAACGGTTGTCAGAAGCCATGTTCCAATCGTTTTATGACCGTTTTGGAGGGCTTTCAAAACTGACCAAGGGGCGGACGGGGGTGTATATGGCAGACAATAAATTCAACGAACTCAACGAATTCAGCGAAGCAGGACTGCACTGCATCCCTTGAATTGATTTGCGGACTTCATTCGCGAAGTGCCGCAAGAAACCTGTGCCATTTGCGATTTTGCCAGGACCCCGCAGGGGATCCTTAGATTTGGCTGTAAGGCTGTGCGATTCAAACCGCCGTGCGGTTTAAGAGAGAAGAAGCGCTTTGACGATCCTGTTGCGGAGAGGTAACGCCCGACAACCCCAGAAAAAGTTAGGATTCTTTCAAGATGGCGGGGGAGTTTCCTTGAAGAACCCTTCGCATTGATTTGGTTCGACTTTTGTTGAAACGATATCAACTTATATACACATCAATTTACCAAGCAGCTTGCGCATGGTCATGGGGACTACTCAAACTGCAGGCATGCAAGACTTGGCGAGAGCACGAAGGTGAGTGCCTTCATCCTTCAAGTACTTCATTTGCATTTGTGTTTTGTACTTGGAATGTGAATTAGAATCGCTGGAATTTATTCCTTGTGATTTCTGAGTGCAATTCCTCTCAAAGTCATGTGTCATCAGGTGAGCCGAACACTATTTGCCGACGAACTTGCAGGCCGAGCGACGAGAGAGAGAGAGAGAGAGAGTCGAGTAGTCGCTTGCAAGAGCACTTCTTCCGTATGCACAGTGCCAGCACGTGTCAGTGAATTGAGAGTGTTTGAGGTGATACGGGCTGAGACAGATGCTATGCCAGGTACCCATGAAAGCTTGAGTCTTGAGACAAACGCGAGAGTCTTGAGACAAATGAGCCACGCCGATAAACCTATCAGTTCTAAATCTGAAAGCAGCGCAACAGAGTAATTCTGATGTATGCGCTGTGCGCTTGCTTCTGATTTTGCTAGGCCGAATGTACTGTAGATTATTTATTTTATGACTTTTTGATATTGTACTTGCTGGCTCAAACTCAGTTTGGATGCTTGCTCAGACTTCAAGAGCCTCTTCGGCGGGATTGGGGTTTGCAAAAAGTACTCGTGTCAGGAAGCAGTGGAGCTGAGTGGAGCTGAGAGCGAGTTTGCTGCAATCAGCGGCACTGCGGCGCATGAGTTGCATACAGCCAACACTTCCACAACAAAGTGCCGACATGCAAAAAAATCATGTTTGTCACGGATGTTGCTATGGCAATGTCAATTCTAGTGCCCGGTCGACGTCGAGAGTTTTTTAATCAGGTTTGATCTGTCTCCTGCTGGTTGCCAGCATCAGACAGGGTTCCCATTCACGTGGCCCCCACCTAGGGTATGCCAAGCACTTGGGTTTGCCAGGCAGTGGGTGGGTCACACAATGGGTGTGCCATATTGGGGAAGTGGCCGCGAGATGCAAAAAGGAGCTTATATGTGTATTTTGACAATGACGCAAAGTTATCAACGAATTCAACGAATTCTGTCTGTTTTTAATCAACGAATTCAACGGACAATAAATGCGAAAAACTGTTTGGGGTCTACGCTGGTGTAATTTTAATGAATGTCTTAGCTAATATACGTGAATGAAAATGATAAAGAAATGAAACGACAAACAATAATAATAAAATGTTGGTGGGGAACGCCCGCTCAGGGGAAGAACGCCCGCTTAGGGGAAGAACGCCCGCTCAGGGGGAGAACACCTGCTTAGGGAATAACATCCGTTCAGGAAAAACGTCTGCCTGAAGTAGAACGACAGCTCAACAAAAGCAATCGGGCAGAAAACTAAATGCCCCTTACAAAACCTGCCTGATTTATTAAACGAAAGATGTGTTTGTCCTTATAAACAAAAAATGTCTTTTTCCGGATATCCTGTGTCACATAAAAGTTATAAATATTTAGCAATCCCGGAATCCCGTGGCTATTAAATTAATACATATTTGAGATATCATAAATATTATAAATATTTTGCATTTCGGGATCCCGTGGCAATCAAACTATAGATATTAAAAATATGTTAAATATTACAAATATTATAGATAATTGTAATATTTATAAATATTATAAGTTTCGGGCCTCCAAATTTATAAATACTATAAATATTTGGCATTTCCGGGAATTTATAAATATCATAAATATTTTAAATATTTGGTATTCCCGAGATCCCGTTGCAATTAAATCTCTAAATATTATAAGTATTATAAATATTATAACTAGTTTATATATTTATAATATCTATAATATTCATAAATTTCGGGCCTCCAAATTTATAAATATTGTAAATATTATAAATATTTGGCATTCCCGGGATCCCGTGGTAATTAAATTTATACATATTATGCCAATATTTCGGGCCTCCAAATTTATAAATATTTGGCATTCCCGGGATCCCGTGGCAATTAAATCTATAAATGCGATAAATATTTGGCATTTCCGGGATCCCGTGGCAATTAAATTTATAAATATTACAAATATTTTGAATATTGTAAATATTTATAATATTTATAATTTTCGGGCCTCCAAATTTATAAATAGTATGAATATTATAAATATTTGGCAGGCCCGGGATCCCGTGGCAATTAAAATTATAAATACTGCAAATATTTTAAATTTTTAAATGTTATATATATTTATAATATTTATGATATTTATATTATAATATTTATAATATTTATAAATTTCGGGCCTTCAAATTTATAAATATTATAAATATTACAAATATTTGGCATTCCCGGGATCCCGTGGCAATTAAATTTATAAATATTATAAATATTACAAATATTCTAAATATTATAAATATGTATAATATTTATAATATTTATAAATTTCGGGCCTCCAAATCTATAATTTTTTGAAATATTATAAATATTTGGCATTCCCGGGATCCCGTGGCAATTAAATTTATAAATATTATAAATATTA
>CAXAMN010023668.1:0-15835 GCA_963970005.1 Durusdinium trenchii
AAGCTATGGAAAGGTTTCTTACGGATGTCGGAAGTAGCCGATTTCGTAGCAATTGAATGGCCAAAGAGATGTGCTTATTGGGGATGGAATCAGACTAAAGATTTTCTGAGGAACGAAAGACGTTTTCAACGTTTGTGGATGCTTGTTCAGTCAAGTTGAACCAGAAGGGTCAGTTGGTCAGAAAGACCTGGAGGATTGAGACAGATAGTACTCGATTGTTGGAAAGCCTGAAGGTTTGCGTTTGTGATGGTCGTCATGATCATTTGCCGTCCAAGGAAGTCAATTGGAAGGAAACGCAACACTACCCCAGGAGATTTTGCGAGCTAATCCTTAAAGGATTTAAAGCCGAATTAGAATCATAATAGCCAAGTAAGTCTTGCACGTTGTCTGAGCCGAATGGCACGTTTTTGCGAGCACTTTCGATTGCACATTTCGAAAGAATCTTGGTTTCTTTTTGCAGACTGTGAGATACAGCTTTTCTTGGAATGAAGCTTATACCATCCGAGGTATGATGCCGGATGCGGAAACGGCGCTTGCGATGCTGAGCCTGGAAGCAGCGACCGCTTTGGTCTTTGCAGCCGGTTTTCTTTTGGGATGCCTGCTGACCTGCTGCTGCCTGCGGTGTCGGAAGCATGCTGAGCCTGAGAGCCAAGTGACTTTTAAAGTCGATATGCCGAAGAGCTATCCAGTTCCAAAAGGCATTGAGCAATGCTCAAAAGTATATTTTTCAGTGAGTGGGAGCAAGGTTCATTTGAATCCAACTTGCTCGGGCATGAACGTACCTATGTCGAAAGATATTTGTGCCAAATGTCTGTCCTCATTGAAGAAGAATAAGAAGGCTTAAAGCCAGCCAGTTCGTTTCGAGCTTTGTGTCCAAGAGGGGGTGAAGAAATTCCATGTCGGGATGTCCACCTCGCTCGATGCTTGCAGTTTGCGATGCATAAATTTCGTTTAAGTTTGTTTGCGAAAGATTTGGAACCTGGCGGTAGTACAATATTTTGTTTCTTAATTGTTTGAAAGCGACTTGTAGCGTAGTCGGAAGTTTTGAAAGAGTTCTTTGTGTGTGGAGATACTTTTAAGAGACTTTTAATATGTTTTCGTGTATTCTTTGTATAGTTTAGTGCTACGGGATATGTTTTGGCTCAAGGCCAATTCGTTTGGCTAGTGTGAGAAAAGGGTGCGAGTGTCTGAGAGCAGCTAGTGCAGCATTTGAAGTTTTCCGAGGTATTCGGAAGTGTAAGAGAAAGGTTTCGTACCGTACCGGACGAGTGTGAGAGCCTGTTGTGAGCTAAAGATCCAGGGGAGGTAGGTAGTCTACCGTATAAGGTTGCTACCCGGAGTTTTTCGCACTGCATCGAATGGCAAAGACGATGATCAGGTGCTTTGCAAGACCTGCATTGTTTATTGTCAGCCAGTCTGATTTTTGCCCAGGGGAGTCAGTTGCTGCTCTGCCTAACAAGCCATGGAAAAGGCCCATCTCGTTGCACAACCCTTTCAACTGATTGCGCGACAGAGACGAGAGGCATGTCGATTGTCAGGCAGTGGAGGCAGAGACAACGAAAGGGGTTTGCTGACGATGGTGATGCCATTCCCCCCGAAGAGAGGTCACCTTTGCACCCCTTGGCATACAAGAAGTGCCATTGTGGTACTCTCTGTGTCAAAAAGAGAGAGCGGCACTGAGTTGCAAAAAGTCTCCTGTTGCGTGCAAGGCCCGGGTGAAACCAGTGAAACATGGACCTTGTACAGCAATGGTCATGGCGTGGTCGCTGCAAGGAGAACTAACTCTGGCAACCTTCCATTGCCATTCTCTACCACCCGCCTCTTAGGAGCGAAAGCTAAGGCTCTCATTCCTACAGGCTCACTGTAACGTAGTTACTGGGCCGAAAGGATGGCTTAGCCTGAGCTTTCTTGAACCTGGCTCACAAACTTGAGACCGCAGAACAGCAGTCCATTCCCACTGTCATTTGCTTTGCCAGCTTAGCGTGTGACTGCTTAGAAGTCGTCTCTCCATTTTTTTCCACGAGTGCGGACGCCATGAAGGGGAAGGAAACACAACATGATGAGGGGAAAAGAACACAAGCAAGCAAAACCAAACCAAAACACCAGACAAAAACCAGAACCAAGAACCAAAACGCCACCAGAGGCCAGCAGCCCATTCTCCCTCATCTAAAAGTGTTTCCTCTGCACCAGAGTGAGACATGTGAGAAAGACTGTGAACTAACTAGGGGCCTGAATTCACCATGAAAGTTGGACGGCATGGTCGGCGCAAGAGACGAGTGCAGCGAAGCCTATCAAAGGGGCCTCGCCCCACCCACCAAGCTGTGACCAAGGGGGCCACTGCTCGAATGGCAAAGACGATGATCAGGTGCTTTGCAAGACCTGCGTTGTTTATTGTCAGCCAGTCTGATCCTTGCCAAGGGGAGTCAGTTATTGCTCTGCCTTGCAAGCCATGGAAAAAGCCCATCTCGTTACACAACCCTTTCAACTGATTGCACGACAGAGACGAGAGGCATGTCGATTGTCATGCACCCCTTAGCAGACAAGGAGTGCCATTATGGTACTCTCTGTTTCAAAAACTTTCTTGAACCTGGCTCACAAAATTGACCGCAGAAATAGCAGTCCATTCCCACTGTCATTTACTTTGCCAAACTTGATGCGCGGCTGCTTGGAAGTCGTCTCTCCACTGGTCATTGGCATTTAGCGGCAGGAATCGGAGCCATTGGGGCTTGTCCAATTGCTCGCATTTCTCAAAGGCATTGAGCCGGCATATGTACCTCGCCATGTCTTGCTTTTGCCTTGTTTACGAACATGCTCGAAGCTGCGTACAGCCTGCAAAAGCACGCCGAGCAATGTAAAGCAGCGATGGTGGGATGCAAGATGGGAAAGGCTTCTTGCTCAATGATGCGTAAGTTCCGGGAAAGGCTGAGTTGCTGTAGCTGTGAGCAGTGTGCAAAGGTTGAACCCAAAATTTCACTGACGTCCGTTTGGGACAAATCAACAGTTCGCAGCTGCTGGTAGCTTATGCACGCAGCCGTTCCCATCCGCAAAAGTCTGACGGCAGATAAGGTGCGATTGCACCTGCCTCCAAGAAACAGCAGTCAGGCAGACTCGGGTTCAGATTGGTGGAGCCTTATCCTTGGAGCCTTGTCCTTTTTTTTCCACGAGTACGGACGCCGTGTGGGCATGGTGCCCAGGTCATCGTTGAAGGGAGGGAAGAACAGTCTGATGGTAAAAGAACAAGGACACCCAACACAACCCAAACCAAACAACCCAAAGCCCACAGCGAGTCTCCACCATCATGTAATCTTTCCTCTGTGCTGAGTGAAACGGGTGAAACGAAAACTAATGACTAGCAATGGGCCTGAATTCACGAACGAAAAGCATGTCGGCGCAGGTCTGTGCTCTAGCAAAGTCTCAAATAAAAAAGACTTCAAAGGGACTTTACTTCACGATTGCTAGTGACCAGCGGCCACACCACGGTGCGGCAAAATCATGGTCACGATGCAGGTCAGGAGTATCGCATTGCTCCAACGTCGGTTGCGTCCATGTCAAAATGGAGTGGCGTAGCTATGCTGCGTGCGGTGGAAAAGACCTTTCTTGTGGCACAACCCGTGCAACTGGTTGCACTTACAAGTCCAGTGGCAGTTACCAAGCGGTGATCAATCAGTGGCGGCCATATCAAACGACGAAAGCCTGCAGGTAAGGGTGCGAAAGGGCACACCCCCCCGAAGGGAGGTCAACACGGCACCCTTTGGCACTCAAAGGTGCTAAAGACAAACAAAAAGGGGTGTCTTCTAGATCCGTGAGTGCTGCACCATTGCAAAAGGTGATCGGCTGCGTGCAAGGCCCGTGTGAAACAGGTGAAACTTTGGACAATCTGTTTGGAACGAGGAGCTGAGGCTCTCATTCCCATTGGCTCACATCGTTGCGAATGACGACAAGAGGTCGGTGATCCTACTTAGTGCTTGCGCATCTTACTTGCCGTGATCCGCTGTCGGTGTGCTTGTCCTCCATTCCAGCTGCGAAAGAAATTGCTGGTTTTTGCAGGTCTGAACAGTCTTCTTCCTTGTAATCACTGGCATCTGTCGACAGCTCTCAGCGCTGCCTGGACTGGACAGCTCATCCAGTTTATACAGAGACACCTGTCCTTTGCGACGCGCAGTTTTTTCCTTTGCTTGCCCCTTGCTCGAAAGTGCGGGCATATCGCCATGATACTCATGGATGGAACCTCCTATGGAAGGGTACAGTTGCGATGTTTCTCAGCTCCCCTATGGAATTTGTCCTGGTGTGTCTTCTGGCCCTGGACTCACGCTAAGGCGCGCGCCCAGATCCTTGACGAGTGACTGCGAGACCGCTTGCTGCGGCCAGAAAGGCTTGTTTTCATCCAAGACCAGGGGTATACCCCATGTCCGGGATCATACTGGGGAGGTCCACTTTGGCGACCCTGGAATCCACTGCGTTTTTGGCGCTTGGTTTTAGGGCCGTCAATGGACAAGATTTTCGCACGCGAGCCGGGCGTCCCTGATGCAGGGCCGCGCAGGACCAGCTGGAGTGGAAACTGCAGGGAGAGAGCACCGGTCCTGCAATCACGCTGTGGGAGAATAGAATTGTTTTTTGAATTAAAACAAGTTTGCAGGACCACTTTGCCGACTTGCTTTTGGATACTAGTCTCCAGTCCGACCTGCTTGTGGTGGCAGCGAGGGCCCGTGGGCCATTTTTTTGGGCAAGTGCCACAAAGAAGTGGACAATTATCGATTGGAAAGTTAACGTGTCAAAACCTGCGCCAATACACGGTGAACACCAATCTCAGGCCCAATGCCACACACGCGCATATTCCCCGGGAAAACAAAACTTGTTCTCCAACCGAGGTCCTCCACCCAAACCTACAACCAACAACCAAACAACACTTTCACCCAAACCAACAAACGACAAGCAACCGACCAACCAAAAAGAATGGTTGAGCGCGAAGTACACTTGGAATGCCTTGGCGCAAGTGTGGAGCGCCCCGTTTGAAGAAGCGCCGGGACTACAATGTTAAGGTTGCGTTTCGTGGCTTTCCGTTGGTCTTTGTGTTTTCTTGGAAGTTCTTCACTCCGATCCAATTAAAACTTTGTAAAACGCAAACGGGGTGTCGGTACCGCGCATTGTAAAAGAGGGCCCGAGCGGTACCGAAGCCGTACCGAGGCGGTACCGCGCATTGTAATGGAGGGCCCGAGCGGTACGGAGGCGGTACCGCACATTGTAATGGAGGGCCCGAGCGGTACCGAGGCGGTACCGCACATTGTAATAGAGGGCCCGAGCGGTACCGAGGCGGTACCGCGCATTGTAATGGAGGGCCCGAGCGGTACCGAGGCGGTTCCGCGCATTGTAACAGAGGGCCCGAGCGGTACCGAGGCGGTACCGCGCATTGTAATAAAGGGCCCGAGCCGTAATGAAGTGGTACCGAGGTGGTATCGCGCACACTGTAATAGACGGTCCGACCCAACCCAGATTGTAACCGCAAAAACCCTATATAGTGCGTTGCAAGGGAAAATTGGAACGTTGACGCTAAGATGGAACCGGGACCCGGGCGGAGGCCTGGCGTTGCTTGCAACAAACATCAAGGGCGCGAGCTCAAAACCTCAACAATATCTTTTCAAAACCCCATCCTTCACAACATGCATCAAACAACGACGTCAAATAAAACGAAACAAGGTTTCCTTGCCATAGTGAACGACCAGAGATGGCGCCTGTAAACATACGCAAACATGACAGGCTCTCACGGCGCCAAACCTTCGCTTAACATCTCCCCACCCTTCTTTCCTCTCATCCAAAATTAAGACAGACCACAAAATACGAAGAATGGGTTCACAACGTTTGGTCTCAGGGCGCTAGGTCGACTCACGGCGGACGTCCACCACATGCTTTGTAGCAAACAAACATGCACCAAGCGTGCAAGGCTGCAATCAGACTGCCGAAAAAAGCAGCTGACCATTGATCCGTAAGCTTGATTGCTTTCGATCAAGAACATCATACAGGCCAAACGCTTTCTCCCCAGCAATTCTCAACCCTCGCAGGTTTTCCAAACTTTTTGCTCCTTCAAGGGATCGATAAAGTGATTTTTCTGGACACCAGTTTGGGGTCCAAAAACCCTAGCAAAAACCGGTCCCGCCACAGAGGGCCTCCCCAGTTCAAGAACATGTGTGGCCATAAATGTTCGCAGGGTGTGGAGAACAAGTGCCTGCGGCGCTGCAAAACCATGGAAAAGCAGCGGCATGGAAAACTTCTGTCGCGTACGCGCAGAAACAATCGAAACTCTTGCTATTTTTCGCCCGCTAACTAAATTTGCCGACAAAACGGCCCCCGTTTTGGGGTCCAGAAACGGACCCCAAAATGGAGGCCACTCATTCAGTCTCAATTTGAGTTGCTTGTGTCCGGACGACTTGGCCCCCGTTTTGGGGTTCGTTTCTGGACCCCAAAACGGGGGCCGTTTGTCGGCAAAATTTTGTTGCCGGGCGAAAAATAGTGCAAGTTTCGATTGTTTCCGCAGGTACGCGGCAGAAGTTTTGCATACCGCTGGGCCACTGGGTTCCCATGGTTTTGCAGCGCCGCGAGCAATTGTTCTCCACGCCCTGCGAACGTTTATGCCCACACATCTTCTTGAACAGTATGCAGCCAGGGTGGCCATCGCATAGCAGGACAAATGGCGAAAGCATTCTCTTCAGCACAGACTCCTCGCCATTTATGCCTTCCTGGCATCTTGGCAAGCCCACTAAAGACAGTGCAATCTAGGAAGGCCCTACTTCCAATGTACCTCAGTGAGGGCGGGATGGCAAGCTCAACTAGGGCTGCACAGTTCATGAAGGCTTTGACTCGGATTGTATGGAGAGTTGTCGGAAGGAGGACTTCTCTGAGACTAGTGCAGTGCACAAAGGCGAATTCCGGAATTTCCTCAACATTGGTGTTGCAAAGGTCCACACTCTTAAGCAGTCGGCAACTGTCGCATGCGTGCGCTCCGATAGCTACAAAATGCTTTGTGAGAGCAAGTGCGGTGATTCCCGTAGAGCTAAGACAGCCCGGTGTTAACTCACCGGTCCTAGCTTGCAGTGCTGACCCTCGGGGGGATGGAAGCTCACTTAAAGTAAACTCAGCAAGGTTAATACACCCTTGAAAGAGGTATTGCCCAAACTTGGCTTCGCTATTGAACATATTTGCAACCCCTTCCGATGCATACACCCATTGCAAGGAACAACATTCCGCAAGCACCCTTGGAAAGTCCCTTCCGCCAGACTTATGACGGAGGGTGGAAGCTTGACAATTTGCAGTTGCTGACAAGTCTGCCAAAGCTTGACAATTTGCAGTTGCTGACAAGTCTGCCAGGCCGCAATTCCTACATGTTGAATGCCAGTTGCCACTTCTACGCGCCGGAGCGAGGGTGCAGCATAAAATGCTCTGTCAGCAATTTCCCCTCGCGGGCTGGCCGGGACACGAACAGCTTTGGGGTAGCTTTCCTTGCCGTCGTCCTGGAACTGCCAGATGGAATGTCCATCTACCATGCAGGGACGAACTACAATTTAGAGTTGCGGTCGTTGCAGGAGCACAGTGCGAAATGCCTCTGGCAGGGGTTGCTGCGTGTGAAGGCTGAGCAACTCCAGTTCACAGCCGAAGACATCCAAATCAGAGACTGTCGGCAGAAAGCAAAGAATGTCGTCTTCAAGCTCTGCCACATCCTCATAATGGGAGAGGTCTGCTTGCATTGCATATACCGTACCTGCTATGGTAACCAACTCGAGGCTGATCTCATAACGGTCTTGGTGAGTCGGCATTGTCGCGTAGGCGGTAGTTCGAGCGTGTTTGCTTAATTTGCTTGAGCCAAACTACTGAGACACCGAAAATATAGCCATTGCGAACACTATGATGACAATTAGGCCACAAGAAGGAGGGTGGCTAAGGCCACCCACCTCTTGGAGAGGATCGAGCGACGAGGAGACAGTTGCTGTGTGGGAGGACCCCTACTGTCGACTACCTTACTGCCACCACCCATAGGACCACCCATAGGGCGAGGGCGATGGGGGGGGCCTACTGTGCCAGGAAGACCCTGCTGCCGACGAGGAGCTTCCCACTCCTGGCGGGGGGACAGTCCAGCGAGCTTTATTACTAGGGTCGGAGGCTTCTTGACTGTAGCCCACGTGGTCCCGAAGTGCCTGCTTGTGGTCCGCGAGTTGAAGTCTAAAGTTGGGGTTCCCAGTGAGCCATGCACAGAGCTGATCCCATCGTTCTTCGGAATAGAGATATGGGCCATATTGGTTGTATGGGCGATCTGCCATCCTAGGAGTGAAGGGATATCCATGGTTGTAGTAGTCACTGAGGACACCACCAGGGACTTTGGTCAGCATAAAGCGGGGAGACAGCAGATGCCACCCTGTGCGGGACATGGCAACCCTTAGCCCGGAGGTCAGCCACTGAGCTACTACAGCACTTTCTGCTTCGATGTTCCCTTGCTCGAAATTGCCGAGCGCCGTTGCTAATCGAGTATAACCTATGCCGAACCGTCCATATCCCTTGGCAAAGGCATAGTTGGGTTCAGCCGCCGTGTCCTCGTCCTCCGTGGCTTCCTCAGTGCCATCTTCAGGTGGTTCAGCAAGCCCCACTGGCACAGGGAGAGCAAGCCTAGGCGACCGTTCAGCTGACCCGGTAGCGTCAGAGGCAGAGTCTTCTTCCGCAGGCAAGTCAGTAGTTCTCCACAAGGGGACTTCGATGCGCAGCCTAAGCTGCAGAAGGGAAGGGAACGAGAAAGCTTGTCCCAAAGACGGGTCAAGGGCACCACTAGAGTAGGCTCTTTCTGCCCAGGAAGTATCCGGCATTCGGGGGTACCGGTCGTAAACAATGTCTTTAGTGTGCACTCCCACCACAAGCAAGGGGTTATCTTCAGCATCCTCTTCTTTTGGCCGGTAACCATAGCCCCCCTTCACTTCCGCGGGCGTGAAGCCCTGCCGCTCCATGGCTACGACCAGGTCAGGCAGGATTTGTACCGGTAGGTAGACAAAGAGGTCATTGGTGGGTAGCGTCTGTTCCCCATGCTCCATTCCCCTAACAAAGGACATGATGACAGTGCGCATAAAGGTGAGGGCATCGACATCTTTTTCCTTTGTCGTCTGTGATTTTCCTTCCTCTGCTTGCGCTGTTCCTGGACCCTGGTGTCTGTGTTGATTATCAAAGGAACAGCACCTTGCGACGAAAGCGAGGAGACCATACTGCCAGAATCGGGGGCTTGCATAGAGGGCGAGCTGTTTGTGAGTGATGAAGGGGCATGCTGGATGCCCACTCTTCACAAAAGCGAAAAGGTTGGACAGGGGAGCAGCAAAGGCTTCACTTATACGGAGAAGGTCTCCTATATAGGCCTGGTTGATTTCATCTGGAATGTTGACAAAGGAGGAGCCTCGGAGTGCTTGTTCTGTAACCCTCCTCCAGAGGAATGTACGGACGAGGCGATTAATTTGCTTGCTGGAAATAGCAAGCCTCGCCATCGGCCATTCCCTAGGCAGGTCACTGTAGATCTGTAATGCGGGGAGCGGCGCCCTTTGCCTGGCAGTTTCTCTGGCCGTTCGAGCCGCATTTTGATAGTCGTATAGGGCCTGCATGGCTCTCTGCTCGGATTCCAATTGGAGATCAGTGTCGGCCGTGCCTCCACGCTCTGCATTCTCTTGATCACTGGCAGTCTATTTCAGTCATCACATGTGGGCGCTCTTGCGCCGATCCAGGGTGGTCAGGTGTCTAAGGGTTCCTGCAAGCGGGAGCTACCGGATTTTGAGCATTCCGACTGGCCAGGTCTGCCAGTGTGGCCGGTGGTTGCTCATGTTCAGGAATGCTGCCGAGTGGTTGCCTGGATGTTGGAGCAAGTGATTTCCCCAACTTCTTGGACTGAGCTCGCCCAACACTAGCCTTGGACCCCGGTCTTCGTTTGATTGGGGACTCAGAGGAGTGTGAGGGGTAGCTCGCTCCCTGCATCATCTTCTGCCTCCAGCATTTCATCTTGCGCGGGACATGCATCAGGAAGGGCCGGACGATTGCTAAGGCAATCACCCTCTTCTTCTGCAGAGGAGGTGCTAGCACTAGCATCATCTGCCATGTGCGCGTCATCATCCTCCGGTTGCTCTGTGCTCGGGATGGTGGGCGACTCGGAGGAGGAGCTGTGGATTGAGACTGCTTCATTTGCGTCTTCTTCAGCCATTGCAGCATCTGTCACAGCAAGGGAGAACAGCGATTGTCCCTCTTGCACTTCTTGTTCCTCTTTTTCTGGGTCACGGTCAGAGACAGAGAGGACCTCAGGTGTCAGATTAGGCCGAGGCCAGCAACAGCCATGCTCTAAAAGGCCTGGTTTCGGTGGCAGGACGAGGTCGGATTCAGGGGCATCTAGGACTGGCTGCACTCTCCATGCGTCGTAGAAGTATACCCGGTGCAGTGCTTCAAAGGAATAATCCTGTGCACTGCGCTGTTCACGTGTGCTTGGCGTTGGTTGATAGCGCAGGGAGCTTCCTACGCTACATCGTTGCCCTGGGCCAGAGCTATTGTGGAGAAGTCTCCAACGTCCTGGCTGCTGCCCATCTGTTATGACTGGCCACTCTTGGTCAAGTGCGTGAGCGCAGCTAAGACGAGACGTAGGCGCCTCACCTTACCGTGATGGTGTTCTGCGAGACAGACCGGTAGAGGGCCGAGCCACATTGGATGGGGCAGGAGCGCCTGTTGGAAGAATGTCGTGGCTTGCGCAACCTGAGTGGCTGTAAGGTCCAAGGAGCCTAAAATGTCAGGCTCTTTGTTGCTGTCAATAGGTATATATTGCTTGGACACCATGCAGGAGGGCTGCTAGGACTTGCAGGGCTCCAGGCATTCCTTGCATGTTCAGTGGGCATGCTGGGATGGTAAGGTCAGTGGCTCGGCTGTATGCTACATTCGCTCGTGTGAAGCACTCCTGGTCACAATCTAGGTTGCGTCCTTCGCCACTGAGAAAGGTTCACACCCCGTGAATGACGATGCAGTGTTTGGCCGTGGCGCCTGCAACTTTGACTGCAGTCTCTGCATTCGCCTTCTTACCCGCAATGGAGAAATAATTGCGCAGGTTCGTGGCCCCTTCCCGGGTGGTTGTGAGGGCCAAGATGTCATCAGTGTCAGAGCCTGCTTTGGTAAGTTGGTCTTCGAGATGTTGATACACTCTTACTGTAGGGTCATTGTTTGGGTTTTGCAGTGCCTGCACATTGGGCGAAGCATGGCACCAGTGGACGAAGCGTTGGCCTGTGGCAATCCAGTGATCCTCTCGAATGGAGGTGGTACCTATTTGCCAAGTGTCTCCCATTCGGCTGCACAACATGGGACACTGAATTCCTATTAACGGCTCGTACACTTCTTGGGCAACTCTTGCACTCGTTGGCAACATCAAACTCCAGCAGTGTGGGCTCGCAACTCCCGATCTCTCAGCCGCAGTTTGCGCCTGTCGGAAGTCAAGCGGGCTGTCCGGGCTGGTAGCTGCATATCCTAGACCCACCAGCAGTCCTTCCGGAAGGTCCAGATCCACTCTGGAGAGGTCTTTATAGGTGGACTGTAACTGGCAAGCGAACGAAGACGTGGCTTACCAGCTACTCCCCAAGGGCCTGTGGCCCACTACTTTGGCAGTTTCTTCTAGGTCACCAAGGCCAAAGCCTCGGCCGTGCCGGAGGAGCATGTGAAAGACCCCTGGTATTTCATGTGGCATGTACCAGGTAGTGGGGGCTCGTAGCCCAATGGGAGCTTTGAGTAGGAGCGTGCGATGGGCTCTCTGTCCATCGGCTACTCCACCAGGGCTCTGTTTGGGATCACCAAGCAGCAGTCGAAAGAAGGGTTGTCGGGGGACTGTTGGCGCAAAGGCAGATTTGAGGTCCATGTCCTGCTGCGCCTCTTCGCTAATGAGCAGGTCCACATTTTCCATATAGCTGTTGAGTGTGGAGTGAGTCTGTCCTTTTTGGTCCCAAACAAGCCCAGTAGTGACAATCACTACGTGGCGGCCAGGGATGTATGATGCCGCATCGCTTGCACGCAAGTCATAGATAGTGCACGCTGTGTTGGTTTCAGCCTCTTCCCTGCTAACTGGCCGAATGAAATATCTTTGGTGGTCCGGCTCTAGGTCAAAAGCTGTGAGCAACTTAGTGATTGCCCGACCCGCTGGATTCTCTTTACGCACCACTGCAATCTTAAGGTGAGTGGTGAGGGCCAGCCAGGCAAGGAGAAAGGTCAGGGATCTAGTCTTGCCCGCTCCAAAGACACCTGCTACTGCCAAGGTAGATCTGCCAGCTCGAAGGGCCAGCGCAAGACTGGCGGCCATCGAAACGATATGCCCATTATCTTGTCGGGCAGCGGTTCCTAGGGCAACAGCAAAGCTGGCTGCTTGGGGACAGTGTTGCATTGTATTGCCGGAGGTCAGCAGCTGGAAGAGGGCATGCAAGCTCTGCAAAAGGACTACCGTGCATTCTAGTTGATACGGAATGGGCACTTGGCCAGGGATACCCAGCACTGTGGGTTTGTGTTCTGCCGCTAAGCTGGCCATTTGCAAAAGGTGATCAGCAGTGACAGTATCTCCTGCTTCCGCGATGGCCAACACTCGGAGCTTAGTTGCCCTAGGTTCTAGCACGCATAGGCTAGGTGGGAAAGCCCATGGCGCTGGGCACGCTAGTCCGGTTTCGGTTGGCGTGGGAAGCGGCACGAAATCTTCCGGGAACGGTACTAAGGCAACATCCCAGTGCCGAGGGCTGCTCAGTCGACGAAGTTTCTCACTTGGCGATTCGTCGCCTTTTCGTTTCCGAGAGGGAGACACAAAGGCAAGCAAAAGCGCCAAGACTGAGTAGCACGCGCCGTGCTCCTCCAGAACGATTCGATAGGCCTTCCCAGACTGCGAGCCCATATGCACCGTACTTGAGGGGCTGCTGGCTAGTTGCTCGAAATTGCAGCTCTGGAAGTGCGCAGGGCAAAAGATAGCCGTTGGCGACCCCGAAGGAAAAGCTATGCGATATTCATGCATGCCCTGCAATCCGGTAGCTGTGGGTGTGACCTCCACAACTAGGCCAAACTTTCGAACAGTGGGACTACTCCTGTCTTGTGGTGGCTTCATCGACAAAGGTGAGCTGCGGAAGAAAGAGGGCTAGAATGACAAACACTTCTCGGAACGGGATCGGTGCCAATAGGTCTCGAGCCATCTCCGTCAGCCATTGAGCACATGCACTTTGATTACCTTTGCCAACCCGGAAGTTTTTGAGCAGCAGCGCCTGTGCTTCTTCCATGGAGGCAATTGGCTGTCCGGCCACGCAACTTTGTAGTAGCACAAGCAATTCCTGGTCGGGACGGTGGAGGTTGGACACCAACAAGCTGATAGCTCCTTCCCAATCATCGCTTGTCATGACCGTCTCAAAGCGAATCCAGGAGGCCAGGCGCATTGGGGCAGCGATTCGATCACGGCGAGGAACAACATCAGGGTGCGTGAGCTTCAGCGTGGTGAGGCTCACTTTGCCCGTAGGGAGCTGGCACTGGAGCCAGTGCCAATAACAGTGTTTGCGCTTGCCCATCCATCTTGCAGTCTGTTACATACGTGATGTGCAGGGATCGTTGCAACATGTCGAGCTCGTTCTCTGTCGGCTTCCAGTCACACAGGCAATCCTCAGCAGCATGGACAAGATAGTAGTTGCGCCTGTCAGGCTCTGCAGTGGCTACGAGTGCTGCTAAGACGCTCTTCGGCATCGCAATGGCGCCTAGGCGCGCTGTGATCTGACTGGCTGGCCAGAGGCAACGAATTGCTAAGGCAATCACTGCTCCAGTGTAGCTGCCTGCACTAAAACCATTTACAGTAAAATGGGGGGGGATCTGCTTGTTCAACCGGCCGAAGACACCCAAGCACTGGCAAGTAGGCAAGAAGTCGCAGTGGCTGTAACGAAAGGAGCTTCCACCAAAGACCACTGAGAAAGGCCTGGTGCGGCAGCCGTCGATGAGCAGGGAGCAGCCTCGCTGCTTGCAGCACATGCTGTGTACGTTGGTACAGGAGGGCTGCCTTGCCATACCCTAGATCTTCCCATTTCTGGCACGGGTTCTGTGTGAGCGCAAAAAGGGTGGCGACTTCACGCACTCCGGTCGACCAGCCATAGGCAACGCCCCATTCCTGTTCATCAAGGACATCTGCGGGGGAGAGTGACGGCCCATAGACTTGACTTTCTCCCACAGGCGGACACGTGCAATGGAAGTGCGGGGGGACCTCCCCTTCAAGGGCTCCGCCCCCAAGGCCACCACAGTTGATTTGAAATACTGACGGCAGCGGTGGGGAGTTACTGCCACACCAGTATTCATTGAGTTGGGCAATCATCCATAGGACAGTGACCCATAGTATTTCACCCTGCTGACGTTGGTAGATAGCTTCAAACACTTGTGGTGCAACGCCTTCCAGGGGCATAACCGAGCCTTGGAGCTGACAGAGCAAGTCGCTGTTGACTTGAAGGAATTGCTCTTTTTCTCCGGGGACAAGACACTTGGGGTGAGCTAATGCAACCTGCAGTTCCTCATGCGGACATGCTTCAATGTCTTTGTGGACTGCAACTACCCCTCGTAGCTTGGCGACTTGACTCCATGGCGCAAAGAGGGGAGGAGACAGCTGTTGCGGACAGGGAGTGCATGGACGAGGGTCAGGTGCTTGACTACCCTGCGTCGAGTCGCTTTCGATTGCTTTAGCGAGTCGATCCGCTCTCTTGGCAGAAGTATCAGACGAGGGCGTGGACACTGACTCCACGTCTGCATCACCGAACTCTGCCGGAAGACAGCTAAGGCTGTCCCCCTGCAGTTGTGCTGGAAAGAGTTCTGTCGCCTGCGGACGAATCGCCCGCCACTTTAATAGCAGGCAGAAGCGCAAGGCACTGTTCCCAGCTACGCCTGAGAAGTAGCCTGTAAATTTACACCCACCTACTGGTTTCCAAGTCTCAACGGCCCATGCTGGGGGGAGGTTGGGCATGCCGAGTATCGCAATCGGTAGCGTTTCCCACCCCTGTTGCTCCAATTCTCGTAGAGCAGCCTGCGCTCCAACTTTGGCCTTGCCAAAGGCATGAAATATGGCAGGACGCATACGGTTGCGCGCCAGTGCACTGGCTTGGAAGAGGTGTTCACCTGGCAACGACGCGACTGTGCATGGCCCAGTAAGCATTGTGAGCACTGAAAGTATTCCCTGTTCAAAGGTGGCGCGAGCCCAGCTAGTGACCCACGGAGTTCGCTCTCTTCCTGCAGGGGTGAGGGCCCTTGGATGGGATTGCCGTGGCCACTTGATTGTGCTGCCTGGACCAAGTTCATTCGGGGCGATAACAGGACTAGGCCAAAAGTGCTTACACATGTAAAGCCCGTATAGGGACCAGACCATGCATAGGTCAAGGGCAGTTTGCATTGCGATCCCAACAAAAGGGGTAAACGTAGTGCCACTGATGACTGTATCGCTCGGATTGACTGGTGGTCTGGCTCTAGATACTAAGGCAAGACGGCCTGCCTGGAGGTTCTTCGCCAGGGTCGAAGCAGTCGCATCATGTTCCAGCGGACTGTGCTTGCTGCGATTGCCGATCGAGATGACCAGTCCTGCATTATATTCCAAGTGAGCCTCTGTGAAGAGGAGCATGCCAATTCCTGCGCAGGAGCTAGACTCTGAACGCGCGCGCCCTAGGAGGTCAACCCACTGGTGCTGCTGATGCGCCAGCTGCAGTAGATCTTGCACTTCAAAAAGCGTGACTGGCGCACAGTCATTGTCAATGAGTGCAAAATGTTGCGCAGGATACAAGAAACGCGCTGCCTCTAACACAAAGACTCCTGCCCA
>CAXAMN010023669.1:0-15835 GCA_963970005.1 Durusdinium trenchii
AAGCTATGGAAAGGTTTCTTACGGATGTCGGAAGTAGCCGATTTCGTGTAGCAATTGAATGGCCAAAGAGATGTGCTTATTGGGGATGGAATCAGACTAAAGATTTTCTGAGGAAACGAAAGACGTTTTCAACGTTTGTGGATGCTTGTTCAGTCAAGTTGAACCAGAAGGGTCAGTTGGTCAGAAAGACCTGGAGGATTGAGACAGATAGTACTCGATTGTTGGAAAGCCTGAAGGTTTGCGTTTGTGATGGTCGTCATGATCATTTGCCGTCCAAGGAAGTCAATTGGAAGGAAACGCAACACTACCCCAGGAGATTTTGCGAGCTAATCCTTAAAGGATTTAAAGCCGAATTAGAATCATAATAGCCAAGTAAGTCTTGCACGTTGTCTGAGCCGAATGGCACGTTTTTGCGAGCACTTTCGATTGCACATTTCGAAAGAATCTTGGTTTCTTTTTGCAGACTGTGAGATACAGCTTTTCTTGGAATGAAGCTTATACCATCCGAGGTATGATGCCGGATGCGGAAACGGCGCTTGCGATGCTGAGCCTGGAAGCAGCGACCGCTTTGGTCTTTGCAGCCGGTTTTCTTTTGGGATGCCTGCTGACCTGCTGCTGCCTGCGGTGTCGGAAGCATGCTGAGCCTGAGAGCCAAGTGACTTTTAAAGTCGATATGCCGAAGAGCTATCCAGTTCCAAAAGGCATTGAGCAATGCTCAAAAGTATATTTTTCAGTGAGTGGGAGCAAGGTTCATTTGAATCCAACTTGCTCGGGCATGAACGTACCTATGTCGAAAGATATTTGCGCCAAATGTCTGTCCTCATTGAAGAAGAATAAGAAGGCTTAAAGCCAGCCAGTTCGTTTCGAGCTTTGTGTCCAAGAGGGGGTGAAGAAATTCCATGTCGGGATGTCCACCTCGCTCGATGCTTGCAGTTTGCGATGCATAAATTTCGTTTAAGTTTGTTTGTGAAAGATTTGGAACCTGGCGGTAGTACAATATTTTGTTTCTTAATTGTTTGAAAGCGACTTGTAGCGTAGTCGGAAGTTTTGAAAGAGTTCTTTGTGTGTGGAGATACTTTTAAGAGACTTTTAATATGTTTTCGTGTATTCTTTGTATAGTTTAGTGCTACGGGATATGTTTTGGCTCAAGGCCAATTCGTTTGGCTAGTGTGAGAAAAGGGTGCGAGTGTCTGAGAGCAGCTAGTGCAGCATTTGAAGTTTTCCGAGGTATTCGGAAGTGTAAGAGAAAGGTTTCGTACCGTACCGGACGAGTGTGAGAGCCTGTTGTGAGCTAAAGATCCAGGGGAGGTAGGTAGTCTACCGTATAAGGTTGCTACCCGGAGTTTTTCGCACTGCATCGAATGGCAAAGACGATGATCAGGTGCTTTGCAAGACCTGCATTGTTTATTGTCAGCCAGTCTGATTTTTGCCCAGGGGAGTCAGTTGCTGCTCTGCCTAACAAGCCATGGAAAAGGCCCATCTCGTTGCACAACCCTTTCAACTGATTGCACGACAGAGACGAGAGGCATGTCGATTGTCAGGCAGTGGAGGCAGAGACAACGAAAGGGGTTTGCTGACGATGGTGATGCCATTCCCCCCGAAGAGAGGTCACCTTTGCACCCCTTGGCATACAAGAAGTGCCATTGTGGTACTCTCTGTGTCAAAAAGAGAGAGCGGCACTGAGTTGCAAAAAGTCTCCTGTTGCGTGCAAGGCCCGGGTGAAACCAGTGAAACATGGACCTTGTACAGCAATGGTCATGGCGTGGTCGCTGCAAGGAGAACTAACTCTGGCAACCTTCCATTGCCATTCTCTACCACCCGCCTCTTAGGAGCGAAAGCTAAGGCTCTCATTCCTACAGGCTCACTGTAACGTAGTTACTGGGCCGAAAGGATGGCTTAGCCTGAGCTTTCTTGAACCTGGCTCACAAACTTGAGACCGCAGAACAGCAGTCCATTCCCACTGTCATTTGCTTTGCCAGCTTAGCGTGTGACTGCTTAGAAGTCGTCTCTCCATTTTTTTCCACGAGTGCGGACGCCATGAAGGGGAAGGAAACACAACATGATGAGGGGAAAAGAACACAAGCAACCAAAACCAAACCAAAACACCAGACAAAAACCAGAACCAAGAACCAAAACGCCACCAGAGGCCAGCAGCCCATTCTCCCTCATCTAAAAGTGTTTCCTCTGCACCAGAGTGAGACATGTGAGAAAGACTGTGAACTAACTAGGGGCCTGAATTCACCATGAAAGTTGGACGGCATGGTCGGCGCAAGAGACGAGTGCAGCGAAGCCTATCAAAGGGGCCTCGCCCCACCCACCAAGCTGTGACCAAGGGGGCCACTGCTCGAATGGCAAAGACGATGATCAGGTGCTTTGCAAGACCTGCATTGTTTATTGTCAGCCAGTCTGATCCTTGCCAAGGGGAGTCAGTTATTGCTCTGCCTTGCAAGCCATGGAAAAAGCCCATCTCGTTACACAACCCTTTCAACTGATTGCACGACAGAGACGAGAGGCATGTCGATTGTCATGCACCCCTTAGCAGACAAGGAGTGCCATTATGGTACTCTCTGTTTCAAAAACTTTCTTGAACCTGGCTCACAAAATTGACCGCAGAAATAGCAGTCCATTCCCACTGTCATTTACTTTGCCAAACTTGATGCGCGGCTGCTTGGAAGTCGTCTCTCCACTGGTCATTGGCATTTAGCGGCAGGAATCGGAGCCATTGGGGCTTGTCCAATTGCTCGCATTTCTCAAAGGCATTGAGCCGGCATATGTACCTCGCCATGTCTTGCTTTTGCCTTGTTTACGAACATGCTCGAAGCTGCGTACAGCCTGCAAAAGCACGCCGAGCAATGTAAAGCAGCGATGGTGGGATGCAAGATGGGAAAGGCTTCTTGCTCAATGATGCGTAAGTTCCGGGAAAGGCTGAGTTGCTGTAGCTGTGAGCAGTGTGCAAAGGTTGAACCCAAAATTTCACTGACGTCCGTTTGGGACAAATCAACAGTTCGCAGCTGCTGGTAGCTTATGCACGCAGCCGTTCCCATCCGCAAAAGTCTGACGGCAGATAAGGTGCGATTGCACCTGCCTCCAAGAAACAGCAGTCAGGCAGACTCGGGTTCAGATTGGTGGAGCCTTATCCTTGGAGCCTTGTCCTTTTTTTCCACGAGTACGGACGCCGTGTGGGCATGGTGCCCAGGTCATCGTTGAAGGGAGGGAAGAACAGTCTGATGGTAAAAGAACAAGGACACCCAACACAACCCAAACCAAACAACCCAAAGCCCACAGCGAGTCTCCACCATCATGTAATCTTTCCTCTGTGCTGAGTGAAACGGGTGAAACGAAAACTAATGACTAGCAATGGGCCTGAATTCACGAACGAAAAGCATGTCGGCGCAGGTCTGTGCTCTAGCAAAGTCTCAAATAAAAAAGACTTCAAAGGGACTTTACTTCACGATTGCTAGTGACCAGCGGCCACACCACGGTGCGGCAAAATCATGGTCACGATGCAGGTCAGGAGTATCGCATTGCTCCAACGTCGGTTGCGTCCATGTCAAAATGGAGTGGCGTAGCTATGCTGCGTGCGGTGGAAAAGACCTTTCTTGTGGCACAACCCGTGCAACTGGTTGCACTTACAAGTCCAGTGGCAGTTACCAAGCGGTGATCAATCAGTGGCGGCCATATCAAACGACGAAAGCCTGCAGGTAAGGGTGCGAAAGGGCACACCCCCCCGAAGGGAGGTCAACACGGCACCCTTTGGCACTCAAAGGTGCTAAAGACAAACAAAAAGGGGTGTCTTCTAGATCCGTGAGTGCTGCACCATTGCAAAAGGTGATCGGCTGCGTGCAAGGCCCGTGTGAAACAGGTGAAACTTTGGACAATCTGTTTGGAACGAGGAGCTGAGGCTCTCATTCCCATTGGCTCACATCGTTGCGAATGACGACAAGAGGTCGGTGATCCTACTTAGCGCTTGCGCATCTTACTTGCCGTGATCCGCTGTCGGTGTGCTTGTCCTCCATTCCAGCTGCGAAAGAAATTGCTGGTTTTTGCAGGTCTGAACAGTCTTCTTCCTTGTAATCACTGGCATCTGTCGACAGCTCTCAGCGCTGCCTGGACTGGACAGCTCATTCAGTTTATACAGAAACACCTGTCCTTTGCGATGTGCAGTTTTTTCCTTTGCTTGCCCCTTGCTCGAAAGTGCGGGCATATCGCCATGATACTCATGGATGGAACCTCCTATGGAAGGGTACAGTTGCGATGTTTCTCAGCTCCCCTATGGAATTTGTCCTGGTGTGTCTTCTGGCCCTGGACTCACGCTAAGGCGCGCGCCCAGATCCTTGACGAGTGACTGCGAGACCGCTTGCTGCGGCCAGAAAGGCTTGTTTTCATCCAAGACCAGGGGTATACCCCATGTCCGGGATCATACTGGGGAGGTCCACTTTGGCGACCCTGGAATCCACTGCGTTTTTGGCGCTTGGTTTTAGGGCCGTCAATGGACAAGATTCTCGCACGCGAGCCGGGCGTCCCTGATGCAGGGCCGCGCAGGACCAGCTGGAGTGGAAACTGCAGGGAGAGAGCACCGGTCCTGCAATCACGCTGTGGGAGAATAGAATTGTTTTTTGAATTAAAACAAGTTTGCAGGACCACTTTGCCGACTTGCTTTTGGATACTAGTCTCCAGTCCGACCTGCTTGTGGTGGCAGCGAGGGCCCGTGGGCCATTTTTTTGGGCAAGTGCCACAAAGAAGTGGACAATTATCGATTGGAAAGTTAACGTGTCAAAACCTGCGCCAATACACGGTGAACACCAATCTCAGGCCCAATGCCACACACGCGCATATTCCCCGGGAAAACAAAACTTGTTCTCCAACCGAGGTCCTCCACCCAAACCTACAACCAACAACCAAACAACACTTTCACCCAAACCAACAAACGACAAGCAACCGACCAACCAAAAAGAATGGTTGAGCGCGAAGTACACTTGGAATGCCTTGGCGCAAGTGTGGAGCGCCCCGTTTGAAGAAGCGCCGGGACTACAATGTTAAGGTTGCGTTTCGTGGCTTTCCGTTGGTCTTTGTGTTTTCTTGGAAGTTCTTCACTCCGATCCAATTAAAACTTTGTAAAACGCAAACGGGGTGTCGGTACCGCGCATTGTAAAAGAGGGCCCGAGCGGTACCGAAGCCGTACCGAGGCGGTACCGCGCATTGTAATGGAGGGCCCGAGCGGTACGGAGGCGGTACCGCACATTGTAATGGAGGGCCCGAGCGGTACCGAGGCGGTACCGCACATTGTAATAGAGGGCCCGAGCGGTACCGAGGCGGTACCGCGCATTGTAATGGAGGGCCCGAGCGGTACCGAGGCGGTTCCGCGCATTGTAACAGAGGGCCCGAGCGGTACCGAGGCGGTACCGCGCATTGTAATAAAGTGCCCGAGCCGTAATGAAGTGGTACCGAGGTGGTATCGCGCACACTGTAATAGACGGTCCGACCCAACCCAGATTGTAACCGCAAAAACCCTATATAGTGCGTTGCAAGGGAAAATTGGAACGTTGACGCTAAGATGGAACCGGGACCCGGGCGGAGGCCTGGCGTTGCTTGCGACAAACATCAAGGGCGCGAGCTCAAAACCTCAACAATATCTTTTCAAAACCCCATCCTTCACAACATGCATCAAACAACGACGTCAAATAAAACGAAACAAGGTTTCCTTGCCATAGTGAACGACCAGAGATGGCACCTGTAAACATACGCAAACATGACAGGCTCTCACGGCGCCAAACCTTCGCTTAACATCTCCCCACCCTTCTTTCCTCTCATCCAAAATTAAGACAGACCACAAAATACGAAGAATGGGTTCACAACGTTTGGTCTCAGGGCGCTAGGTCGACTCACGGCGGATGTCCACCACATGCTTTGTAGCAAACAAACATGCACCAAGCGTGCAAGGCTGCAATCAGACTGCCGAAAAAAGCAGCTGACCATTGATCCGTAAGCTTGATTGCTTTCGATCAAGAACATCATACAGGCCAAACGCTTTCTCCCCAGCAATTCTCAACCCTCGCAGGTTTTCCAAACTTTTTGCTCCTTCAAGGGATCGATAAAGTGATTTTTCTGGACACCAGTTTGGGGTCCAAAAACCCTAGCAAAAACCGGTCCCGCCACAGAGGGCCTCCCCAGTTCAAGAACATGTGTGGCCATAAATGTTCGCAGGGTGTGGAGAACAAGTGCCTGCGGCGCTGCAAAACCATGGAAAAGCAGCGGCATGGAAAACTTCTGTCGCGTACGCGCAGAAACAATCGAAACTCTTGCTATTTTTCGCCCGCTAACTAAATTTGCCGACAAAACGGCCCCCGTTTTGGGGTCCAGAAACGGACCCCAAAATGGAGGCCACTCATTCAGTCTCAATTTGAGTTGCTTGTGTCCGGACGACTTGGCCCCCGTTTTGGGGTTCGTTTCTGGACCCCAAAACGGGGGCCGTTTGTCGGCAAAATTTTGTTGCCGGGCGAAAAATAGTGCAAGTTTCGATTGTTTCCGCAGGTACGCGGCAGAAGTTTTGCATACCGCTGGGCCACTGGGTTCCCATGGTTTTGCAGCGCCGCGAGCAATTGTTCTCCACGCCCTGCGAACGTTTATGCCCACACATCTTCTTGAACAGTATGCAGCCAGGGTGGCCATCGCATAGCAGGACAAATGGCGAAAGCATTCTCTTCAGCACAGACTCCTCGCCATTTATGCCTTCCTGGCATCTTGGCAAGCCCACTAAAGACAGTGCAATCTAGGAAGGCCCTACTTCCAATGTACCTCAGTGAGGGCGGGATGGCAAGCTCAACTAGGGCTGCACAGTTCATGAAGGCTTTGACTCGGATTGTATGGAGAGTTGTCGGAAGGAGGACTTCTCTGAGACTAGTGCAGTGCACAAAGGCGAATTCCGGAATTTCCTCAACATTGGTGTTGCAAAGGTCCACACTCTTAAGCAGTCGGCAACTGTCGCATGCATGCGCTCCGATAGCTACAAAATGCTTTGTGAGAGCAAGTGCGGTGATTCCCGTAGAGCTAAGACAGCCCGGTGTTAACTCACCGGTCCTAGCTTGCAGTGCTGACCCTCGGGGGGATGGAAGCTCACTTAAAGTAAACTCAGCAAGGTTAATACACCCTTGAAAGAGGTATTGCCCAAACTTGGCTTCGCTATTGAACATATTTGCAACCCCTTCCGACGCATACACCCATTGCAAGGAACAACATTCCGCAAGCACCCTTGGAAAGTCCCTTCCGCCAGACTTATGACGGAGGGTGGAAGCTTGACAATTTGCAGTTGCTGACAAGTCTGCCAAAGCTTGACAATTTGCAGTTGCTGACAAGTCTGCCAGGCCGCAATTCCTACATGTTGAATGCCAGTTGCCACTTCTACGCGCCGGAGCGAGGGTGCAGCATAAAATGCTCTGTCAGCAATTTCCCCTCGCGGGTTGGCCGGGACACGAACAGCTTTGGGGTAGCTTTCCTTGCCGTCGTCCTGGAACTGCCAGATGGAATGTCCATCTACCATGCAGGGACGAACTACGATTTAGAGTTGCGGTCGTTGCAGGAGCACAGTGCGAAATGCCTCTGGCAGGGGTTGCTGCGTGTGAAGGCTGAGCAACTCCAGTTCACAGCCGAAGACATCCAAATCAGAGACTGTCGGCAGAAAGCAAAGAATGTCGTCTTCAAGCTCTGCCACATCCTCATAATGGGAGAGGTCTGCTTGCATTGCATATACCGTACCTGCTATGGTAACCAACTCGAGGCTGATCTCATAACGGTCTTGGTGAGTCGGCATTGTCGCGTAGGCGGTAGTTCGAGCGTGTTTGCTTAATTTGCTTGAGCCAAACTACTGAGACACCGAAAATATAGCCATTGCGAACACTATGATGACAATTAGGCCACAAGAAGGAGGGTGGCTAAGGCCACCCACCTCTTGGAGAGGATCGAGCGACGAGGAGACAGTTGCTGTGTGGGAGGACCCCTACTGTCGACTACCTTACTGCCACCACCCATAGGACCACCCATAGGGCGAGGGCGATGGGGGGGGCCTACTGTGCCAGGAAGACCCTGCTGCCGACGAGGAGCTTCCCACTCCTGGCGGGGGGACAGTCCAGCGAGCTTTATTACTAGGGTCGGAGGCTTCTTGACTGTAGCCCATGTGGTCCCGAAGTGCCTGCTTGTGGTCCGCGAGTTGAAGTCTAAAGTTGGGGTTCCCAGTGAGCCATGCACAGAGCTGATCCCATCGTTCTTCGGAATAGAGATATGGGCCATATTGGTTGTATGGGCGATCTGCCATCCTAGGAGTGAAGGGATATCCATGGTTGTAGTAGTCACTGAGGACACCACCAGGGACTTTGGTCAGCATAAAGCGGGGAGACAGCAGATGCCACCCTGTGCGGGACATGGCAACCCTTAGCCCGGAGGTCAGCCACTGAGCTACTACAGCACTTTCTGCTTCGATGTTCCCTTGCTCGAAATTGCCGAGCGCCGTTGCTAATCGAGTATAACCTATGCCGAACCGTCCATATCCCTTGGCAAAGGCATAGTTGGGTTCAGCCGCCGTGTCCTCGTCCTCCGTGGCTTCCTCAGTGCCATCTTCAGGTGGTTCAGCAAGCCCCACTGGCACAGGGAGAGCAAGCCTAGGCGACCGTTCAGCTGACCCGGTAGCGTCAGAGGCAGAGTCTTCTTCCGCAGGCAAGTCAGTAGTTCTCCACAAGGGGACTTCGATGCGCAGCCTAAGCTGCAGAAGGGAAGGGAACGAGAAAGCTTGTCCCAAAGACGGGTCAAGGGCACCACTAGAGTAGGCTCTTTCTGCCCAGGAAGTATCCGGCATTCGGGGGTACCGGTCGTAAACAATGTCTTTAGTGTGCACTCCCACCACAAGCAAGGGGTTATCTTCAGCATCCTCTTCTTTTGGCCGGTAACCATAGCCCCCCTTCACTTCCGCGGGCGTGAAGCCCTGCCGCTCCATGGCTACGACCAGGTCAGGCAGGATTTGTACCGGTAGGTAGACAAAGAGGTCATTGGTGGGTAGCGTCTGTTCCCCGTGCTCCATTCCCCTAACAAAGGACATGATGACAGTGCGCATAAAGGTGAGGGCATCGACATCTTTTTCCTTTGTCGTCTGTGATTTTCCTTCCTCTGCTTGTGCTGTTCCTGGACCCTGGTGTCTGTGTTGATTATCAAAGGAACAGCACCTTGCGATGAAAGCGAGGAGACCATACTGCCAGAATCGGGGGCTTGCATAGAGGGCGAGCTGTTTGTGAGTGATGAAGGGGCATGCTGGATGCCCACTCTTCACAAAAGCGAAAAGGTTGGACAGGGGAGCAGCAAAGGCTTCACTTATACGGAGAAGGTCTCCTATATAGGCCTGGTTGATTTCATCTGGAATGTTGACAAAGGAGGAGCCTCGGAGTGCTTGTTCTGTAACCCTCCTCCAGAGGAATGTACGGACGAGGCGATTAATTTGCTTGCTGGAAATAGCAAGCCTCGCCATCGGCCATTCCCTAGGCAGGTCACTGTAGATCTGTAATGCGGGGAGCGGCGCCCTTTGCCTGGCAGTTTCTCTGGCCGTTCGAGCCGCATTTTGATAGTCGTATAGGGCCTGCATGGCTCTCTGCTCGGATTCCAATTGGAGATCAGTGTCGGCCGTGCCTCCACGCTCTGCATTCTCTTGATCACTGGCAGTCTATTTCAGTCATCGCATGTGGGCGCTCTTGCGCCGATCCAGGGTGGTCAGGTGTCTAAGGGTTCCTGCAAGCGGGAGCTACCGGATTTTGAGCATTCCGACTGGCCAGGTCTGCCAGTGTGGCCGGTGGTTGCTCATGTTCAGGAATGCTGCCGAGTGGTTGCCTGGATGTTGGAGCAAGTGATTTCCCCAACTTCTTGGACTGAGCTCGCCCAACACTAGCCTTGGACCCCGGTCTTCGTTTGATTGGGGACTCAGAGGAGTGTGAGGGGTAGCTCGCTCCCTGCATCATCTTCTGCCTCCAGCATTTCATCTTGCGCGGGACATGCATCAGGAAGGGCCGGACGATTGCTAAGGCAATCACCCTCTTCTTCTGCAGAGGAGGTGCTAGCACTAGCATCATCTGCCATGTGCGCGTCATCATCCTCCGGTTGCTCTGTGCTCGGGATGGTGGGCGACTCGGAGGAGGAGCTGTGGATTGAGACTGCTTCATTTGCGTCTTCTTCAGCCATTGCAGCATCTGTCACAGCAAGGGAGAACAGCGATTGTCCCTCTTGCACTTCTTGTTCCTCTTTTTCTGGGTCACGGTCAGAGACAGAGAGGACCTCAGGTGTCAGATTAGGCCGAGGCCAGCAACAGCCATGCTCTAAAAGGCCTGGTTTCGGTGGCAGGACGAGGTCGGATTCAGGGGCATCTAGGACTGGCTGCACTCTCCATGCGTCGTAGAAGTATACCCGGTGCAGTGCTTCAAAGGAATAATCCTGTGCACTGCGCTGTTCACGTGTGCTTGGCGTTGGTTGATAGCGCAGGGAGCTTCCTACGCTACATCGTTGCCCTGGGCCAGAGCTATTGTGGAGAAGTCTCCAACGTCCTGGCTGCTGCCCGTCTGTTATGACTGGCCACTCTTGGTCAAGTGCGTGAGCGCAGCTAAGACGAGACGTAGGCGCCTCACCTTACCGTGATGGTGTTCTGCGAGACAGACCGGTAGAGGGCCGAGCCACATTGGATGGGGCAGGAGCGCCTGTTGGAAGAATGTCGTGGCTTGCGCAACCTGAGTGGCTGTAAGGTCCAAGGAGCCTAAAATGTCAGGCTCTTTGTTGCTGTCAATAGGTATATATTGCTTGGACACCATGCAGGAGGGCTGCTAGGACTTGCAGGGCTCCAGGCATTCCTTGCATGTTCAGTGGGCATGCTGGGATGGTAAGGTCAGTGGCTCGGCTGTATGCTACATTCGCTCGTGTGAAGCACTCCTGGTCACAATCTAGGTTGCGTCCTTCGCCACTGAGAAAGGTTCACACCCCGTGAATGACGATGCAGTGTTTGGCCGTGGCGCCTGCAACTTTGACTGCAGTCTCTGCATTCGCCTTCTTACCCGCAATGGAGAAATAATTGCGCAGGTTCGTGGCCCCTTCCCGGGTGGTTGCGAGGGCCAAGATGTCATCAGTGTCAGAGCCTGCTTTGGTAAGTTGGTCTTCGAGATGTTGATACACTCTTACTGTAGGGTCATTGTTTGGGTTTTGCAGTGCCTGCACATTGGGCGAAGCATGGCACCAGTGGACGAAGCGTTGGCCTGTGGCAATCCAGTGATCCTCTCGAATGGAGGTGGTACCTATTTGCCAAGTGTCTCCCATTCGGCTGCGCAACATGGGACACTGAATTCCTATTAACGGCTCGTACACTTCTTGGGCAACTCTTGCACTCGTTGGCAACATCAAACTCCAGCAGTGTGGGCTCGCAACTCCCGATCTCTCAGCCGCAGTTTGCGCCTGTCGGAAGTCAAGCGGGCTGTCCGGGCTGGTAGCTGCATATCCTAGACCCACCAGCAGTCCTTCCGGAAGGTCCAGATCCACTCTGGAGAGGTCTTTATAGGTGGACTGTAACTGGCAAGCGAACGAAGACGTGGCTTACCAGCTACTCCCCAAGGGCCTGTGGCCCACTACTTTGGCAGTTTCTTCTAGGTCACCAAGGCCAAAGCCTCGGCCGTGCCGGAGGAGCATGTGAAAGACCCCTGGTATTTCATGTGGCATGTACCAGGTAGTGGGGGCTCGTAGCCCAATGGGAGCTTTGAGTAGGAGCGTGCGATGGGCTCTCTGTCCATCGGCTACTCCACCAGGGCTCTGTTTGGGATCACCAAGCAGCAGTCGAAAGAAGGGTTGTCGGGGGACTGTTGGCGCAAAGGCAGATTTGAGGTCCATGTCCTGCTGCGCCTCTTCGCTAATGAGCAGGTCCACATTTTCCATATAGCTGTTGAGTGTGGAGTGAGTCTGTCCTTTTTGGTCCCAAACAAGCCCAGTAGTGACAATCACTACGTGGCGGCCAGGGATGTATGATGCCGCATCGCTTGCACGCAAGTCATAGATAGTGCACGCTGTGTTGGTTTCAGCCTCTTCCCTGCTAACTGGCCGAATGAAATATCTTTGGTGGTCCGGCTCTAGGTCAAAAGCTGTGAGCAACTTAGTGATTGCCCGACCCGCTGGATTCTCTTTACGCACCACTGCAATCTTAAGGTGAGTGGTGAGGGCCAGCCAGGCAAGGAGAAAGGTCAGGGATCTAGTCTTGCCCGCTCCAAAGACACCTGCTACTGCCAAGGTAGATCTGCCAGCTCGAAGGGCCAGCGCAAGACTGGCGGCCATCGAAACGATATGCCCATTATCTTGTCGGGCAGCGGTTCCTAGGGCAACAGCAAAGCTGGCTGCTTGGGGACAGTGTTGCATTGTATTGCCGGAGGTCAGCAGCTGGAAGAGGGCATGCAAGCTCTGCAAAAGGACTACCGTGCATTCTAGTTGATACGGAATGGGCACTTGGCCAGGGATACCCAGCACTGTGGGTTTGTGTTCTGCCGCTAAGCTGGCCATTTGCAAAAGGTGATCAGCAGTGACAGTATCTCCTGCTTCCGCGATGGCCAACACTCGGAGCTTAGTTGCCCTAGGTTCTAGCACGCATAGGCTAGGTGGGAAAGCCCATGGCGCTGGGCACGCTAGTCCGGTTTCGGTTGGCGTGGGAAGCGGCACGAAATCTTCCGGGAACGGTACTAAGGCAACATCCCAGTGCCGAGGGCTGCTCAGTCGACGAAGTTTCTCACTTGGCGATTCGTCGCCTTTTCGTTTCCGAGAGGGAGACACAAAGGCAAGCAAAAGCGCCAAGACTGAGTAGCACGCGCCGTGCTCCTCCAGAACGATTCGATAGGCCTTCCCAGACTGCGAGCCCATATGCACCGTACTTGAGGGGCTGCTGGCTAGTTGCTCGAAATTGCAGCTCTGGAAGTGCGCAGGGCAAAAGATAGCCGTTGGCGACCCCGAAGGAAAAGCTATGCGATATTCATGCATGCCCTGCAATCCGGTAGCTGTGGGTGTGACCTCCACAACTAGGCCAAACTTTCGAACAGTGGGACTACTCCTGTCTTGTGGTGGCTTCATCGACAAAGGTGAGCTGCGGAAGAAAGAGGGCTAGAATGACAAACACTTCTCGGAACGGGATCGGTGCCAATAGGTCTCGAGCCATCTCCGTCAGCCATTGAGCACATGCACTTTGATTACCTTTGCCAACCCGGAAGTTTTTGAGCAGCAGCGCCTGTGCTTCTTCCATGGAGGCAATTGGCTGTCCGGCCACGCAACTTTGTAGTAGCACAAGCAATTCCTGGTCGGGACGGTGGAGGTTGGACACCAACAAGCTGATAGCTCCTTCCCAATCATCGCTTGTCATGACCGTCTCAAAGCGAATCCAGGAGGCCAGGCGCATTGGGGCAGCGATTCGATCACGGCGAGGAACAACATCAGGGTGCGTGAGCTTCAGCGTGGTGAGGCTCACTTTGCCCGTAGGGAGCTGGCACTGGAGCCAGTGCCAATAACAGTGTTTGCGCTTGCCCATCCATCTTGCAGTCTGTTACATACGTGATGTGCAGGGATCGTTGCAACATGTCGAGCTCGTTCTCTGTCGGCTTCCAGTCACACAGGCAATCCTCAGCAGCATGGACAAGATAGTAGTTGCGCCTGTCAGGCTCTGCAGTGGCTACGAGTGCTGCTAAGACGCTCTTCGGCATCGCAATGGCGCCTAGGCGCGCTGTGATCTGACTGGCTGGCCAGAGGCAACGAATTGCTAAGGCAATCACTGCTCCAGTGTAGCTGCCTGCACTAAAACCATTTACAGTAAAATGGGGGGATCTGCTTGTTCAACCGGCCGAAGACACCCAAGCACTGGCAAGTAGGCAAGAAGTCGCAGTGGCTGTAACGAAAGGAGCTTCCACCAAAGACCACTGAGAAAGGCCTGGTGCGGCAGCCGTCGATGAGCAGGGAGCAGCCTCGCTGCTTGCAGCACATGCTGTGTACGTTGGTACAGGAGGGCTGCCTTGCCATACCCTAGATCTTCCCATTTCTGGCACGGGTTCTGTGTGAGCGCAAAAAGGGTGGCGACTTCATGCACTCCGGTCGACCAGCCATAGGCAACGCCCCATTCCTGTTCATCAAGGACATCTGCGGGGGAGAGTGACGGCCCATAGACTTGACTTTCTCCCACAGGCGGACACGTGCAATGGAAGTGCGGGGGGACCTCCCCTTCAAGGGCTCCGCCCCCAAGGCCACCACAGTTGATTTGAAATACTGACGGCAGCGGTGGGGAGTTACTGCCACACCAGTATTCATTGAGTTGGGCAATCATCCATAGGACAGTGACCCATAGTATTTCACCCTGCTGACGTTGGTAGATAGCTTCAAACACTTGTGGTGCAACGCCTTCCAGGGGCATAACCGAGCCTTGGAGCTGACAGAGCAAGTCGCTGTTGACTTGAAGGAATTGCTCTTTTTCTCCGGGGACAAGACACTTGGGGTGAGCTAATGCAACCTGCAGTTCCTCATGCGGACATGCTTCAATGTCTTTGTGGACTGCAACTACCCCTCGTAGCTTGGCGACTTGACTCCATGGCGCAAAGAGGGGAGGAGACAGCTGTTGCGGACAGGGAGTGCATGGACGAGGGTCAGGTGCTTGACTACCCTGCGTCGAGTCGCTTTCGATTGCTTTAGCGAGTCGATCCGCTCTCTTGGCAGAAGTATCAGACGAGGGCGTGGACACTGACTCCACGTCTGCATCACCGAACTCTGCCGGAAGACAGCTAAGGCTGTCCCCCTGCAGTTGTGCTGGAAAGAGTTCTGTCGCCTGCGGACGAATCGCCCGCCACTTTAATAGCAGGCAGAAGCGCAAGGCACTGTTCCCAGCTACGCCTGAGAAGTAGCCTGTAAATTTACACCCACCTACTGGTTTCCAAGTCTCAACGGCCCATGCTGGGGGGAGGTTGGGCATGCCGAGTATCGCAATCGGTAGCGTTTCCCACCCCTGTTGCTCCAATTCTCGTAGAGCAGCCTGCGCTCCAACTTTGGCCTTGCCAAAGGCATGAAATATGGCAGGACGCATACGGTTGCGCGCCAGTGCACTGGCTTGGAAGAGGTGTTCACCTGGCAACGACGCGACTGTGCATGGCCCAGTAAGCATTGTGAGCACTGAAAGTATTCCCTGTTCAAAGGTGGCGCGAGCCCAGCTAGTGACCCACGGAGTTCGCTCTCTTCCTGCAGGGGTGAGGGCCCTTGGATGGGATTGCCGTGGCCACTTGATTGTGCTGCCTGGACCAAGTTCATTCGGGGCGATAACAGGACTAGGCCAAAAGTGCTTACACATGTAAAGCCCGTATAGGGACCAGACCATGCATAGGTCAAGGGCAGTTTGCATTGCGATCCCAACAAAAGGGGTAAACATAGTGCCACTGATGACTGTATCGCTCGGATTGACTGGTGGTCTGGCTCTAGATACTAAGGCAAGACGGCCTGCCTGGAGGTTCTTCGCCAGGGTCGAAGCAGTCGCATCATGTTCCAGCGGACTGTGCTTGCTGCGATTGCCGATCGAGATGACCAGTCCTGCATTATATTCCAAGTGAGCCTCTGTGAAGAGGAGCATGCCAATTCCTGCGCAGGAGCTAGACTCTGAACGCGCGCGCCCTAGGAGGTCAACCCACTGGTGCTGCTGATGCGCCAGCTGCAGTAGATCTTGCACTTCAAAAAGCGCGACTGGCACACAGTCATTGTCAATGAGTGCAAAATGTTGTGCAGGATACAAGAAACGCGCTGCCTCTAACACAAAGACTCCTGCCCA
>CAXAMN010023670.1:0-15826 GCA_963970005.1 Durusdinium trenchii
CAGCGCTTCGATGGCAACTTCACCACGTCATCTGACTGATTGGCTTTTCAAAGATCGGAACGGCTCATGTTCTCAGGCTCCACTATAGTGCACATCGCAGGTGAAACCAAACAAGCTTTGCTAAAGACTTGAAAGCCGTGAGACAAATGTCACGAACATCTGGCGGAGAAATGCGTGGGACCAAGATGTAACATTCAAGGTAACCAAGTCTAATTTCAAGGTAGTTGTGCTAAGACCTTATCCCGACCCACGCCCCGGCAAAGCAGCCGCTGCTACTACGCCCACAGCGCATCCGACCACCAGGCCTGGCTGGGGGCAACAGGGCCGCAGGGCGAAGGGCAAGCCTCTTGGGCAACTCTTGGTTGTGGTCTTTACCATCTACAGTGTACAGAATGCCCACAAGTTGAGGCATGGTCAGTCTTCTTGCCAACTCCACTGGCATATGGCCCAAATAACATGTAGCCTTTGGGGGGCGCAGACTGTGCAGCCATGCCATCTGATTTGGTGGCGCTTTTGGCCAAGAGAAATGAGAAGCTGGCGGAAGGGAAGCCGCCAAAAAAAAACACAACACAGAACGACACAGGGACCGAGAAACCCAGCGAACCGACTAGTGGGGATGGTTCGGAGAAGGATGCCAGCAGGGCTAGCCTGCTTGCAATCTATGGCAAGGGTAGCTCTTCAAGGGAGAAACCAACAGTGTTGAAAACACCTAGTTCTGCAAAAGGCTACTCCCAAGAAGCGGCCAAGCCTTGAAACTACACCTGCTCCGTCTACTCTATGCGAAGATGGCAATGATAGTATTGAAGACGACAACAGCTTGTGCCTCAGTAGAACAATCATATTTTATTTGGGGGCTTTGGGGGCTGCCCTTTCTACATGGTTGACCTTTGTTCCATTGTTGATATTTGAGGCCGGCTTACCCAGTGCCAACCTCCATGCAAGAGCTGGAGAACCTCGTCTTTTCTTAACCTGAGCCTTTTCTTACGTTCACTTTTAGCTTAGCCTAAAGCCTTCCAACGAAGACACTCGGTCGGTTTGCTTTTCCGAAACGCTGTTACAGGAACTGGCCTCATGTTCTTTTGAAACGGCTGGCGCAGTTGTTTGGAGAGAAGTATGTGAGAGATGCCCTCCTTACGGAACGCCGAGTGTGTGCATTTTTTAGTGGGATTGAGTGCCCACGGGCAGCTTGGCAACGTGTGGTCCAAGCTGCGTGGGACCTATGGCAGTTGGAACCCGGAGTACGGTTTGTCTGCGCCGCTACTTGCCTATACATGTACAGTAAACCGGTTTTGTTTCATGGGATTCCCTTTCACTTGCTACGGGGTATTGGGTGGGCCATTGAAGCAATCACCTTTGACTTGTATCAAGGCCTCTTCTAATTTGGGAAGTTTATTGGGCAATGTTTACATCCTATGCCAAGGTAGAGAGTGACAAGAACTGCCGCCGATGGATCCAACAACACTTCGTGGATTGCTGTCTATTTGGAGATATCTCTGATTTGATTGAGGGTGTGAGGATCTCCAGGAAAGGAGCACGCTCTTGAACCCGGGTGAGATCAAATTCAAGAGCAGCGCCTATTGCTTCAACCATGAAAAAAACTGCCGACTTCTCAAGTTCAATGACCTGTTGACTATTTTGGGGGCACCCTGTGTCCTTTTCAGTCGGCGGTGTTGGTTGCATCCAGCCACCAAAATACTTTACTTACTTTGGTGTGCCACGTTGTGCCTCGCTCTTCCCTTGTTTTGGCGGCGAAGCACGCCTCGCAGGTGTTCAGTCTCACCTGCATCAACCTTTTTGGTTGAGCTGTGGCCTACCGGCCCTTCCCGGCCACCATCTTCTCCTGGTCCTTCTCCCCGAGGACCATCCGCCTCGAAGAAGCGCTGACCGTGTGACCGTGCCACCATCGAACAGGTAGCTCTGAACTGCCGACGATGCCCGCCGCCCCATCCTCTTCACGAGCTCGATGTCGGCGGTCGCCTGAAACAGGGCTGAAGCACCTCCGATCCTCAGCGAGTGGCTCATGAACCTATCAGGCGGTAGACCCACTCCGGCAGCCGCTGCTGAAGCAGGTGCTGGATCTCCACTCGCCTGATGACTCTGCCTGAGCTCCACCTGAACAGCGGCTTCAAACTCTCGGCATGACCCCCCTGGAACCGCAGTGCCCAGACCTTCTTCATCCTCTCAATCGCCTGAACTGGGCAAAGGTGATCCTGTCCTGTGGCTTGCAACGTTTTGCTGTCTCCAAAGGCCAGCTGGTCACTCTTGGTATTTCGGAAGTACAAAGTGACTTCCGTACGGCGACCCCATTTGCTGACAGCCGAAGATCACAGCCCCTAGTGACCATCTCCTCGTCGACCCGGTTGGATTCCCCGAACTCCTTGGCTGGAAGCATAATGAACCAAGCGGTTTGCGTTGCGCCTGTCACTGCTGCTCGTTGGTGATCGGGTCGAGGATGTTCTTGCCAAGCCACACCAACATCTCCGGTATCACCCCAGCCGGCAAGGCTTCCTGGTCGTAGACCTCCGGTCAAGCGCATTGACCAGTATCCAGATGCGGTGCATGCCCTCCAGCGGGTCTCCCCGGCCGCTTCTATGTGAACATTCTTCATGGCGAAGAGGTGCTGCCTTAACAACTTAGACCTGCTGGCAACATGGTCAGAAAGATGAAATTGGAAACGGACCTCCCAGATGTTGTCACTCGGTATGCTTCAGCTCTTGCTGAACAACTTGCTTTGCTGCAGGCGGGACCTGTGATGCGATCAGGCACCTGGAATGATCCTTTTCTTGTTTCTCTTTTCCACATACCTGCCTCCGCCATGTTGGTTTCAGCCTAGTCACTGCCCACAGCGAAAAGCTCTTCCTCACTGGCCCTGGCAAAGAGGCCACACTGAAAGACATTGAGCTGAACGTCGAGGCCAGGCAATCCAATCCCGTTCCATGATTACAGTACATGTCATCGTGTTGTTAGGTGGTGCTGAGCATCATGAAGGTAACACCGTGGCAGCGACTCAGCGAGAAGCTGATCAGTGAAGGCATCCTTGCCATGTATCGGAAGTGTTCCCTGGTTCCTCCAGGAATCAGTGAGACCTGCTTGGAAACTTGGAAAAGTGACTTGCGACAGGCAGGTGTGCATGGCTGAGGCAAAGAAGCGCACCTCACCTGACACACACCAAAGCTCCACCGCTTCGGAAGGAGCACGCCCCGTGGCCACATCAGCCAGGAACACATACGACCTGCCTGAGTTTTTGCCGGGCAAACTTGAGGGTGAGAAGAAACCGTCGACAAGGCCCTTTGCTGTTCAACATGGACCAGACGACGAAGTCGAGGAGAAGCCTCCTGCTTCAGAGTGCAAACCCAAAAAGAGCCCAGGCAAGGGCGGCAAGGCGAAGAAAACAAAAGCAGCCAAAGCAAGGGTAGTAGCAGATGCAGAAGTTGAAGCTGCTTTGGTGGTGAAGAGGAAGGCAGCAGTGAGAAAAGGGCTGATGACAGAGGTGCCAAAAGTTACAAGGCTGGTGTCTCCAGGGAGACCTACCAGTCGTTTCTCAAAGAGAAACGCAAGGCCATGAGCTATGCCGAGGCGAACGCAGATTGGATCGCATCAGACATCCGGGCAGGGTACCTTGACTCGCTTTCAGAGTCTGAGAAGAAGAAGCGGAGGTTTGTCACGCACAGTGTCAACACTGTGAACCCCGCTTCTTGAAGAAGCAATGCTTTTGGGGTCAGGCAGAAGCCAAAGAGTGCGTCTGAGCTTGTGTGGGGACAGTAGTTGGGGAAAAAGGCAAAGAACAAGGTCAGAGCTCTTGAGAAGATCGTGTCTTTTCTTGTGCTTCCAGCACGTGTTTCCGCAAGCCTTTTGAAGGCGCAACTGGCTCAGTTAGTCAAGTGGGGTGCTCCGCCCATACTTGTCCTAGCTCATGTTCTGTTGGTGAATAATGCGCGGCTGAACAGTGACGAGGCGCCCGCCCATTTTTGTAAATAATTTGTCCTTAATCTGCGTGCAGCGCCACGTTTTAGAGCTATGACTTCGTGGAAAACTTCAGTGGAGAAGGAAAGGTGACGTGCGCCTTGAAAGAGGCGTGAGGTGCTTGTTCTGCGATCGAAGGGCTTTTCATATATGTGCGCGCGCAGGCAGGTTGGCGGGGAGTGGCTCTAGATCGGGACACCGACCTAATGTTTTTGTACAATGATGTCCCAAACCAGTGCACTCTTGCGCGCTCAGGCTGGCGGTGCAAGCGCTGCGGAGAAGGAAAGCTGGCGCCCTTCACATTTTTGCTATTGTTTGCAGTTCGTACTGCGCGCCGCTCCTGGATTGCAAGCAGAGAGCATTGCCGCGTGAAGCTTGCCTCGCCTTGTCTTTTCTAGAATAGCGCGCGTCATTCCGAGGGCCAGTGCCACGCACGAGCGCTCAGCCTTGTTTCCACTAAGGAAACAAAGGCTTCAATTTTGTACAAGTTGGCAACCGCCTTGCATCAGTGGTGGTTTTGCTGTGTTTGTACTCATCAGCAAAACTGTGCCACTGGCTCCTTGAACAGCCCAGTGGAAGCAAAGCTCCATTGCATCCCCGCATCCAATGGCTATTCGGCTGGATGGAGGCTTGGCTGACCTGTTCTAATATTTAATTTTGTCATGAATGCTAGAGCCAACTGCAGGTCTACAGCTGTGGCATATGGGGGGCTGCTACGCCAATGACCGGCAGGAATCGACCCCCAAACGCCACCAACTTTGGAGCAATGATGAGGCCCTCTTACTTCGTCTCAGTTTGTCTGCCGGTTTCTTGTCAAAAGCGGATTTGGACATGTTCACGGGGCTTTGCGCTGGACACCAGATCTCTGTCCGCTTCAGAAGGATGCGACCTGCAGTGGCTATTTGATTTGCTTGCTACCTGTTGCTTCCTACTTAGTTGGGGAGACTGGTTCTGGAAAAACAAATGCGACCCTTCAGCATGCCATGCTGCACATTGTCAACTCAATGAACACCTGGCGTGTACAGGGCGTTGCTGGCCTCAAGGCAGCGGTCGTGGGGATTCGTGGCGACGGTCAGTTTATTGTCCAGGTGTGCAACAGCAGACGGTCTAGTTCGAGAGATCAAGTGTGCGTCCTTTGCGGGGCAACCAAGTCTCTGCTTAGACCCATGACGGATATCTCAGATTCAGCTGCGTGGCGCCACTTCATGGCTCCAATGCCTTGGTTGGATGAACCGTGGGCGCTTAGCAGTCTGCTCCCCCACATGAATTTGCATTTGCTTGGCCTGGATGGGATGCACCTTTTCCATCTCGGGGTTGGGCGAGATCTGTGTGGCAGTGTGCTCGTGTACTTGATACGCAGGAGAGCTTTTCGCGGGCGAAATGTTTCTAAGGTATATGTTGGTATGTTTTCTCTTGTGGATTGCAGCTATATGTGACTTGCAATTCATTAAATGTGTTTGCTTTGCTGGTTCTAAGGTTGAAGCTCGGACGCGCAATGCGTCTAAGCTGATCCGGGAATGGTCGAGGACCAGTACAGCGCAAACGTTGCCTTCAAGCTGGCAATTGACTAAAACAAAGCTGTCGCTCAAGAGCGATCGGCCAGTGCATCTCACAGGAAAGGCATGGCACACCAATGTTATCCTCCAATACCTCTCTTGGTTCTTACAGCAGCCAAATGCACCAGAGGTTGATGTAGCCATGAAAGCGTGTGTGGTGACTGCGAACAACCTGTTTGGCTTGCTGCAGTCGGCGCGCGATGAAGGAGTGCACTTGAGTGCCAGAGACCAGCGCCAAGCTTTAGTCGTTGGCCGTATCTTCTTGGAAAAGTATTTGGAGACCCACGTCAACTTTCGCAATTACCCGTGCCCTTATCGACTGTTTCATATTAGACCAAAGTACCATGGTGTCCAGCACTGGGTCGAGCGAGTACAGCTTGTGCGGAACCCTGTTACAAGTGGGTGCTGGATGGATGAGCAATGGATCAATGGTGAACCTCACTAAGAAGTGCCATAGGAGAACAGTGCACGAGGCAGCTCTGAAAAGGTACTGCGCAGGCCAGGCTGCGCAACGCAGCTTGTGTGCTCTTGTCACACATGGTTCTGGTCTGCAAGGTTTGAAAGTTGCTTTGATTAACGGAGCTTCAAAGTCTGGCCCTTAGTCTTGTTGTTTTTTTTTCGGGACACCTGCCGTGGCCCAGGTGGATAAGGCGTTGCATGTACACATGTCATACAAGTGAATCACACACAAATGCAGTCATGACATTGTTCACATGTCATATGTATGTAGGAGAGCATGGCATGCCATGCGCCCATGTCAGCGCGCAGCTAACAACATGCACATGTCTACACATGTCATGCATCCATGCCAGCATCTAGGTAACAACATGTCACGTTAGCCCATGCCATGGAACCCAACATTTTTACAGGTAAGTTAAACATGTAAACCATGTCACATGAACACACACATGCGTGCGCTTGAGCATGTAGACGTGCAAAGTTTCGCACCCTGTGCCAGGTACGCAGCCAAGCAAGTATGCCGAGATGATCCCGCAGGTCTGGCCCTCAGATGTTTGCCGTTGTGTTTTGCAAGTGTTTTAAGTGTGTGCATTTGCGTTCTGAGATTTTGTGTTTTCATTGCGGTCACGCTTGCCAGGTTCAGACTAATGATGGGCCAGAGATTGCAGCGACTGCTTTCTGGCAAATGGAATGATTCAGCGCTTGTGGAGTTGGTTCACGCAGATCGGGCCCCTCGCATGTCTCAGAGCAATGAAAAACCCAAAAGGTTTTTGGAGTAGATTTGGGGTTTTGGCGTAGATTTCTCAGAATCGCCGGGTTTTAGGATAGAAATGTTTTGTGGGTATTGCGGGTCTGTGGAGCGGGCATGTTTGAAGCTGAAGCTGCCGGTCTTGAGCGTCACCGACAATGCAGCTGTCCACTCCTACTCAGTGCTCTCAATTGGAAACGCTTTGTTGGAGGGTCTGTTCAAGTTGTTGTTTTTGTGTCAATGTGTTCGTTTGGCGTGGTCAGCCGCGGAATATTAAAATCCTGTCCAGGATGGGAAAGAGGGCGTTGGAGAGATTGGTACGTGCAAGCCCAGGTTTGAAGCAGAGCCCATCGAAGTCATTGAGGATGTGTCTCTGCCCCAGTTTCATCTCTGTGAGTTGTCCAATGACAAGCTCACAATTCCTCCGCAGGTCCGTACTCAATACATGAGTGACCCCATTCGAGCTGTTGAGTGGCGCAAAGTCCTTGGCGAGTTCGATCGAAAGTGGTCAGCAATCGAGGGTGTCAATGGGGCGAGTGGCGCAGCTGCCACTGATGGTGAAGACGTCGATACCAGCGACCTGTGGGGAACCTCTTTCACCTCTGAACCTTCAACAAAACAAGACTTGGATGACAAGTACAAGAACCTGCGCACCTTCTCCATTATCCCTCTTCGTACCGACAGCTAAGGTAGATCCCCAGGATTTTACGTATTAAAATCCTACTGAACCAAGGTGACTTTGTATTTTTTCATGAGAGTACGACGCCCTGGAGGTGTGTGTTTTTTTCAGTGTTTTTTGCAATTTTCTATGATTTTCAATAGATTTTCTATGTTTTCGTTGCATTCACCCATCTGGTACACATCACTTGTGCCCATAGCCTGCTGCCCCTTTGCCATGATCTTATCAACAGATTTCCTCGTCAAGATTTTAAACACATAGCTAAAGTCTGTATCTGTCAATTGCATCATAGCTCTCATCCTTGGAGGAATGATAGACTGTAGCTGATGGGCTGCATACATCATCTTGTATGTATCATCGCTAAATGAAGCAGCAAAGCAATCCCTCTGATAGATGGATACTGGATACATCCTCCCTTGCTTTGCAATGACCCATGGCATAATGATATTGTCCTGATTGGAGGATGGTTGGGAATAAACATCATAGAGCTCCAAGAAATGAGGATGACCCCTTCTGATCTTGACCCATTGCTCCAATGCCCTCCTGGGACTCTCTCCCTTCCTATGCAGCTTGATGTCTCCCAATATAGTTAAATGATTCATCCTCAATCCACCTGCCTTTGTCATCAATGTTGTCCAATCTTGCATGTTGCCCAGATACTATGAGCGCCCCCTTGCCCACATGTCCAATGGGGTCCTCATCAGTGTTGAAGAAATTGCTCACCAGCTGATGGGCCTCAAAGGTAATCCTCATCTTCTCAGTTTCTGAGTCCGTCATGATAGTCAAATGGGCTCTTCCCCCACCCTTTTGATCCTCAGTGGTCACCAATTGCCAATCTTGCTTCTTCTGATCATCCAATGCCTCAAGGTCCTCATTGGGTTCCTGTCTCATGGGCTTGTTGGTTCAGCTCATCTTGAAGGTCCCTCCTAATCGTTTTGATGGTCTTCCCATGTGTCCTAGTCTCATGGCCTGCAAATACAGCCTTAGTTGATCCCTTTTTCACCCATACAGGAACCTGATCTGAGAACCCAAGCATACATTCAGGCTTTGCCACAAATTTTTTCAGATCTTCATGCCCCATGGACACAAGGCTCATGATATAGTCATGGTGGTTCCATGCCAATTCTGCTGAAATCTGCTGCTCCTCATTGCTCAAGGGCGCCAACGCATTTGGAGTCATATGTTTGGCACCAATAGCATCCATAAGCATCTTGGCCCTCTCTTCCCTTTGCTTATACCCCTCTTTGATGCTCTTCATTTGGGATTCAGCCCTTTTGAATTGATTGATACAAAGAATCTTCTGGGGCCCATCTTCCAGCTCATCCCTTTTCTCCTCGACAGCAGCTGAAAATATTTCCATGCAAGATCCATCTTCTGCACCCCATGCCCATAACTCCTTTCCCTTTCCAACCATGTCTTAAACTCACCAACCAAGTGGGGGAATTGTTGCTTGGCACCCCGACCTGATGCCCTGACTCTCATGTGGTTCCCACCTGATGCTTTTTCTTCCCTTTGCTCAATCCACTCCTTTGCGTTCTCTCATCTGCTGTTGTGCTTTGCTGATGCTTCAGAATCTCTGTCTCCCATTTGGACCTTTCAGCATAAAACCCCTTCAACACATGAGGTCTCATCAGGATTGTCCTATTCCAATTCCTGGCGCATGTTCCTTTCTGATTCTTGAGAATGCTCTCCGTTTCGGGGGGGGGGTCGGCCAAAAAAAATGGCGCTGCCTCAAAACAAGGCCACCAATTTTTTTTTTGGGGTCGACCCCCCCCTCTGGGAAACTCTGTGCGGTCCATGTCCGCGACGCTGGCGACATTGCGACGCTTGTGCCCATTTGGGAAAACAGACACCTCCACAACGTCGTGTTGTGTTTTTCATTGGTTCCCTAGCCTTTTTTCCCAACGGGGGCTTTTTGTAAAATCCTTTGGACCGACGTGTGTTCAGGGGGTTGGGAACCAAGGAAAAACAAGGCGTCCAGGCTGATCAAACGTTTAGTAAAATCCTGGGTATCTACCTTAGCTGGTCCCTCCAGTGCCCTCCCAAAGGCACTCAAGCAGCGAGCGTGCTTTTCGACTGTACCACTGTTTACATTTAAAAAACAAATGGTTACATGGCCCCATACGCAAGCCATCATTTGATTAAATTGATTGCAATCTTATGTTGAATATACAGCGTGTGTATCTATCAGCCGAGCAGATACTGTAAGATCTGTAAGCAAATGCTGCAACGAAATTGGCGACAAGCACAGCCACAGCAAAAAGCGTCCTCTCCAGTATCTCTAGAATATTTAAAAAGCTCAACCCCAGCATCTCTACCTTGTGAAATCCTACAATTTTAGTGAAATCCTGTAGTCTTACGTGTTTTTGGAATCCTGGCGCCTTACCCTGAGCAAAAGGATTTCAAAAGAGCCCCATTTCTTGTGTATTTTCCTGGGGTCCTACCTGACTTCCTTATCAGCGAATTTTTTCGAAAGTTTTTTTCTGAAATTATCACGTCTAGGCCCTAGGATTTCAGTATGGCGCAACCAAGGGGGATCCATTTCCAATTCACTTGCAGGTGTGGTGGAGGGGCCGAAGCTGTTTCTGGTACAGACCGGGGAGGAGGATGCGGAGTTTACCACTTCTGAGCCGATCCTTCTGTATGGCGCTGGCACCTGGCTGCTAGATTCTAAAGCAGAAAACTTCCTCCAGGACTAACTGACTGGGGTGTCAAACATTGATTGGTAACTGTTTGATGGAAGGCTGAGTTGTTCAATGTTATGAACATTAAGTTTGAAAAGTAAACTCTGTTTTTTGAGATAAATCTGTGACACCTGCTGTGTAGCCAATTTGGCTTTCTGCGTTCAGAGAATAACTATAGATGATGGACCATCAAGTCAGTCTGTCCACAAGGAGAATGGGCACAAGGCCTACAGCTTCCGAGTGGAAAGCGACGCAATGCCTGTGGTTCTAGAGGACTGTGTGCTTTTTGCCCATTTGAGGTTTCATGTTTGATATTTGGTATTACATTCGATAATATTCAATAATTAAGGACCAAGATGGCAATGATTCAGATCGAATGTCATTGCGCAAAGCCATCCAGTCAGTGGAGCAGAGCGGCTTCGTAGATTTCGATTTCTGGACATTCATTTACTCGCCCACCAGAGGTATGCCAAGGAGAAGGTGGCGACAGGTTCTTTGGTTGAATACGAACCCGCAAAAACAAAAACAAAAATAAACAAACATGTGTTGTTAGTGCGGTCGAACATGCCCCCCCTTGGATAAAACCAGCCCTCAGGTTCGAAATCGCGGTGAAGGATACTATGGTCTGGAAACCTTCAGCTGTCCAACTCCGCTCTGTGAAGCAAAAGAATTGCGCAAGCTACTTTGATGCCAAGCAGATTAGAGAATCGCCATTGGTTGAGGAGGCCATGAAACAACCTTTTCCATGTTCACAAACAAAAACCTCTTGAAAAGAAACAAATAATTGTGAAAGGAGAACCGATACTGATAACATAGAACAGGCGTCCAGTGATCTTGGTATTGTTCGCTTGTGTCTTGGTTTGTTTGAAGGCGTGGAGATTTGGGACCTATCGGACTGAGAAGGTGTTGGCGGCAGCGAAACCGCTGCTATTTTTGAAGCAAGATCTTTGCTTGCCACAAGGCCAAGCTAAACGTGTGTTGTGATGAGCTTACCAGGGGTCCTTGGTACACTTGTGTTTCCAGCTGCCACACCTATGTCAGCAACATAACTTCGCACTTATCAAGGCCCCAGTCCGTCGTACACCCATGGCTAAGTCTAAACCAGTATGACGGTAGCGTGCAACTAAGTCTGGTTCAAGTCTTTCTCGCCCCACTGCGATCCCTGCGATCCCTCCCGGGAGTTATGGTGAGTGGATCTTGGGCCACGGGAGAGCCCATGTCCAAGTGTGAAACCTGACGGGCGCCAATTGATCCCAACAAGCAATGTCTAGTTCACAGTCTAGTTCACAGTTGAGGCTTGATTGCAAAAAGATCAGGAAACCACTGCTCCACCCAGCCCGCCGATGCAAAAATCGGTCCGCCTCTTGGCAAAGCTTTGAGCCACAGCCGCAGCCAGTCCTGCATGGGTATGAGGAACAGCTTGGTGCGGTGTGGTGTTGTGAAAAGTGCCGGGGAGCAGCTTTAGATGTTTTGGAGACACGGTCTCTGACTGCTTTGATTCCCATGCTCCAGTGAAGCCACTATGGAAATTACGCGTCGCTGGTGGATAGCCAGGAGGAGGTTGAGTTCACCGAGCCGCCTCCACCAGAACGTGGGTTCCACACTATTGAGGCTCCACCCACTAATTGCAGGTTCGATGAGGTTGCCAAAGGGTTCTTCGTTAACGTGAACTACTCAGTGGCACTGCCAGTGGAACCACCAGTGGAAACACCTACAACCCTCTGAGAGGACTGGTGTTGAAACAAGACTTACCACTGTCATCTTCTTCTGTCAGTGTTTCCTGACCCTTCTTCCAACAACCCAAACGGGCACCTTGATCTTCACTTTTCACTGGACCATGGAAGCTGCTCGGCCAAAGCTTCATCGGCTTCGACCAATGAGTCCTGCGAAGTGCATAGCCTACCCAGCTCGCTCACCAGACGGAGTTCGGAGAGCTCTGTACACGGAGGAATCTTTTGCACCCGACTTTCAGGAGACACTTGTACTGGGACAGTGGGAAGAACCTGACTTGCCCATGCTTTTTGACAAGTCCGAGTCTGAACGACAGATCCAGACCCCAAAGAACAATGACAATCAGAAGTAGAGGCAAAGGGTGCAGCAAAGGAAAATGAGCGGCCAGAGAGCCCAAAGAACGAAGCAAAGGAAGAGGATGACACAAGCTCAACCAAAGAGAAAGAGGAGGCAAACCCAAAGGAAGAAGTAGATGAGAAGAAGGTACTCAAGGAGGAGAGCCCAGAGACAAAGGACACCCCAGAGAAAAGAACAGGGAAGGATGACAATGAGCTTCTTGGGGAAGAGGCGAGCGCAAAGAAAGAAGCAAAGAAGGAGAGCCCAGAGACAAGGAGACCCCAGAGAAAGTGGAGGGAAACGAGTCCCCCGAGGACGATGAGAGCGCAAAGAAGAAAGAAGAAAAGGAGAAGAGCCCAGAGACAAAGGAGATCCCAGAGAATCCGGACGAAAACAAGTCCGCTGAGGAAGATGAGAGCGCAAAGAAGAAAGCAAATAAGAAAGAGAATGAAACGGCAGGCAGCAGAGGACGGAGCAAACAGGAAGAAGAAACGAAAGGAACAAAGCCATCGCCAAGGTATTCAAAACTTTCATAGCATTTGGGTCTTTGTGTGTGTGGTACATATCTTCTGGCATAATTGAGAAACAGGCACATCAGACAGGACAGATTGCCCCACCAAAAATGTCAGAACACAATGATAGATGTGTCAGAGCACAAACCAGATTTGATGCCAGAACAAGTGTCAGAACATTATGTCAATCCTTGCCAATCACCTTAACTTTCAGGGCTGGGATCACTCGAAGTATAGTTAATGTGGAATTTCGAGATGTCAATCTGGAGCATCATGAAACTTCAGAGTTGGAGTGGGACAAATATGTTTCTCAACTGTCTTATTCAGCAACTATCAGCCGATTCACCACCATCAGCAACGTGTGTTGACTCTCCAACTAGCAGCTGTCTTTACTTGTCCACAATGTAGTGCAACACACACACACATATATATATATATATTTTTTTTTTGAATTTGGCAAATAGTGTTCACAAGCCAGTACTTAGACTTGTCCATTACATTTGAGCCCACATTAGCTGTGCCTGCAAGACTGGAAAGGAAGGCATTTAGTCTAGGAACTTGCAATGTTCAACTCTGCCATTTTTATTTTGAACTTTTAGATGAAAAAACCCACACATCATGTGGGATATAAGACTGTACCTCTAAAATTCACCTCTTAGAGTTAGATCAGATTGTTTACTTTACAGCGCCAAAATATATGAGGATTGTTCTACTCTGTTTTCCTGATTTGTTTTCCATCCAGGTGTGGATGTCGAAGATGTCAGATGGTACTGTATCAAAGATGTCAGATGCAGAATGTCAGATCAATCTCTGATTGCTTTTCCGATGTTGTTTCTTGCGGGCTGGGGCGGGTAGTAGGGCGGGCGCACTTTGAAGATCTTTGACATCCTCTGCCAGCTTCTCAGAGTTACTGTTGCAAAGAGTCACAAAGTAAGGCTTAGAGGTTGCGGGATAACAGGTGCAAGTCTTCGTGAACTATAGATTGCACTAGTCAAAGGTTAAGATATTAAGGTAATATCTATCTTACAAAGACTGTTGCATGTCATTGCTCAGGTGTTTGAGGTTTGACCCGTCTTGGCATCTGCGATGGAGGCCTGACATTTGTGGGATACTGCGCGTGATACTTCTACAACAACTTTGATGTGGGATGTGGGATGAGGCATTTTTGGGATGAGGGGATGTGGGATGTATATGTCCATGTGTATATATATATGCCTGAGGCTCTAAATTCATTTGTTTCAGAACTTCACTTTTATTGCAGCCATTTGGTTTCCAGTCCACCTGTCCACTGTCACCTTCATCGTCACCTGTCCTTCGGCCATCATGTTGTGCCTCACTTGCAACCGGGAACTCGGTTCCGGGTTCCGGGGCAAAACCCAGTGGGCGAGACAATCTTGGAGCCTGGATGATGATTGGACAGTTGGGTGCAAAGAGTGATGCTTGGTTTAAGTTGGTTTGTTTTTACCTGGATCCAGGGTGGTTTGTTTGTTTCCTTTCATGTGTTTTCCTGCCTCAGAGGGTGGCATTGAACAAGTACTATAGATGGTTTTTGTTTTTCATGGTTGGCATGGCCGCCACCTGGGGTGTGGGAGGGTTGGACGGCTTGCTTGATCTCAGGCCGCTTTTTCCAGAAACCGCACCCTGACTATGCCCTGTACCACATTAAACGAGCAAGACGGTGCCGAGACCTTCTGATTGCCCACGACATCCATGGCCAGACAATGGAATATTGGAATCAGGGAGCCTACAAGCTATTCCATTCAGCATCCCACTTAAAAGAAGATGGACCAGCAAATGTTGGGCATAAGATGTGGGCAGTTGTAAAACGGTGTTGTTCAGCAGGCGAACCATTTGGAACTGCGCGCTCCGATGGAGGATTCATGGAAGGCTTCGTTTCCAGCGCCGCAAAGCAACCTGAACTGGTCAATGCGCTGGCATGGCACTTGCTCTTCGTCTGATTCTTTAGTAAGTTTAAGTTGGCACTGTCAACATTTTGATTTTATTGTGATGCCAAGCATCCCCCAAAGCCCAAAACCCGCCTAATTTGTTTTCTTAAGAAGCTTGGCTTCAAGGTTCCAGTCCTTGAAGTACATCCAGTTGGAAACAGAGATGCTGGAGAGGTTCCGACAGGAAGAAAGCAGCCGCTGCTTCCAATCAATCGAACAGCACGTTTGGGTCGCATGCGGATGGCTGCCTTGAGGCTTTTCAAGCACAGAGGTACAGAGTGGACATCAGTTGCCAGGTGTCAGTTGCCAGACGTCAGTCCAGACAATGTAAGTTTGGAATTGGTGCAATCCATTGGGCGCCGGACTTTTGAAGTTTAAAGCACACTACCCTATAGGGGTTGGAATTGATGCTTCCATATACTGGCGCTAAATGCGCGCTTAGATGTTGGATGCCCCGAGCGCAATCCGGAAATGTGTGACGTGGAAAAACAACACGTGTTGTGCACTTCTTGATTTTCAATGTTATTCCTAAATCTAGCTGTGTGACTTTGACTTCCAGGTACTTGCAAGAACCACTGCTTCTGACATGTTTGCCTTGGCTTGTCAGGCTCTGTGATGCCTGTCATCATCACACAGGCGACCAGTTCGAAACTGTGCAATGGGGTTGACCATGTGTTTTCACTGCAGTGCCTATTTGCTGCTAATTTTCTAATTTGTTCATGTGTGACCGCTCACAATCATGGGTAATGTATGGGAAATAAACTTTCAAATGCTGAACGCACACTCCTCCTGACTGGTGCTTGACACGACCTCAGCGCTTTTTCCATGAAGCTGGTTCAGGAATAGTTTGGAACTTTCCTTCCCTTACTTTTTCTGTCGTGGGTTGGGTGGATCGTAGGATTAAAACTTAAGAACTTGTGTGCGCCGTTGGATTGGTATCTGTAAGATAGTAAGATTGGGATTTGCCAGTCTCACTAGTTGTAGTAGGATTGGGGTCCTGCCGCGCCGTAGGATTGGGATATGGGCGTACCGTAGGATTGGGATTTGGGCGTGCCGTAGGATTGGGATATGGGCGTACCGTAGGATTGGGATTTGGGCGTACCGTAGGATTCTGCCTTTGGGCGTGCCGTAGGATTGGGATATGGGCGTACCGTAGGATTGGGATTTGGGCGTACCGTAGGATTCTGCCTTTGGGCGTGCCGTAGGATTGGG
>CAXAMN010023671.1:0-15824 GCA_963970005.1 Durusdinium trenchii
AGCCGTCGTTAGCTCAGATCATCCAATGTGATAGAAATCCACTTCCTCGACAGTTGGTTGTTTCATGGAACTTGGTTGGTGGATGTCTGGCTCTCCCAGCTATGTTGATGATTGGTCTTTCCTGAGCGTGTGAAAGTGGTTCTCAGACCACAGACGTCTGGACCTGCGAGCTATGTTGTGATGCGCTAATGATTGATTGGTCAACATGGTGGGGATCACTCTTAGAATCTTATTTCGTAACTCGGACGTTTCTATCACTTGTTTTCTTTTTTGGGTCGGTAGTGATTTGAATTTGGCAGACAAACGGGCACTGTTGAGATGAAACATCCGAGGCGAAACTAATTTCTTTTCATCGAGAAACAGGTATGAAACGACCCTTCGTGTATACTTGGAAGTTCCCCATTTGTGCGTGCGGAATTCTTTTCGCGAAGCCGGTGAACTCTTTCATGTGAGCGGCCTAGTAGGATCAAGTCATCCGCCTGCCATTTTGAGACTACTGCAGTGCAGCGGCGTTGTTTTGCGCCCTCGATCGCCATCCCACCTCACTTGCCATGGAGCAAACTCGAAAGCGCCCTGCGACCTTCAAAAGGCCAGCTGCAGCTGCCAAGCGGCCAGCAGCAGCGACAATGTGCCAGGAGGAGGTTTTCATGGAAAGCGACGAAGAGCCGATGCTGGGTTGTGTTTTAAAGAATGCTTTGTGGAGACCAAGACAAAGGGATGTTCCAAAAGGCTTCGGTGTTTGAAACCGTCAGTTTTGACATTAAAAGTAGAACCCTGGCGAAACCACGCAGAAGGAAAGCAGATGGCGAAGACACAAGTGGTCAAGCCGCAGATACTGCCGCAGACGACATCGAGCTGTTTGAGGAGAGCGACGTGGAGAATGCCGTAACTCAGAGTTCTTCGACGCGGCCTTCCCCGCCACCGATTCCTGCAATGGGGGCCCGGTGTTGCGAAACTTCACAGTTTTTAATATATACTGTAGCATGACGAAACTTCACCGTATTTTTTGAAACGATAAATATGCAACATGATTGAGTTTTGTAAAAACCTGTGCAGCGCAATGGATGGCAGGTAGACAACATGATGTCTGGGTATTTTTGCACCAGCGAAGCTACCCGCCCCATTCTGCAAGAGCTTCCTTTCGCATTGCGCCGGGTGAGCCAGGGATCAGATGAGATCCCTGCAGCTTCGATATGTTCAGGGTGGGGAGTTGCGGAGATGGTAGTGGACTCCTTGAACAATGTCCTGGCGCGCTTCTCAGATGGCCAAACGTTGATTCCGAAGGCCTGGCTTTTCTGAGGGTGGGAGTGCGTTCCATTATATATGTCTTTGCCGGGGCATTCCATTCAATATTTTTGGGACTGTTTGTCAGTTGTTGTGACATCATCACTAAAAGTCGCTTTCCATGGGAAGGTCAATGACCTTAGAGGGGTCCAATGCGCGAAGACGTTTTGGCCCAATACGATGCGATAGACGTTTTTGGTAAATTTGGGTAAAACCATGGCCTCAAGTGCATGGGCAAGAAGGCTTCCATCCAAAAGCTTGGCAGATTGCTTCAAAGCAACTGTCGTTGCCTGAAGCGTTCGCGCTACCAACAATTTTCTGGGCAAGAGGAAGAGGTGATTGCCAAGAGGGAAGAGTTTGCATCCCTTTCGAAAGAGAAAAAGGAATCTTGACTCAGAGAATTTGTAGTTTGTGCAGGCTGCTTTTAACTGTCCTTTGCGCTTTTTGTATGTTCAAAACCATACTTCTGCAAATGACTTTTGGCAATGAAATGTTGCGCTCAGGAGTCTTGGCTGGCCGCACAATTCAATTGCATTTCCAGCCAGACTTTTGATGTTTCTTCTGCAAGCAATCCGCCCGCGCTGGGTGATCAAGGTGAGAAACTGTTCCTAGAATCGCCAGCTGACGAAGTTTTCCATAGCAGCGATGAAGAGCTTCAAACGGCAAATGGTGGCGCGCAGCCATCTGATGAATCAGAAGAAATTTTTTGGTCCTCTGATGAAGGGGATTACGTGAGACCACCTCCAGTGAAAAGAGGTCGCTATGCGGCCAGGTCCTCGCAGGGAAGTGAATTCTTGAACAAAAGTGTTTGCAAGGAGGCCTTGGCTCGTTTGGTTGGAGTGGGCAACTCGACGATCAGCAAGATCAGACGTGGAGAGATGGCTTTCACAAATCATTCCAGACCCGAACTACCTAAGCACCCGATGTTCGGGTTCACGATGAGGGGAGAGACCTCTGCACTGTGGGAACACATCATCATGTTCCTATGGTTCGTATACCAAAGCTGTGCGGAATTTATGCCAAATTATTTCCGAATGGCTGGTGAGCAATCTGCAGAGACAGCATTTCCTGAGGACAAAGAGGATGTTGATCATGACTGCATCGCCCGGCTTGTGAATGGATTCAGCCAAACATTGCAGACGGTTTCTACTGACATAGATGTCAACCAGATTGGCCCAGGAACCTTTCGAGGACCAATGAAAGCTCTTCCACATGGGACACGCGCCGAGCTATATTGGGAATACAAAGTTTTCAGCGAATCTAGAGGACTTCCGGTGGCATCCTACTCGACCTTCATGAGGGTGGCCAACCCCATATTGAAACCAGACACCCGAAATACTGGACATCTACGGTTTAGGAAAACGGGCGAACACGCCCAGTGCGATCAATGCTTTTCTCTGCGAAAGGCCATTGCTAAAGCCAAGAACCCTGCTGAGAAGCTTTCGCTTCAAAAGGATCACCATCGGCATGTGTTGAGTTCTTGGCTATGCCGCCATGTCTACTGGTCCATGAGAGCTTTGTCTCAGGCCACGTTTGCTGCGGTGATTCAAGACAATGCAAGGCATGCTTGGGATGCCCTGGCTGTTTCCAGCTGTGTAGTGTGCGCCATGGTCGACGGTATGGACCAGGCAAAATTCAAGGTGCCGAGGACAAAGGCTCGCCATTCAAAACTCTATAGTCGCCTATGGCGACCACAGCTTCACATGGCAGCTGTATGGATGCATGGAGCTATGCTGAACTTTTTCGTGAGCAACGAGGATTGCAAAAAAAACAGCTCTACTCAATGTGAAATGCTGATGCGATCGTTGGACATGATCTTGGACCGCTTTGAAGCTTTGCCTGCTGGATTAGCAATCCAAATGGATAACACTCCAAGGGAAGGAAAAAATCAGTTTTTTACTGGGTGGATTGCTTTGCTGGTGGCCCTTGGGAGCTTCAGGTGGGCTACTGCCTCGTTTTTATTGGTTGGTCACAGTGATTTGGTCTTGAGAATAATTTTTGCAGGTCCAGGAATTTGATTGTGATTTCCCATAAAGCTTCAACCACATGGATGAGATGGGCCGCAGTCATGTCTCTGCCCAGGTCACGAGGACTTGGACCAAGCGTTCTCTCAGCAAGCAGCTCTTCTAAGCAGGCATGAGTTTAGCACGCCCGAGGACGTCATGGCTTTGCTGGACATGAGCCATCGACCAGAGAATCAGGCTGAGCTGCTCAGAAAGACTGCGAAGAAGTTTACTGTTGAGACCAATTCGCTGAAGCTAGACCAAGTTGCTGACTGGAAGGCTTGGGTGCAGGCTTTGGGTGTCCGCTTGCTTGGGCTTAGACTCTTTGCCATAAGTTTCAATAACATGTAACAAGTGTGGTTGTTGACTGAACGCTTGGATCTCACTAAAGCACTTAGAATACTTTGTGTCCAAGCTTCTTGGTGAAAAAAACACCTATGCAAGAAGCATCACATCCGAGGACGCGCTGGCCAGCTTCGGTTTTGCTTGCGGCAGGACATTGATCCAGCATCATATGGTGCTTGCCAGCCTGAAGAGATTCCAGGCTATCAACCTCATGGAGCTGACGTAATGCTGCTGGTGAAGCGCTTGATGGCAGACACAAGCCCAGTCCGGGTCATTTGCGTGACTCCAGCATCTGTGTGCAAGCAATTACGTATTGCTTTTCAACAGCCCTCTGGCAATGATGCCAAGCGACCGATTTCTGAGCAGTGTCGGAGGAATATCCGTTCAATGGCACCGTTGTGCCAAAATCAAGGCATCATCTCAGCTGATGGCCGAGCATATTTGACAAATTGGGTTGATGGAACTCTTCCGCAACAGCCTAGACCCACTGCCTACAAGTGCTTGACTTTCAGAAGGCATCGTGTGCCAGCAGGTGTTCCAGATGCTCGGCCAATTGTGTGGGACACCCCTCGGCGCCCTAGAATCATCACAGTGTTGCCATCTGACCACGTAGTGGCAGAGTCGGATGAGGATGAAGGCCCAGTCGGGATGGATGTTTTGGAGGATTGATCTCCTACGGTCCTACAGCTTGGAAAAAGAACCTTCGGGCAGCGGGCTTGACAGGGGAACATATGACATAGAGCTTTGACATTTTCTAGGCAGGACACCAAAGTATTCTGTTGGGTGAACTGCGCCCGGTGTAGTATGAACTTTGGATGATCACTCTATTTGTTTGGGGGGGAAGTAGTTCTATCTCAGGAGTTTTGTTTCCGACCTATTTTCTTGACAGAAAGGCCCTTCACCATGGAGCGGTGTGTCATATTCCCAATCCCTCATTCCTTTCCAAAGCTCCGCCAGATCCAAATGAAGTTCATGTGCGAGAACACTCGCTACAAGCAGAAGTTCCTTTCTGGGGCATGGCCAGACTGCCCCGTCTTCACGGACATGTGCGATTTGAGCTGCGGTCGAGCCCATGAGTTCCGATCTGGCGAAATCCGAGATGTCCCACAGGCGAGGAAGCATTCTGTTCATTGGCAAGGTGTAGGCCTTTTGTTCTGAGTAGGAAAAGCCTTTTGTTCTGGTAGGAGCCCAGTAACTGGTTTCTCATGTTCATAATGCAGTTGCAGTTGAATTGAACGTTTTGCAGGTCACATTGGCTTTGGTGGGATATCCTTGCAAATCGATATCGCAGCAGAACTGTTCAGCCAAGTCCTTCAAGGACACTACGAGCACCACTGGCTCAGGATTTGATGCTCTGATTAAGTTTGTGGACCGCTTTCGCCCAGAAATTGTTCTCACTGAGAATGTGCGGTCACTCACACAGACTCGCAAGCAGTTTGACTGCGAAGTGCCCATTCAAATCCAGAATGATGCTTTCAGCCGGAGGGGATACCATTGTTGGCATGAAGTTGTGTCTTCTGTCGATTTCGGTCTCTCGCAGAGCAGAACACGTGCATGGGCTATCTATTTGCTTCACCATGGACATGGGCCACTCTTTTCAATTTCAATTAATGTTTTCCCTTGTGTGACCCAATCTCTCATCCGCATCACACCCAATTGTTTCATGTATTCAAATACTTGTCACTGGTCAAGGCAAGAGCGATATGCTCCCTTGAGCATCGTGTCCAAGTTCAAGTGCTCGCCCTACCCGATTGACTTCTTCTTGTTGCCTGCTGGTCAAGGTGACGCGGCTCGTGGCAAGGCCAAAGTGAGCAAGAAGGGGAGCAGCGCTTTGAAATGGGAGGCAGGCTTTGAGGAGTATTGCCAACAGTTGGGCCACGTATCTTGATACAATCAAGCAAATTTGTTTATCTTGCCCAAATGCACACTGTTGCTGGTTTCGTTTGCGAATGTTCACATGAGAGATGTTTTGTTACTCTTTGCGACATGTTCTCTCAAGGCTGCTGTGGAAGAGAATCGAACATCATTGCGCGCCCGTGGAATGCCGTTGACCGAGAGGGAGCTGGCCATTTTGGCTGTAGCAGTGACCAAGATGCAGTCCATTGGCTTCCGGCCATTCAACGCTGAATACTTTGTGGAGGTTGCTTCTCGGTTTAAACACATATTATATGGGTTGGTCGTCATCGATGGCAAGATGTTTCTAAACATTTCACGGGGCCATGATGTCCTCGGCAGACTTGGACTTAAGACTTGAAAGTAACTACAGGGTATGTGATGGCAATGGGTGATTCGCTCTGGTATTGCAAATTCCCAAGGACCAGAACTTTGGCCGGCAGACCTTCAACCGGCGCTCTCCGAGCCATTGCCCGTGCCTCTTGCCAAACGGCAAGTATATATTGACAAAGCAGTGGCGATTGCTGTCTTCCCAGGACCCAGTCGAAGATGACCTCTCTCCACTTCAAAGTGTTGCGAAGCTTCCTTCCTGCGTGAGTCATATGTAAAGACAAACTCTAGTAGATACATGAAGTTTGAATGACCGTTGAAAGACGCCTATAGGCTTTTGGTTTGGAATTTGATGAGGAGAAAATGCAGTTGCAGGGAGTTGGAATGGAAGAATACAAGAAGTACAAGATGGACACCTTGTCCCCTTCCCAACTGTCCAACATGGCTGGCAATGCGCGCTCTTCTTAGTGTTTGGTCTTTTGAAAAAAGCCAGCCATATTGAACCATGTCATGTGTGCTTCACCGTTTTTGCACTCAGTTTCAGCGCCCCTGTGTGCCTTGCTTTCCTGACGGCAGCCTTGATGAGCTGGAAGAATCTGTCTGAGGCATATTCTAGCTGATGGCTTTTAGCACTGGGTAAACCTTGTGCACATCAAGGTTTTGAAGCGGTAGGTGTGATTTCCAATGATCATTTGCTGCCTAAACCCTGCAACACTGAGTGTCACTTGTTTTGCGAACACACAAGATCATTTAATATGAATGGAAGGGTTCGTTGCGCAGATGGTCTTAAATTTGCTAAATTTGCAGCCCGGGTCTGCTGTGCGCCAGCATACAAGTTGCAAACAAATGTTTCAGTTTTGAGGTCGTGCAAGTCGAGCGAGTGCAAGTCCCATAAGCTTTTTGCAAGGGTTTTCGGCTTAGGCTTTGAGTGCGTACTACATGTGGGAGCCATGCCGCCGCGCAAAAAAAGCGAAAAGCCTTGCTGCAGGGGTCAGCACTCCTCAGAACATCACCACGGCAGATGCCATGCCTTCCTTTCAAAAGGATGTGCTGTCGATTTGTGAGTCCATTTTCGAGCTTCGACATGGTCGTGTGTCCGATGTTCACGAAAAGCCAATCGGTCTCCTAGTCCCTGAGCACGGCTTGTTCGCTTGGCCGATTTGTTATGGAGGCACATTTAAGGACATCGCACAGAGGTGTTGGGAAGATGGAGGAGACAAACTCCTCAAGATGTCTGCTGAGCTTTGCAATCGACTTGGACTTGTGGACAGTGCCGATGTGGATGACTTCAAGACCAATTTTTGCAGAATTGACGCTCCCAGGTGTTTGATTGAACCATGTTATTGTTTTTCTTCTATGAGGGCAAACCCTTACTTTTCAGTTTTTGGAAAAGGTTGCAACTGAATCTGAAGGGTTCTTAAGTACTTGTTTCTTGTGCGTCGCGCGTTGCTCCGAGGTTTGGCCACCGCAGCGAGGAGACAACTTTGAGACTTCAATCCTCTCTTGGTCCTTCGAGGACGCCAGCTTTTGGAGAGGAAACTCGATTTCAATGGCCGAGGTCATGACGTTTGTCCGCAGCATTGCCAGTTCAAGATTCCGCGAGGCTGGACCCCCAAGCACTATATTGAAAGCAACATAGAGTTTGGTCGTTTTTGATGTGTTTACGATGAACCATACTATGAAAATCTGTGGAGTAGGCTGTGTTTCTCATTGATGTTTTTTGGGTTGGCCAGGCAGGTTTTGGCGAGGTTTGTATGGTTGGCTTTTTGGCGAGATCTTTTTAGTCCGGGTTTGGCGACCCTAAACCCTAAACGTTATGGTATTTTAGGAGCGGCAGCGTAAGTTGTACCCAAAAAAAATCTATATACTGTGAATGTCTAGCCATTGTCTATGGTTTATGGCGAGCTCCTCAGCGAGGAGCTAGCCATAATATTTAGGATGAGTGGCGGGGGGAGATTTGTCTGCAAAGTCTGAAAGTTTCCTTGGCTCTGGTTTCCGTGGTCTTCAGTTTGTGGCGAGCTCCTCAGCGAGGAGCTAGCCATAAGCCTTGAGACACGTTGGTATGGTTTTTTACGTGCAAGCATGCATATGTTGTTTGCGTATATATGTGAGGCAGTTCCGTGCAGTCATATGGCTAGCTCCTCAGCGAGTAGCTCACCATAAGCAGTGGTAGAATCCTATGCTGATCATGGCTAGCTGGGATGTGTTTGTAGAAACCCTTGAAGGGGGGAGACTATCACATTGAGAATGCCATGTGCCCCACTTCAGTCAGGGAATCTTGCCTTGGGTTGCCTTTACTTCTCCGATGGGAGCCAGAAGAGTTTGGCCGGCTTCATCACTTGGGTTTCGATGTGCTTGGCTTCGCAGTTGGAGAAGCACCAGGGCACGCTTGCCGACAATGTCCATTTGCAGACCTCCGCAGCCTCTCTGTTGAGAATTCAAACGACTGTGAAAGGTTCCACGGGATCCTCCGATGAACTGGACAACACCATAGCACGGATAGTGAAACAGAATGTGGATGCAAAGGTGATGCCGGTCAGTTCTCTCACCTGGGTTACCGTATTACGCAGTTTGACGTCTGAGCCAACTGGTTTTGACGCCGCCATGGCCAAGTATAACAGCCACCCAGAGGTGGTCTCGTTTGATTCTGGCTCTTCGGGCGCTATCAGCTTGGACAACAGAAAGAAACAGGCCAAAGGGCGGGGAGAAGTTCCGGGTGCCAAAACATTGGATGGTGTCTTCCACGTTGCATTGGTGCACACACACACATTATGCACACACATTTGTTGGGGAGATTGACCATAATTACTATCTTTGTGGTCAATGTCTTTATCCTGTCCCCCAGACAACTTTCGTTTCTGATTCTGCGCAACTTCACCAAGAAACCCAGGGCGTTCAATTCTTCTTCAAGTTGTTTTAAACCAAACCATTGCCAAGCATAATGGAAAGTTACCCTTTGTGGGTGTCCAGAATCATGCTGTGTTTGATCATGAAAAGTAAGAGTTAGTGCAAACACCTTCCGACAGAGTGATCCAAGCTGCTCAGTGACCGCTTGAAATCCTGAAGATTTGATTTTCCTGAACATGTAGTACTGGACCCCTTCCCAGATACGTTTTCGTGAAGCTGGTGTTCTTTCTCCTTGCCTTGGAAAGATGGTGGCTTGCCGGTTTTGTTTGTTTGCGCAGGCTGTCAAGAACCTGTTGGAGGCCACGGACGCACAGGCCTTCGAAGAACTGGTGCGAAGCGCGCGCGATATTCCATTTCAGTATGGAGCATTCGGAGAGGGCTTTTGTTGCAGTCCTGGCTTGTGGCTGAATTCCTGTGGGCGGCTTGATCCTTGCCCAGAGCAGGACCCAGAGCTTGCAAAGCAGCTTTCTCCTTTGCCGCATGAGCCTTTCGTGACTTTGGATTGGAAATTGCCGTTGGATGCACAGGGCCAGCTCATTCTCTTTCGACGTGTCAAGTTCACTTTTGAACGGGTCACAGGCCTGATTCCTTTGCACCAAAAGCGCAAATACAGAATGAACAGTGAGGAGCTCAACCGCGTGAGGAACATGGTGGCACTCTTCAGCCAAATCCTTCCTCATTTGCGCGCACGTTTGGGAGATGATGATGCCAACAAATGGCAGGTGGATGTAGAGACTGGCATGGGGCGCGATGATGACATTCTCAACTTGATGCAGCTCCGTCCAACAGTGTTCTCACTGTCCATGCTGTTGTCGCATCAACGGCAAGCCAAAGAAGACATGCGCGAGAGCGAGAAGAGAAAAGTCGAGACTGTTGAGACACAAAGAAAGGAAGTCTTGACAGCCCAATGGAACTACTTCCTCGCTGCGTTGGAGAGGGACTATGCTCAAATGGAGCAAGTGCATGCTGCGCCTGCTCAAGTGCGCCAGCGGTTGCATGTCAAGCAGGTCGCGCACCAGGCCAAGATTGTTGCAGCGGCTGAGCAAGCTTGCCGTGGATACCAGGACAGACATGATAGACGCTGTCAATGTTCATGTTCAAGGTTTGAGTGTTTGTCTTCAGTTTTTTGCACCAATAAGGCTCCATGAGTTGTAGTTTCGATATAGGGAGCTCTGCTTGTGGGACGTTTGGCAATCATGTTCTTGTTGTAGTCGTTGACTCGAGCTTTCTATCTAGAGGAGAAATATTTGAGAGTTCTCGCCATTGAGAAAGTTGAGCTGGCAAAAGCAGAGATCAGCAAAATGAAGATGCAAATGGCTGCTTAGCTTACTGCTGATCAGGTCATTTTATCCAGGGTGGTGAAAGGAGAGGTGTAATACAGCAAAAAGGAATAAAAAGAAACACCATAAAAATAAAACCTCTTCATATGCCTTCCGTTTGTTAGTTTTGCGTTTCATTGGTTAGTCTCTTTTGTTCTATTACATCCTCTCTATTCTATGGATATTGTATATTTGTTTCACATGCATTGTGTTCATTTCTTTCCTTGATGTCATTAGTGCTCTTGTTTGCTTGACGTTTTCTTTTGTTCGCTGTGTTCATTTGGATTTCTCAGCCTTTGCTTGCGAAGCAAAGGCTGACCATTGTCAAGTGCCCTTGGATCGCGTGGCCACAGTGGGCTTTGTCGACTACAATGTCCCAGTCGCGAGGCAAAGCAAGGCAGCCCAGACTTTGGTGTCTGCTATGTCGATCGCGAATGACACAGGTGACCCATCCAGGAATTGTTGCTTGATGATCCTTCCGGATCTTCCGAAAGAAAGTTCATTGCGGGGCTTGTTCGACGAAGAGAAGGCGATTCTGGAGGGATGCTTTGGTATGAAGCAGGACGTTGAGACTCGTTGGATTGACCTTTACTGTCGCGACCGGCGAGGGGAAAGCAAGGCCAACAGCCGACGCTTTGGGTCAGGGCGGATAAGAAACAAACATATGGCTGCAAGCTGAGCTCGCCATTTCTGTGCGCCCGGTGGGACAATGTGAGTCTGAACGAGGAGCACCCACGGCTACGCTCCCAAAGTCCAACATGCTTCTGTTGCCGGAGGGCGCGTCGCCAAATTCCGATTTGAAGATTGCAGAGAGGGTTCGCCCATCGCCCGAGCAAAGCAGTGCTCAGAAGGGCTTGCAGCGCTTGGAGATCTTGGTGGACTCGCTTGTCCGCTATGTTCCCCTCAAGGATAGCCCGTTGCTGATTGTGAACTTCACTGGGTACGTGGAGGAGTTGGCGGCAGCGGTTCCTCGTTTATTCAAAAAAAACATGGATTCAACGAGCAAGTACAAGAAATGCAGTATGATAGGACTTGAGAAATTGGGAAAGGATAGCAACATAATACATAGCAGAAAGGAAAGAAAGAAACAACAGAAAAACCAGGTTGTTTTTGCTTTTCATTGTTTAGTCTCTTTGTGCAGTTATATACATCCTCTCTACTCATGCATCGCGTTCATTCCTTTCCCTCAGGTCATTCAGCTATTTGTTTCTTTGTTATTATGTTTGTCTTAAGCTGCTTGAGTTTTTCTATTCTCTGCTGTGTTCATTTGGATTTATTGTTTCAAGTTTCAAGAATCTAAGGTGCTCAACTTACGCATACGTGGATCTTTGTCAGGGGATGGAGGAGGCTTTGACTATGACCGGAACCTGTACTATTTGTCACTCCACACCTTGGACTCAGATAGTGGCGTAGCCTATGCGCAGGGCAGGGTGTCTCGAGATTTGTTGGACAGCTGGCTTGCGAAACGCATCTCCTTTGACGGACACAAGTATGAAGACAGCGATGTCAATTTGACAGAGCTGGACAGGGGTTAGATGAAGTTGTGTTTACAGTGGATTGACATCCATGTGTTTGTGTTCAATTGTCAATTTTCAATCAATTGAATTTTTGTTCATTGCACAAAACTTATCTGGAAGGAGCTGAAAAACATCCCAGGGGCACAGTTTCTGAAGGCCATCGATAAGATGAATCTTGAAGTCTGCGTGCGGAAAGGAACGCAGATGGTCCTTCATCCAGACCAAGTCAAGCAGTGGAACAACTCTGGGGTTGAGTATGCTGAGCAGTTTGCCGAAGTGCAGAAGAAACATGACTCCAAATACCTGGGCTTGTTGACCTCGATTATCTCTCAGCCTCAGGGAAGTTCATCGCAGCTTGCAGCAGCAGCTCCAGCTGATATGGACGAGGGTGCAACTGCTGGCTCTGGTGCCACCGAAGAGCCAATTCAGGAGTTGAACAAGTTCGAGTCAGTCGAGAAACTTGCAGAGGCTGAGAAGATTGAATACCGGTGCATGTCCGAGGTTGCCGGGATTGAGCTGCTCTTGTGTGAGTCCAAGAAGATCTTCCTTGTTGCAGACAAGGATCGCATTGTGGCAAAGTGGACCATGGTGGGTGGCTTCGGAACAGGGAAGCAGTTTGGCCTGAAATCTAAGTTCTGTCATTGTTTTGTGTTCAAGTCAAAAATGGGAACATTATTGAAAGAAGAGTCGAAAGAAAATAGTCAAGGATGCAATTTTCACACAGGTCCTCCCAAAGAGTGCAGACAATATGGTTGTTTATGGATTTGTTCATTGATGTTCAGTTCACCGCGTCGAGGTATGTTGCCATCAATGAGTCTGCTGGGGCTGGAGTCCCCATTGAATGGCCGCAAGGTGATCGGACACTGGTTCAAATAGATCACAGCAGCATCAGCCCTGAACACTCACATGTCGAGGTGATGAGCCTTTATCGCCTGCTGACTCATTTGGAACGAACCAAGAAAGTCTCAAATCACAAGGTGTCCTACACAGAAGTGAAGCGAGTCGTTGATGGAGGTTCTGCTGGCGCTGCTGATGCCTTCACGGTGAAAGTGTCGGATCCCCACCAGTACCATTGCTTGTCAGATGTGTCCAGGGCAACTACGTGCAAGAATTGCTTCGCTCAGACGATTGGTGCCATTCGCAGCTCAACCTACCTTACTCCAGTATTCAGATGGAGGTTCGAGAGAGTACACGGATGCCTGAAGGTACAAAAACCTTACGTCATGACATCCAAGGCCTTAGATTTGAAAGCCAAGCAACCGGTTCAGGTTGCGTAGGATATTTTTGACTTGGCAGCCTGGTCGGTCGTTCTTTGGTAACGTTTAAAGTATTTTAAAGTCACCCACTCACTGCTGGAGATGTTGTTTGTGTGTGGCTGGCCGAGCCAGGTGGTGCTTTCGCAGTTTGATCGTTGTAGACCTGGGTTTTCTGGAACAAGACTTTATTGCCAAGATTTCTTCCAGAGTTTCTTTCAAGAATCAGAACCATGTGGCTGTTGACAGGACATCCAGGGGTCAATGTGATTTGACACTGGCCTCGGAAGGTGTTTGCACGTGGACTCACTACTGTATGTGTTTGCTTTTCTCATTGTTCCATGTTGTATAAAGAGGCTTGAAGTGTGAGCTCTTACACCAGCGATGCCAGCCAGATATAGTGTAAAGCTCAATCACCGTGCTTTGTGTGCGAAAACCATGAGTCCAATTCATACAATCTTGGTTGGAGGCCAGCGCTAGTAGGTTGGAGGTCATCGCTTCTAGGTTGGAGGTCATTACTGCTATTAGGTTGGAGGCGATTACTGCTAGTTTGATAGTCTGTCACTGCACCCTGCTTGGATTCTGGAAAGTTTTGTGAGCCAAGAGAGTGAGAACAAATTGTTTCATTCATTTTTCTCAGGCAGTTTTCCTTGCAACTCAGTGAGTGTGCATTTGCGCAGGCCTCATTGTTGCGTGTTATTCACACAGTGGTTCATTTCCAGCCATTTTGCTAAAGAACACGTTGAATGCCAGTCAACCCGTGTGCTGCCCACATGGATGATAAGCAGCTCAGAGCTATTCGCAATGCTGCACTTAGCCGCCTTCAAAGTCAAACCTGGCCAAGGCTGCAGGGCACTGTTTCTCCAACTCATGAAGATCGAGAGGCTGCAGATTCTGGCCACTTCCCTGAGCCCAGAGCTCTTTTTTCTCAAGAGCCAGAGGAAGTGACTGAAGCTTTTGTGGATTCACCTGGAAAACCTTCTATGCCAGAGAATGCGAAGCTTCTGGACCAGAGTGATTCAGAACAGGTACCTGGAGAACCTTCGAATGCGAGGCTTCCGAAGAGTGATTCAATCCCAGCAGTGTTGGAGAGTGCTTCACAGGTACCTGGAAAGCCTTCCGAGCCTTTGTTTCCGAAGGGTGAGTCACAACACGTTTTTCCTGACTCAGAGGAGGAACACCAGGCCCCTGTTCAGGAGCCCAACAAGAAGCTGCTCCCTACCCAGAAACGTCTTCCGAGAAAGAAGCCCGCGGCTTCTCAGACCAAAGATGATGGTGAGACCGAAGATGCTGTTATGAAAAGGCCTGCAGCTGCGGGCTCCTGTGGTTCTGATGAGCCACCGGTGAAAAAAACAAGAACTCAGAGACAGCGGCTGGGCGATTTCCAGATGCTCAGAATTCCTTTGTTGATTCCACTGGCAAATGGCAGGCTTGGAGCTCAATTTTCAAAAGTTAACATGACTCTTCAAAAAACATTTTTCAAAAGTAGATATTGTACGATTGTAGGGATAAGCTCCATTTGGTTTAGGTTTTCAATCGAACCTACAACACTTTACCAAAACCCTGTTTTGGTTTTGCGGTTTTGAACTGTCGTTTTGTGTTTGCACATGCGGGAATACTCACTGTTTTGGTGTGCCTTCAGGTCTTTGAATGGGTACGTGAACAAGGCACCCAAAAAGGAGATATTTGGCGCAAGATTCTCCACATCGAGTCCGAGAAAGTATACCCTTCCTACAAGGCTGCTATCAAGGATGGTTTCAAGATAGAGGACATCCCGGCGGGTGCTTCGCTCAAAAAGCAGCGTGAGAGCTGAGTGAGATGACCAAATCAGCTATTTCGCAGATTTGCGAAGGGAACATATGAATTTTTCCCGAATGGATCAGAAAATCAAAAGCACGTGTAACCAAGGGTGTTCCATGCTTACACTCAGAGTTGTTTGGAGAAGGCGAATCGTTGCTGAAACCAGTCAGCAAACCTTGATTGATGTTCCCGAGCCAGCTTCTTAGTGCTAGCTGACGTTGAAGAAATCAAGCGAAAAGTGGCGCAAAGTCCAAGCGCTGCAGTTTTCAAACGACAGGAACAAACCCTACATGATTGGGGCACAGGAAGTCGTCCAATCAAACAATCAATTTGTTGCTGTTTGTTTGCTATATGTTGTTTTTTTTTCCCTCGTGTGTGCGTGTAAACGTTTGTAACCCAGGTTATGTTTGTACAGACATACATTGTTACCTGTTATTTGTATTAATTTAGCAGTTCCATCCACACATATGCCCAACCACTGATAAAATGAAACTAGGACTTATATATAATAGTAACTATAATGGCTCAAGACCGATGTCCGGAGTTGTTGGTGCAAGAAGTTGCGCTTCAATATTTGGAGCTATAATGAGTTTGGAGTTGGTGCTTCTAATTTGCAAGAGGCACAGAGAACGATTTGGGTCCACCCACGCAACAAAGGGAAAGTGCCAAAATACAAGGAAGAGAAAAGGGTGGGGGTGTTAAGGGGCTTCAAGTCTTTTGGCCTTGTGCACAAACTCGATGAATTAGCGGCCGAAAGTGTCCCGAAACAATCTAAATTAAACAAGGGCCCCTTCAGCGCCAGCCAAGCACTGCTATCATCTTTGGAAGCCAAACACGCTGCGGCTACCACCCGCTTTCAAAGGCCTTCAGCCATCCGTAGCTGGCAGGCCCGAGTTAGCAGATCAAAACACATAGCTCTCGGGTCCAGACATCTGAGACCTGAACCACTTTCACACGCTCAAGGAAGACTAAAGAGTGCCGCAAAAAAATCATAGCTGGCAAAGCTAGACTACCACCAACCAAGTCTTTCACACGCTCAGGAAAGACCAATCATCAACATAGCTGGGAGAGCCAAACATCCACCAACCAAGTTCCATGAAACAACCAACTGTCGAGGAAGTGGATTTAGAGCTGCCTGGATGAGACTTTCGAGTGTCTTGGACTCAGTTCGCC
>CAXAMN010023672.1:0-15823 GCA_963970005.1 Durusdinium trenchii
AGTGATTTCAAGTTCGTCTCCACCACGTGTAAGGAGGCGTGCGACGAAGGTGCGCTCCTGCCATTGCTCTTCGATGCGCGATGCAGTGATGCGAAAGATAATGGTCTGCTCCGTCTTAAAGAGGGAAAGCGCCATGGCGGGCGAGGGCGTGAGTGTACGGCGTGAACGGATAGAATCTGCTCACTAATGGCGGCGGTATGTGGTTGGCGGGTGAAACAACGTCAGCGCACGAGGTTCAGTGTAAGCTAGCTGAGGCGTGGGCTGTTGGTCATATGTTCGACGATGACAAAGGCGGCAGCGCCGTACCTGTTGGTGGCGAGGTCTTGGCTCTGCTTCCCAGCGCAGGAAAGATGCTGAGGTGTGGGCGGATGTTGATCAGGTCCGCGAGGTTGTAAGGTGCAAATGGCTGTCCGAGACCTGTCGATCGTGGGCCGTGAAGTGGAGACAAGCGGCCGGCAGCAATGAGGCGTGGCAGACGTACCGTTGTAGCTGCGGGAGCACTTCCCATTACTGGCACAAACTGAGTTCGGAGGCATGCCAACCCAGTCCGCGATGTGGCCAGGTCCGCGAAAGGAGAAGAGACCAGTAGATCTGCGGGTAACACGGCGTCACGTGCACGATGTCGTCAGGAAGTATATGGCGCAAGTCTGACGCGGCTATATTGTCCGGGGCAATCAATGTGAGGTATGGCCATGGCGGCGTGGTCGCGGTAGCTGCGTGCAAAGGTAGTGCAGTGACCTGTTGTAATTGGCTATCTGTATTCACGATGGCCTGGATGGCCTTCTGGGGGCATGAGTAGTGAGTCGTGTGTATGTCTGAGGAGACGTGTGTGTGTGTGAGCGTGTTTTTGCGTATGTGTGCATGGTATATGTTCACGTCGGTGCGAGGTTGTAGAGGAGGATGTAGTGTTGTCGGGCAGCCGCGTGTACATCTTCTATGGGCTGCGGCGGGGCGGCGTCATCACAAAGAAGCCAACCTCGCGTCGGATGAGAGACGACGGTGGTGTAGTGCCCGTGCGTGAGAGTGCCTGCGTGCAAGACGCTGGCGTAGAGACGGTAGCTTCTCTGACAAAGATGAACGGTGGTGGGGGCGTGAATCGGGCGGCTGTCTTTGTGGATGGTGCCACCATCAGGGGGCTGGAGCCATCGACCAATGGTGATGAGCAGTGCGGCGCCAGTTCGTGTCAGTGTCGTCTCTTGCGTGGATGCGCCGGTTGCGCCGCACTCGGGACAGCGTCGGTCAGGAACAGAGGCGGAGCTCTGTTGGAGGTGAGCTTCCAGGCTGTTGCTGGATTCGTAGCACATATCTGCGGGGATGTGAAATGGTAAGATGTGAGTAGTCGTGTTGCACGACGCAGAGCATCTTTGGCAAGTGATAGTTTGGTTTGCCTCGGCTCCAAACGCAAGCCAAAAAGGTGTGTTTCGGATGTGGTTGGGGTTCGACGCAAGTGTCTCACATCTGTGAAGGTTAGACAGGATGGCCATGAGGGCTTCGTGTGCGTCTTGGTGGTCGGAGTTGGCGAAGGATGGATTCCACGCGCCGCGGGTCTCCGCAAGACGGGGGTGGAAAGGTTCGTGCTCGCTGCGAAGGGATTGGATGTCTGCGGCAAGTGCCGGAGCGCAGCACACACTTGGTAAGTGCGTTTGACAGCCTAGGTGTTGCGTCAACCACGTTTGCAGGGCAGGGCACTGTGCTAGGGCGGTCAGTAGCGCGTTGATGTAACAGGTATTGCTGCGATTGAGGAGCCGGGCAGGGCCGGTTGGGGTGGCAGCGGATCTGACGAGGGGGCGCTCGGAGGCGGAGACTGGTTGCTTGAAACGGCAACGTTTCAGCGGCGCGACAGTCGCAGGAGCTGCGGGCGGCCTCTTCTGAGTAAAGTCGGTAGGAATAGCGTCGAGGAGATTGGAGGTGGATGCCGAGGTGTTACCAGTGGGAGATGCGCAGGGCGCAGCGCTGCCGGTAAAGAGAGCGCGAATGAAAGGGGGACAGTCAGGCATAGCAGTGAGGTAGGCTCGGAGAGTGTCTGTGGTTGCGGTCTCCAATGTGTGGAGACGGGACAGTTCGTCCCGGAGATAGTGTGGTGGGCCGACCTCAAAGGCTGTCCTCGGCGGTAGACGCAGCACGTGCAGTTGATCGAGATTGCGGGCACGCGATAGCTGTACGTACATGCAGAGCCAATGTGTATGTGGGTCAGTTCGAGGCGGCATAGACATGTCAAGCACGACGCGGGGCCAGGACTCGCCTTGAGCAGTGTAGGTGACGCAGACATTGGCAGGGAGAAGCGGAAAAGCAGTGCGTCGTACGCGCACGGAGACCAGACTAGACAGAGTGTAAGGGAAATAGGTTGTAAGTGGGTGCAAAAGGAACACACCGGTCAGATCATCGAGGTGTGGGCGAAGATGGCCGACGCAAGCGTCGGGCAGGGTCCAGACAGCGTCAACGGCCCGCAGGACGAGGCAGCGGGGGAGGTGGCGGAGGACTGTGAGGTCACCGGCGTGGTGTTGCGCTGCAAAGTCTCGATCGTGATCAGAGAGATACAGGTGTAGCAGTTCCACCAGAGCTCCATTCATGAGACCTAATTGGACGCACAATTTTTGAGAGTAAAGACGATATCGGCAACCAATGTAACAGGGCAAAATTCCTGGTAGGTCACCGGTTCGGCGCGGATTGGCAAGTGATAACAAGCGGCGACGAACGTCAGGTTCATCTAGGTCGCAATGGTGCGGCTTGGTTATGTCATCAGCAGCATGGACGAGGAAAAAGGTTCGATTGGCCGCGGGGCTCTGTCGAAGTGTGATGGTGTATGCGAGGGCTGCGCGAAGACTGTGACGGTTAACGATCCATTGCGTGGTAGCGTCGAAAAGGTGGGACTCAGGTCCTTCGACCTGTCTCGCTTTCAGGGCGTGCCATGTCTTGTCGTCAAGTGAACCGTGACGCATTTGGTCGAGTATGGTGGCGAGGAGGCCCGAGGTGCGCATGTTGAAATCGAGCTGAACGACTCGACGGATTTGCCGCCACAGGTCATGTCCTTGTTGGCTCTCAAGGTCTAAGTTGACGTAAGCATCCGGCGGGGCGGCCAGGGACGGTGTCCCAATGGGTGGCAGCTGTAGGAAATCGCCCAGGAGGAGCGTGAATTTGCCGCCGAACGGGAGAGTCGCGTCGGTAACGCTGCGCGTTCTTTGGTCGACGTGGTACAAAGTTTGCGCTCCCGTCATGGAGATCTCGTCGAGCGCATGGCCAATCTTGGATTCCCACATGCGGCGATGGCGCGCGCGCACCGGGGCCGTCAAGCGGCCACGGTGAGCTAAGGTGTGGCGCGGAAGTCTGTGCACCGCGTGGAGGGTGTCGCCGTGAAGTAGACGCGCTGCCGTATTTGTCGGAGCTGCTTTGAGCATGCAGCCCGAGCCGAGGAAGTGCTCGTAGAGCTTTTCGATGACCAGCAGGACGGTGGTCTTGCCCGAGCCGGCTCCCCCGGTGATCAGGATCACGTGATCAACGGCAGACGCGTCGCCGCGCGGAGGGATGCCGTGGATGTGGTCGAGTCGAGTCTGCAACCATGTTGCTGCCAACAACAGGGCTCGCGCTTGTTTGACATTGGTTTGGTTGAGGTGCTTAATATAGAAGACGTTCTGCTGGATAAGCCAGATGGCTGCATCGATGGCCTGCCAGGACCTATAGGGTACGCGCGGATGCGCGATCCGCATGGTTGCAATAGCACCGGACAGATGTCCGGGGAGGCGATCGGTGTCCGAGGCCAGATCGGGCGCCAGAGTGGACGAGGCGGCGCCAGGGCCGACTCCAGCGCTGTCAAGATCCGCGAAGAAAGTTGCCTGGGGTTTGACCGCAGAACAAGACTCCGCGCAGGGCCAAGGATGGCGGTAGTGGTCTTCGCAGACAGTTGGTACAGAACCTATGCCTTGCGTATCTGGCGTCAAGTCCATTTTGTGGAGCTGGTCCCAGAGACCGACAGCATAGAGGCGTTCGGACTTGGTCAACTCTTGCAAGGGTGTGGAACAGTAACTCCAATGGCTTGAAGCAGTCGGGCATATGTCACCGCAGGCGATAGGCCCTTCGGCGGGCGTGGTTGCATGTGGAGGATCGGACGGTTCATCGGTGTTTGGTGTGCCGGGTTCGGACTGTGTCGCGTTGCTGTTGGAGTCGGAAGCGGAGAGACTCTCGGTGTCAAGACTAGCTGGGGCGGTAGGAGCATGTGCTTCGACTTCGTACGGTGCGCCTGTAGGATCGAGAGGGACCTTGTACACACCGGCATGTTTGCGTTTGGCGACTAGTTCGAAGTTGCGCACTTTGTGGTAGGTCAAGATGTCCCAGAATAGCTGTGAGGCAGGAGCTACGTTGGCGCCACGTTGTTCGAGCCAGGTTGCCTGCAGATGGCCACGCCAATGCATATAGCTCGTGTATAGAGCCTCCCAGATGACGCAGGGCGACGTCAGCCGTGACTGCTCTAGAGTGGGACTGACCCAACGTACGAGGGCTAGGGCTGGATTGCGCCATGGGCGGAACAAGAGCATGGTGAAAAGAGCAAAGCGTCCCTTGTCTTCGACAGGGCTAGTTTCAGCGGGAGCAGGCGGCATATATCCGAACAGTTCAGGAATGCGCCACGGGCGAGTGGTCTCTAGTTCGCGGTAGTGGTCGGCGGTCCGCAAGGGCTCACCACTGTGAGGGTCGAAGAGCGGTGTCCAAGTACCAGATACGCGGCCGATTTTCTGAAAACGTGGGTCGCAGCGTCGGCGCTCAATACAGGGGTGTGTGGCCCGGTTCCCGTGTCCATCGAGCAGACGAGGCCAAGTCCATCCGTGGTCGGGCACACGCGTAACGATGTTGGTGCCGGCCGTGAAGAAATACAGGGACATGCAATCGAGGTGTTCATCGCGCCAAGCGTAGTCGTACGCTGTGTACGTGGGCGCCTTGCCAGCTGGCGGTGGGTCTTTTGGTACTGGATCAGAAGGTAAAAAGGCCTCAGCGGTGGGTGACAGACGTCTGAGGTGCGAATCGGTTTCTGCGTTGAGTACCAGCTGTTCGACCCGTGAGAAGAATGCAGTACTGGCAGAGAGCGGAACAAAGGAGTGTGAGCAGTAGAAAAAGGGTTTGCCAATCAAGTACGCATACACAGACTGAAACCCCCAGCGGAAGCGTTGATTAGTTGCGAAGATGAGGCGAGAAAATAGGCGGCGTGCCTGGTCGACGTTCTGTGCCTCGTCGGGCGTCGTGTTCTCTTCGGCCATTCTGCGGTCGTACTGTAGTTTGGCGGCGTGGAGAACACTGAGGAGACCGTGCGCGGCATCTTGGTCTTTGGCCAAATATCCTGCGGCGTAGTACTCGTGGTCGGTGATCGTTTCCGCCATGTTTTCGACGGCGGCGGCTACGCCGTGGGCACCGGCGCTCGGAAAACGAAAGAGGAGCCCCAAGTCATGGTTGACGGACGGGCCCAAGGAGATTGCCGGCGTGAACTTGCAATGAAAAGGGTGGGTGCGTTCGAGGGCGGGCATGTTTTCGTGAGGCAAGAAGGGATTGAGCGGCGCATCCCCGCTGCCAGACCACTGCGGGAAAAGTGGACAGCCGTGGTGTCGTCGTGCGACAACTTTGCCCGTCGGGCGAGTATGTAGTCTCCAATGCCAGAAGAACATGCGACAATACTCACGCCGTTGCTTTTTTTTGCGGCAGGTCGCTGGACGACACACGTGATTCCCGAACGTTTGGTTTGCGCGCAGGGTTTGCGTCGTGGCTTTCTCTGCCCAGAGGGCAGCGGGCACAGAGGGATCGCCGTGGTACGGCTGCGGCCAAGGTAAGTGTGGGATAGGTGATGCTTCGGGCAGCGAAGTGTCGCAGGACAGTCCGCGAGCGCGCAGTTGTGCCAACGGCACGGCGGCCGCGTCTTCTCCAAGTTGTTCGCTTTGTTTTGCAGTAAGGTGCATGAGTGGAAGGTTCGAGAGTGCGTGTAGCCCAGCGCTTGGATGGGTGTAGCGGGCAAAGGCTTCGTCACTGTGAAATATGATAGAGGCGATATACTGCCAGATGGTTTGGAATGTCGATGTCGCGGTTTCGCTCAGTAGATCCTCGGGATGTTCGAAGTTAATTATATGCAGCATCATGTGAAGGTGCTCTCGCATACTTTTAGTGGTCTCGACAACTCCATAGTATGCGGCGATATGGCCAAGGACACCCGGCACTGTGTCCGCAGCAAAGAGATCGGCCTTGAGGGCTGTCGCGTCTACTTGGAGCGGTTGGTCTTTGTGCAGAGAGCAATTGAAGAGCGTGTCTAGCGTTCGCTCGAAGGTGAAGCGAATCGCGCGCATGGCAGCCAGGGGGTGGCGGTTGGCAAGACGTCGAAATATGGTAGGATCCGCAGCCACGTGTTCACCGAAGAAGCGACGCAAGAGGTCGTGACTGGGCGGTGTGGGGAGGTGAGGCCCGGAGATCGAGTGTCCATTCAAAAAACCCATAGTCAAAGGGTTTCGATGATCCGCGGGATTCAAAGTGAAGAAGAGGAACGTGCAGCCGAACCATGTGCGCAGAGCGCGCATGCGATGTACGGTTTGGGCGCGTTGGCTGTCGCTGCCGTCGACGTGGCGTAGGACCACCAACATCTCTCGAAACAAGCTGTGCAGTGGCCCGGGTAGATCTTTCGTGGCGGCCGCCGCCTGCTTCAGCGATGGTATGTCCTGTCCATGGGCATAGAATGCCATGTGAAAGTCCTGGACCGTCAGTTCAGCAAGGGCACCGCGGATGCGTCGACCGCCGTGTTCGAGACGGATCCAACTGTTGATTGCGTCCATCTGATCTCGTCGGAGGAGGATATTGGCGGCCACGGCGGCGAACTCTTTGCTCTGTGACCAGCCAGTAAAATCGACGCGGTGAAAGAGCGTCTTCAGCCGGCGTCGGCTATGTCGGAGAAGGGGACGGCCAGTGCCCGGGTAGAACTCCCGACAGTCGTCACGGTAGAAGAGGTCACAGAACGACCGTGCCCAAATAGTGCAATCGAAGGTGTCCAACAACTCGTTTTCCTTTGGTAGAGTCAGAATGAGGGAAGTGGCATCCTGACATCTTTGCCATGCGTCTAGTTGGGCGGCCGTCTCGTCGGACGCGAGCAACCGCAAGGCATGAATAGCTTCTTGTAGGATCGCTGCAACGTCGGCGCTGGGGTCGTCCTTGGCGTTTTGGAGTGCATCGTATTTTCGCATGGCCAGTGCCCAGAGTCCAACCGGTGTTTGGTCTTCGATGTCTGGGTCGAGGACAGCTGCAGACGGGGGAGGTTCTGTGTCGGTGGAGGATAGAGGAGCAGCGCCGGACGCCGTGGCAGTTCGTAAGAGTTCGCAGGGCACCCCCACGTTGCTAGGAGCGATGGAGTCACGGTACATTTGCAACAGAGTTTCGAGTGTGGCACCTAGGTGCGCAGTGGATGGGTCAATGTCTTCGTGCGCCGTGGCAAGGAGCCACTGCCAGTTATGCGTAAGGTACCAGCGGAGAGCGGCGCGCAAGTCAGGCAAAGAAACCCTGAGGCTTGGATCGGATGTGAGGCTAGTTGGACCGTCGGCTTCATAGCGAAGGGCGACGTCGCAGACCAGATCCGCGGGGAGGAGACCGAGCGCGCGGGCGACAGCGCCGCCGCGCTGCGGAAAGACGAGGACGTTGCCAATAAGATATTGAGAGGATTCAGCGTCGTATGGTGCGTTTGTGCGCGCGCCGACGGTTTTGATGGAGACGACGGGGCGCGCCAACTGTAAGATACGGCGTCCAAGCCAGGAGAGGCGTCGCAACTCAGGGGGTTCAGGGCCGCCCCATTGGCCGCGTGCGCGGCACACTACGCTATGAGTTGGACGTGGCTTGTTATCGGACGAGAGCGCGCGGAGTGCGATGCTGCATTTGCGACACAAGTAGCACTCAATTGTAGTATCGGTCTGCGCGAGGATCGCGCTTGGGAGCAAGAGCCAGCGTGTGCCCAGAGGCGAAGCAACGCTGTCGTGGTAAAGGTCATGTAAAATGTTCTCAGCCCAAGTTTCGACTCGAGCGTGCCACGTCGCTGCTCGAGGCGAGTCCGGTGCAGCAGCTGCTGCTTGAGCTCTTCTGTTGGGACCGTCGAAATATTTGGACCAATATTCGTCTATGCTAAAGAGGCGGTCCAGAGCTTGAAGCCAAGCGTCCGAGTGTAGTTCCCAAACCCCGGGTGGCCAGGACAGCCACTCTGGCGCGACAGGAGTGCGCGCGGACGTAGCAAAGACGGCGTGTTGCGCACTCGAGCGTGGGCGAGCACGAGCGCACGACGCACACACCACGGTGTCAAGTTTCCGCTCCATGACTGCGTGGTACGCATCGAGGCGGGAGCGCAACACTTGCGGAGACACGATGTTCGGACCCTGGTGAATTGCATGTCCAAGCACGAGGGCACGGTACTGCGTTGAACTCATTTCATGCGCCTCCGCCAGGTGTCGGGATAGGCCATCGAGTTGTACATCGGCGAAGCACAAGCGGCAGTGCTCACGCGGCAGTGGAGTTGCAATGCTATCGTACGGTGGTACAGTATCCCGAGGAGTAGAAGGGTACAGCCCAAGCAGGTGTTGCAAACTGACACATGTGGTAAGGTCGATTGACGACGTTTCACGCAGGACTGCCTCGGCTTCGGCGCGCGCGGCGGCAGTTGTCGCTCTAGTTCGCAGACACGTAGAACAGTAGGGATGGCCTGGATGTCGGGCACTACGAGGCTGCCGGCAAGTCCAGCAAGTGTGGCTGGCGTTGGCAGAAGTAGCGGCATAGTAGCACGTGACGCAGATCCAGCGCTGTCCGTTGTGGAAGCAAGGCTCACACATACTAGCAGTGCTTGGACAAGCAGAGCATCGAGGTGGAGCGGCGCAAAGGACGTCGCCGCAGAAGTGACAGATGTTCTTCCGCAGCGTCGCGTAGCAGTGATTGCAGCAGAGCAGAGGGTCAATTCCCTGTGGCCGGTAGGTGTTGCCGCACAGGACACAAGACATGCCACGCGTTGACCGAATGTGGCACTGTGGGCAAGGGGGAGAGTTGACCTTGACGCGGCAAGACGCGCACACGCAAACAGTCGAAGCGCAAGGCGCAGCTTTGCAGAGTGTGGTCTGCAAGACAGCTGCGTCGGTGTCCCCACAGAGGGCACAACAAGGTGTACGCGAGAGGAAACGCACAACTTTGGCGCATTTCCTACAGTACCTTGCTTTGGTGGTAGCATCTGTGATCTGGGCTGTAGAGGTTAAGCACGCAGCACAGCTGCGAGGAGTCTGCTGGGATGTCTTGGTCTTGGCTTCGGATGGATGGAAATGATTGAAATGCGCCCAACACATATTGTCCCAATCCTTGCCCCGAGAAAGCTTCTGGCAACGGTGGATACGGCACGGTCGGTTTTTCCCCATAGTAGTCACGCTGCGGAGGCGGAGTGGGCCGGTAGGCGCTCCGTCTGACAGGCAGACTCACGGAGTGGGCCGATCAGCGCTCCGCGGGTGGGAGTGGGCTGGATCGGCGCTCCGTGGGTGTGGCTGTGGCAGCGGTAGAGAGGCAGCAGTGGATAGGTAGCTTCACAGACTGGGCCGCTCAGTGCTCCGCAGATGGGAGTTGGCCGAAGCGGTGGGGTGTGGCACTGCCGCAGCAGTGGACAGGCAACCACGGAGTGGGCCGATCAGCGCTCCGTTGTTGGGAGTTGGCCGGACCGGCGCTCCGTGGGTGTGGCACTTTTGGAGACGCAGCAGTGGAGATGCACCCGCGCGGAGTGGGCCGATCAGCGCTCCGCCGGAGGGAGTTGGCCGGATCGGCGCTCCGGGGGTGTGGCACTGGCGGAGACGCAGGCAGTGATGGACGAAGGGCGAAAAGTGTGGCGATGTGCGCACGCGCGTGCGCGCGCGTGTCTGTGTGTGCGGGTGTGTGTGTGTGTGTAATCCAAGTATGTCTGCCGTGGCTCACAATACGGTACATGGTTCATGGAGGTGGAAGGTGGTGTCATGATACGTACAGGGTTATAGGATCGAGGCTCACAACCTTTGCCGGCGCGCAGCTCCGAGCCAAACGATGGGCTCAAGCAGTTTCAGCTGTCCCCACATATGGGTCTGCAGGATTCAGGTTCGTGGATTCTATCTTTTTTTGCGCGGTGGTCTTAGAAAAGCTCACATAGAAAAGCTCACAGCCAAAACAGGACTGCTCAAACTAGTTCGTTCCGCAGACGGCGGTGTTTCCTCTTCAGGAGCTTCTCGAATTAACTGGCCAGATCCGGTCACAAACGAAACGACAACGGCATGTCAAGACAGGATGCACAAAAATGATATATGAATTGTAAGCATGGCCCTGTTACAACGTAGCGTCGTCGACTCACGGTTTGTCGATTGTTGCGGAAACGGCCACGTGGCTTCGCTCAAGGTGGTATTCAGGCTGAACTGATAGGAAATCTATCACCCCAACGAAAGGCTATATGTCCAGCGTGTGGAGAGCATTAAACCTTGGCCTGAGTCTCTGCCTGAATGTTTCTCCGCTCACTGTGCAAAACATGCGGCGCCATTTCCTTGGCGCGCGTGGCCCGGATGGCCCATAAACCGAAGTATCCTGCCATGAGTTCTCCTGGACTGAACGTAAAGGTACAGTATGTAAATATATACATATACCTTAGATTCGATAACAGTAAATTATATGCTGCTGTGGTGTATATAGTCTACCCTTCGTGGCCTTTACGGTAACTGTCTTGTACATGATTGTAGTGCATATTCCTGGTAGGTTAACAAGCCCCACTACACATGCAGACTCTCACAACTGATTCTAAATCAAATGACTGACTATAGTTGACTATTCTCTACATTGCTGCGCCAGCGAGTGTTTGCGTTTGGTGTGCCACCCAAGCGGCACTTCATACCTTCCTCCAAAACATTCAGCGCCTGATCCAAAAGCTCCAGCGCGGAGGGGGGCGTGGAGCCCCAACCGCCTTCCTGCGAGCATCCGTCTTGGACGTCGTGAGTCGTGAGATGTTACGAAACGCGATGCGAGGAGGATTCGAAGAGGGGGAGAATTTTCGGACCTTCCGCAACTGAAAACACGTGTGGAGCACATCCCTCCGCCCTTTTTCGGTCCCAGCGGCCAGAGGTGGTCTTCAGGAAGGTCTGGAAAATTATCAATACCTGAGAGCCGTCTACGGCCGGTCTGATCGGAGGTGGTTGGCGCTGCATTCGGGGGTCGTAGGCACACCATGCATTGAGGCGTCGTGCCATGAGATCTCCTGGACTGAACGTAAAAGTAGAGTACGTAAACATTTACATATATTTAAGATTAGATGACAGTAAACTTTATGGTGCTATGGTGTAGATTACCCTTCGTAGCCTTTGCGGAAACGGTCTTGTACATAATTGTAGTGCATATTCCTGGTAGGTTAACAAGCCCCATGAAAAAAGAAACACACATCCAGATTCTCACTAGTGATCCGAAAACAAATAACTGTCTAGAAAGTGTGGGTAACGGTAGCATGCTGATGTGTAGTACTAGTTGACTATTATCTACGAATGACTACCTAGTGGTGTGCGTGTTTAGGGAATAAAGTTCATTGCTGCACATTGCTGCACCAGTGCGTGTTTTTGCGTTTCGTCTGCCACCCAGCGGCTCTTCATACCTTCCACCAAAACCTTCAGCGCCGGATCCAAAAGCTCCAGCGCGGAGGGGGGGCGTGGAGCCCCAACCGCCTTTCCGCAACGGAAAACATCTGGCAATGGAGAGCATCCCTCTGCCCTTTTTCAGTCCCAGCGGCCAAAGGTGGTCTTCAAGAAGGCTTGGCAAATCGTCAATACCTGAGAGCCGTCCAGTGGTTGGCACTGCGTTCAGGGGTCGTATGCACGCCATGCATTCAGGGGTCATGCAAATAGATACAGACAGCTAAGATCAGATGATAGTAAATGTTATGTTCCTGTGGTGTATATTGTCTACCCTTCGTAGCCTTTACGGAAATCGTCTTGTACATGATTGTAGTGCATATTCCTGGTAGGTTAACAAGCCCCATGAAAAAAAGAAAAGACACAACCTGGAAGGTGGGTTAGGTGACACTCTTGTTAGTTAGGTCCAGTCTTAGCGCCCGACGTCAGGGATCGATGACGTCGGCCAGGCTCCGGAAGAACGTACCCATGGATGGATGCGGGCGGCTCTTCGGTCGCGTCGTGCCTGATGGGTGGCCGGGCGCGTGACAAACAAGTCGGGCGGGCGCGGAGATAGCACCGGTCCGCAGAGTTCGATGGATTTCGACGGACGTCGACGGAGTTCGACGGTTTTCGTTTGCGTTTCTGCAGCGTCACTTTTTGTGGTTTCCGCTCACGGGCATCAATCAGGCCTACGAGTGGGTACATGCATATAGAGAACCGTGGACGAAAAGAAGGAGAGCAAAGGTTAAGCCGAGCGGCTCGCACGGAGGTCCACCATGCGCTCGCCAAATCCACGGTGCGGTTCCTGCGGTATCTGTACTGGTGGACTATATGTATTAAATTTCACACAGACATAGGACAGACAGAGTGCACGAATGTGGACGGTGAGGAAACTCATGCCGAGGAGCCCTGGAGTCTCGTGAGCACCGTGAGCGTTCACGATCGCGATAGTCGGCCTCGTCGTCGCGATGCAGCGCCTGAGCGGTCTGAGATCAGGCTTGACAGAGCCAATGACTGCACCACACAGCAGCTAACCTAAACATGACAGGAGGTTGTCACTACGCACTCACCAGATCTGCAGTCCCTGTGGTATTTACTGGTAGACTGTACGTATGAAACTCGATGGATACCTAGGGCAAACAGAGTGCACGAACCCCGACGGCGGAGAAACTCGCGCCAAGGAGCTCTGGAGTTTCGTGAACGCTCCCGACCGCGATAGTCGCGGTAGTCGCGAGAGTCAGTCAATGGAACATCGTCATCTCGGCGCTGCACCTGAGCGCAATGCCACTATGGCGCAGCTTCTGTGGCATCTTTACTGGTAGACTGCACAGTTAAGAATGACTTCACATGGAGGCCCGCTACATAGTTTTTACTTTTGGCGCACACAGCTAATGAAAGAAACATGAACCAAACAAGTAGCGGTGCCAAAGTGTAAGAGGCGTCACAAGCGCTGCACCGTTTTCGATCGAGCTCCGAGTTTCGAGCCGCCATGCGTGCTACAAAAGACATGTAGCAAGTCAGCCTTGGATAGGGTCTACGTTGGAATCTGTCGATGTTTGCTTGCGCGGATCTAGCGCAGGGCCAGCGCGCGGCCAGCGCATTTTTCAGCCGGCCACTTTTCGAACACCTGACGACAATCTGAACATTTCCTAAGGCAAACATTAGCCCAAATCTACCGCAAACCTAGCGCCCAGCTGCAGAATAGGTGTGTTTAGCCGGGGGCCCGCTGGACAATACCATGGAAAAAACAACATCACAAGCTACCTTCGACCCCTCTGTTTTTTATTGTAGACCTTTGGCCGAAGTCCACATAGAGTGTGCGAACCTCGCGGTGAAGAAACTCAGGCCAGGGAGCTCCGGGTCGCGAACGGTCGCGATCGCGATCGTCAACCAATGGAAGGTCATCATCTCGGCGCTGCGCCTGACCGGTCTGATACTAGGTTTTGCGGAGCTTGACCGCATAACACAGCAGCTAACTCGAACAGGACACGTCAATAGAAAAACAAGACGAAGCCCACGAGCCCGAACACAAGCACGTTCTCGTTGAAGGTTCACTGTTTTTCGTTTGCGCATGTAGTGTTACCATGTAGTGTTACAAGGGACCAGAGATGGCCAAACTTCGAATACCGTCCACGTCCCTCCCCACCGCTCGACTTGCAGCGAGCAACAGTAGCCTTGTCTTCGTCAAACCGCGCATCTCGCTCCTGGGCGATTGGGTCGAGCATCCTCTGCCCCACTCCAAAAGCATAACCACATGGATGCCCAAATCAATGGAGGTAAAGTCGCTCAACCGAGATGAAACAGTGGGAGTGTTGTGATATACCATGAGTTCACCTGTCAGAAACGTGTTCTGTCCGGGGAGTCATTGCATTGCGAGCGACTGCGCGCTCCTCGGCCGGCGAGTGGTCACGGTCATCTCCATGACGCGCCTGAACAAGTGGGTATCAGAAACCACCAAAAAGGTACCAAGCTTTCGATCTCAATCTTTTGTCGAGCCCCTTGCCGAGAACGAGCCGACGAGGCGCGCACACACGGCCATGATCCGACAATGTGCGTGCATCATGATCCGCCTCACGCCCCTCCTTCTCACGTTGCTCGACTTCCATCATGTCTTCCAGGGCGTCCAGGAGGTCATCCTGCGATGTGGCCGGCGTACGCGGCGTATATGACAAGGCCACAATCGAGGTTCTCAACTCTTTCTGGGCTGATGCATGTCTGGATGGCGCAAAGTGTCCAGCGAGCCATATACCACCCCGAAGGTACATGGATGGAAGGTGCAAGAATATGCTTGGAAGGAACGCATGGCTTGCTATTGTAACGTTTGGATGACATTGAACAAAACATAAAGTCAAGAAGGACACGTCCAAAAGGAAACGAACGATCCACAAAGCACGACAAATGGCCGCCGCGGTCGTGCGGCCTTCTTCGGATGCTTCGCACGGCAGTGCTGGTAGAGCGGCCATACGCCAGCAGCGCCGCGCCGTCGGCAGCAAGGGCACGTGCCATGATCGACGAAGTGCCACAGCGACGTCATAGTCAGCCGAAACGCCGCTTTGAATGGGAGCGAGCAAGGTTCTTCTCTGGGAGCAACGCACGTCAGGCGCAACTTAAGATGCTGGAATTTGCGGCTTGCAAATCTCCCACAAACAAAGGAGTGCTGACCAGACCGCTTTCGGGAGGCTTCGACCAACAAGCCAAAAAGCAAGACCAGCAGTATTATTAACCCTGAAAGGCACCACCTCAGTGTGGGTCGCTGGATCTGAGAGCTTGGTGTCAAATCTTAAGCTGATTTGCTTTGTTTCTGTCTACTTGCCAACCAGTAGCCTGTGCTTTCTAAAGCGTCTTGACTCAACTTCCCCTTTTCGACCCAATGCAAATAAAGTTTTGCAGCATGCATTCTCTGAACTTGGGGTATGCACTGTGGCTTGCTGGTGGAGCTATCATTTACCTGTCCAATGTGCACCATCTCTGGGGGGGAGATGTCCGGGATGAAGCCGAACGTTTGCTTGATGCATGGACTGACTTCAATACATGGACAAAACAAACGAAAACTCAGTCCTTTGATTGCACCTTTTGGGAATCATTCGTTTGACATCACAAATGCTTCTATCGCTTACCACCTCAGCTCCTTGGGGAGGGTGAAAGTTCGAGATTGTGATTTGCAAACTTTTAGGGTGTCTTGAGGCAGGCTCGAAGGTGCAAAAATACTGTAATTTACAATAAAAAGTTGCTTTGGGTGGGTTCTTCTGTGCTCTGTCTGTCTTCTAGTGGGCCTCGGTGTCAAAAATCTTAAGTTGATTAGCTTTGTTTCTGTCTCTTCTGTGCTCTTTCCGTCTTCTTGTGGGCCTTGGTGTCAGAAAACTCTCAGAAAACTCTCATTTTAAGTTGATTTGCTTTGTGTCTGTCTCTTCTGTGCTCTTTCTGTCTTTTTGTGGGCCTTGGTGTCAGAAAACTCTCATTTTAAGTTGATTTGCTTTGTTTCTGTCTCTTCTGTGCTCTTTCTGTCTTCTTGTGGGCCTTGGTGTCAGAAAACTCTCATCTTAAGTTGATTTGCTTTGTTTCTGTCTCTTCTGTGCTCTTTCTGTCTTCTTGTGGGCCTTGGTGTCAGAAAACTCTCATCTTAAGTTGATTTGCTTTGTTTCTGTCTCTTCTGTGCTCTTTCTGTCTTCTTGTGGGCCTTGGTG
>CAXAMN010023673.1:0-11532 GCA_963970005.1 Durusdinium trenchii
AAACAGCGATCAAACAATGGAGGACCAGAAAAGCACATTGGACCAGCGAACCCAAGGACAAACCAACTAGGACAGGGATTGGATGGCAAGAATCAAGTGCAGCAACTTTAGATGCTGCTTCATTGTCATTACCTTTATTTGCTGCGATTAATACACTTTCCAGGCATTGAGCTCTTGGAAGACTTTCTCAGGTAGATGTGCTTCTTGGCACCTATAGGTATTTTTTATTTTTTAGCTGCATATTGTGAGTTAGCTTGTGCGGCAAGCGGCCTCAAAATAGATCGTCACGTTTTCGATGCAACAGAACATCTGGTGCGCGTTGCAAGACATGAATCGAGGCTGCCAAAAGAGAATCAGCACTTGATGCAAATACGATGAAAGCAGCGCCTTTCCAGGTGAAAGCCTATCATCCCACGGATCGAATGGAAGTCGAATATCAAGCTGTGCCTGCAGTGATGCACATCCATCTAAAAGCCGTTGGGATATGACTACTGGACCGGATTCTTGTCGCTGCTACATTTGAGGGGCTGCTAGTGCTGGCCACTTGATGTGAGTGTGCAGCATATGCAGCATGTTCAATCATTCTCACCAATTTGAGCCACTTTAAGACTCACTAAGATGTAGACTTTGCTTGCAATGAGGGCTGGATCTCGCCGCCATACCTTGGAGACGTTGCGACAGAATGTCCAAAACAAATGGGAACTCCGAGCACTATATGGCAATGGCATGAACACAACCGAGGCTCGGTGGCCCAAATGAGGGAGGAGAAGTCGTCATCTGAAAAACAAAGCAAACTCCCATACCTGTGGAACTATGTGGAACTGGACCCTTTGAACTTCAAGCCGATTGTAAAAAGTGTCAAGACATGAACAAACAATGCACACAAAGGCATTCAAATCGCACCCGCCGCGGTGGACATGCTGGGTCACATCAGCTGTTTCGATTTCTCCCAACTCACTCTTCGGATCTGCCAGGTAAGGTGTGACAAAAACGTCCCGGCGGGTTGGAACCGGAATGTGTGGCCCCGCTGGTTTTCACAACAGACCTCCTATCCTAAGAGAACAACACTCTGTGATTTTAGTGCTTTTTGTCGAACAAATACTCTATGAGCCTTGCAGTTTTTGCCAAAATCATCAACGCATCATCAAAGATCCGTTAATCCGTTCCGGATTTTGGGGGTGGATGCGCAGCATTTTCACGACGCGATTTTGAGCAATGAAGACGGTGATGGAACTTCGTGCACATATACTTCGTTGCCGAAGTGTCAAGTATATATGAAACACATCAAATTCACGTAACTTGAACCTATGGACTTGTATACTCAGGGAAAATGACAATCCAGCTATCTTCAGAATAGCGGACTTTATCTTGAGCATAATGATGACCTAATACTTTGTCATCTCCAGGCATCTTCAAGATCACGCAGCAAGCATACCTAACAAAAAAACAGGGTTGCATTTGCATTCTTATGACATGTGGTCCGTCGTACAAGTAAGTTCTATTGTTCCAGGGGCAGAGTGTCACCCCTCCCTCCAAAAAAGAAGAACATACATTCAAAACGTGATGAGCAGGTCTGAAAGGCCTAAATCATGAGGGAGTGCCGCTGAAGAGGTTCATTATTTTGCACTTCTTGGCCTGGGCACCCCCCATTTCATATCATCCCACTTTTCTTGACCACAGCATAAAAGCGTTGAGTGCCGTCTTGCGAAGTGGAAGTTCTGTAAATTGCACGGAGTGGCGGATGTACGTTGAAGTTATTGCACCGCTTCGCGGCGAAGACCGCCCGTACGGATTCTTGTGCTCTCTGAGCTGGGAAAGAGCGATGCAAGGCTCAAAGGGTCAGAAGACTTTGTCAATGCGTCGCTCTATTACCCGACGTTGCGTCTTAGATATCGACTACGCTGGTACCTATCTTAGGCGTGTTGTACTCAATCAGCCTCAATAGGGAAATCCGCACGTACAAACACGCAGGCGCTTTCAACGATGCAATTCCATTCGGGCAGTATAAGTCAGATTAGCAATCATTTTTTCGTTTCTCTTTCGGGAAGGACACAGCGGCAAGCACATGCGATGACAATAATGCTTTCACTGGGGCAGCATAACCTACATCGCCAATGATTCGCTCCTTTTGGTCGGTTTCAAAAAACCATCAAAGACACATCATTTTAGAGCAAAAAACATCCCCCCAAACTAAAACTTAGTGAGCTATCTAGCAAATATAGCGGTTCGCGCCGCCTGACACAACGCCTCAGCACCTTCGGCGCCGGCGGATTTCAAAGTGTTTCTTCATCGTCTGAATGCTCTCAGGCAGCATCGATAGAATCCATCTGCTTTGTCTTCGCTAAACCAACAAGGTGGCACGAATAGCCGGACGAACAGTGACCCCAAAATTTTTAAAAGAGTTGGTTCAGGTGAATAGTATTCAACGCTGAACGGCGAAATACGAAGAAACCACGAACAAAAACAAGAACAGAGTGTCCCGCACGCTGCTCCTCTCAAAAAACATCCTCTCAAAAAACACTGGCCATCCTCCAAAACCAGATGAGTGCGATCACAGACACTAATGAACCTTGAGCATCATTGTAGCAATGCCAACGTCAATACCGCCCCAAGATGATCAATACCACGGAAGTGTTTAGTTTTTATTCCGCAAACAGTTTACTGTTGGGCCTGGCCACACTGACTGGCCGCACCCCTGAACTCGGTGGCCGAGTGCTTAGAGTGCTGAGTGACATCCAGTCGGACGCCCGCGAAAGAAGAAGTTCGCGTAGGGGCCTGTCTCATACAGTTGATAGATGGGGCGCCCGAGACGCATTGGACATTGTTGTCAATTTTTCATGAATATGGTCAACAGCTGGAGAAGAGTGTGGCCGAACAAATAGCGATGTCGATGCCGACAAAAATTTTTGATGAAGCAGTGGGGGAAGGTAGGGCGTACCAAGAAATCGTTTTCCCCCAGCAGTTTACTGTTGGGGCTCCACCTTAGAAAAAGAGCTGGCCACACTGACTGGCCGCCTATGGGCTCTGTGGCCGCGCTCTGTGGCCGGGTCTTGTCCTCCTGTTGTCCTCCTCTTGTCCTTCTCTTGTCCTCACTGACCAGCCCTGGGGATCGTGATTGGCCGCGCCCCTGAACTCCGTGGCCGGGCTCTGTGACCGGGTCTTGTCCTCCTCTTGTCTTCTCTTGTCCTGCTCTTCCCGTGTCTTCTCTTGTGGCCGAACAATTAGCGATGTCGATGCAAACAAAAATAACTGATGATTAAGCAATTTGCTCTTGGGGGAAGGTAGGGCGTACCAACACATCGTTTTTGAATGATATTGGTCCCAACGAATCGTTCTGAAACTGTTTGGTGTCTATGCTGGTATAATTCCGAAAAGAGTTTAGTGTTACGGTTCTCTCTTAGGAGAAAAAGAGCTGGCCACACTGGCTGGCCGTGCCCCTGAACTCTGTGCCCGGGCTGAGGTGTCCAGGCCTTGTCGCCAACCCTGTGTCCTCCGCCTGTCCTCCTGCTGTCCTCTGTTGTCCTCCTCTTCTCTTCCTCACCGTTTTTCCCGGGTATGTTTTCATGTGGTTGTGAATGGGGACGGTGACACTGCGTTTGATAATTTCACTCATGACATATATGCCCCTTCGTATTTACACGTGCAACAACCTCAGAAATCAGGAACCATTGCATTGTTTTCTGACAGTTTTTTGTGTACCGTTCCCAAATGTTACGACAGACGCTGGAGCTCGAGGAGTTGACGCCAAAAATTGATGCTGAAACTGTTTGGGGTCTATGCAAAAATTATTTTGCTTCATTATATATTTGATATGCGCGTTTAAACATATTAATGTATATATATATATATGCTGTATGTATTTTTTCGCCCAAACAGTTTACTGTTGGGGTTCCCTCTTAGCACAAAAGAGCTGGCCACACTGGCTGGACGCCAAAAATTACAGAAGGGGTGGCCATGGGGCCTGGGTTTTTGGTTTTCTGTATTTGTAGACAACTTTTCACAAACACAATCGAAACCACAAAAACAAATACAATCAAAACTACAAAAAACATTGAATAATTTGCAGGTAAAAAACAAAAACTTGGAAAACCATACAAAAACAACAAAACCTTGGGAAACCCAATAACAACCTAGGAAACACCAAAAAAACAAAAAAACCTTGGGAGAACAAAAAACAAAAACACCAATTCTCAGAGACTCTTGGCTGGACCCAGAGGAAAGCTTTGACAATGCAAGCTCTTACCTGCAGAAATCAAGAAGAAAGCTTTTAACATACAAGGTTTCTATATAGTTGTTTAGATCTAAAAATGATTATCTGCAGAGATCTATAGAGAATCTTTTATAATTTATAACATAAAAGCGTGTATATACAATCTTTCCAAATCTAAACATAATTACAAGCAGAGATCTAGAGGACAATGGTTAAAATAACCACTTTTTATGGCCTGCTTCTTTCCTAATTATCTTGTTCAAAACCATCTGAATGACTGATTGCTGCTTCCAAAACAATAAAATTACCCTGAAACAATAAAATGACCCTGACTCAGGAATACATAATAAATTTGTTCATATAGAGAGAGCAGGAATATGTATGGAGAGGGGCTGCCACTGAAGCATTTACTTAAGATTTTGGGAAAACCAACACCCAGGCCCATGACCACCCGCCCTCCAAAAATTAACGCTGAAACTGTTTGGGGTCTATGCTGACATACTGTAATGTTTTCCACAACGCGCTGGAATGCCGAATTCCGCTTAAACATGCAACCCATATAAGATGGTGCAAGCGGAGACGTGAAGATCCAGAGATTGATCACAAGAAAAAACACCCCCGTCACAGCTTTTCCACACACAGTTTACTGTTGGGGTTCTATCTTGGGAGACTGGCCTGCCCCTGGACTCTGTGGCCGGGTCTTGTCCTCCTCTTGTCTTCTCCTGTCCTGCTCTTCTCTTGTCTTCTCTTGTGGCCGAACGATGAGTGATGTCGACGCCGACAAAAATCATTGATTTGCTCTTGGGGGGCGTGCCAAGAAAGCGTTTTTCCCCAAACAGTTTACTGTTAGGGGTTCTCAATTCTTTCTTAAGGCGCGTCTGCCCTTTGTGTCGCTGCTGGTGTCCGCCTTGTTCCGCTGGCCATGTAGCATTTCTATTCACTTGTCTCCCAGGTCTGTCGCTGCTGGTGTCCGCCCTTTTCCGTTGGCCATGTAGCATTTCTATTCATTTGTTTCCCAGGTCTGTCGCTGGTGGTGTCCGCCCTTTTCCGCTGGCGATTCAACATGTCTGTTCATTTGTTTCCCAGGTCTGTCACTGGTCACTGGTGGTGTCCGCCCTTTTCCGCTGGCGACGCAGCGTTTCTTTTCATTTGTCTCCCAGGTCTGTCACTGCTGGTGTCCGCCCTTTTCCGCTGGCCCTGCAGCATTTCTATTCATGTGTCTCCCAGGTCTGTCACTGGTGGTGTCCGCCCGTGTCCGCCGTGCCCCTGAACTCTGTGGTCCTTGTCCTTCTCTCTCCTCTAGCCCTCCTCTTGTTCTGCTGTTGTCCTCTGGCCGCGCTGGCCAGGCTGGCCAGCGCGGCCAAAGGACAACAGCAGAACAAGAGGAGGGCACAGGGTTGGCCAGCGCGGCCACAAGACAACAGGAAGACAAGAGGAGGACAAGAGAAGGACTGGAGGAGGACAGGAGGACAGGGTTGGACAACAGGAGGACGAGAAAAGGACAAGAGAGGACACAGGGTTGACCAGCGCAGCCAGAGGACAACAGCAGGACAAGAGGGTTGGCCCGGCCAGAGGACAACAGCAGGAAAAGAGGACACTGGAGCTCGAGGAGTTGACGCCAAAAATTAATACTGAAACTGTTCGGGGTTTACGCTGACGTTTGCCTCCTGAGAATTCTAAGACGCTGCCGCGAAGATATGCCAAGGGTGTTGCTGTCTTGAGCATATGCGCGCCTACACGTTCTTTCAACCTGTAGGCAAACTCATGCAAATCATAGAACGTAGTTTGCGCATTGCTCTTGGCAGTCGCGTTAAGTCACGCGCGCTCGCTTTAAGCCACCCATCACACTTGCACGAAATCACGCACGTGGGCAAGAAGTCACTCATTGCGGAACAGGATCTCCAACTGACTACAGCACTTTGCGCAAACAACTTCATTCCGCTTCATAAATGTGTGGACACCGTGGCGAGACTTAAGAACACCATGGGGCACCAGACCGACTTGCAATACAACACCATCGGACACCAACATTTTGAGCGTACTGTCTCAACTGACCTAAACCGAAACACCATGGGATGGGACACTTACCCGGCGCATGACATGTCCTTCTACCTTGAGAGGAGAAAGTGGCCACCTTCAGCGCGTGCTTGAAGTAAAACAACCAACGTGCAGAACAACACAGGTCCCACTACACTGGCAATCAAGCAGAACCATGTCATTGTCGTAGATTAAATCCATACGCAACTCAACGCATGTACCAATGGCCGTCCTCCTCTTGCCGAAGCTCAATGCGGTATACGAGCCCTCGGTTGCGCTAGAGTGACACTCTCATGAGTCATTGCGTGTTCTGAATCAAAAGGATCTGGCCTTCCCAAGTGCTCAGCACTCCCACAACCTGCGCGCTGTTGAGAAATGAACGCGCCAAAATACCAAGTGCCAGAAGTATGAGAAAGCAAACAATCATCGAAAAAGACTGCACACTTGAGCCAAACAAACGAACATGATACTTCAAGACCTTGTTGTTGACTCATGCTTAACTTGTTGGAGGCCTTGACGCCGGTGTAGACATGGAGATCCTAGCAAGATGGCCCCAACAAATATCCCACAAGAGACCCCAAAGAGTGTTGCGCAGAAGGAAACAAGGGCGAATCAACCAATTACCGCGCCCTAGAGCACACACATGAGAGCCCACGCATAAAAACACACATAGGAGAGCACACGCGTGAAACCACACAGATGAGCGCGCACATATATGTAAGCCGCATGGGAGCACGGGCGGGGGATCCAATAACTATTGCATCAAAAACGCATAAATTGACGGGGATTAAAAAGAAGGGGATCAAACATTTTCCTAGTGAGCAACGAAAGGAACAAGCATCAGGCAGTCTCCCGCAAAGCGAAAAGAGAAAACAGAGAAACAAAAGAGAGCGGAAGGGTAGAATCGAAAAAATTGTTGCCTACCGCCATCATTTCCATCAACTCCGACAGGGGATCAACTGCCAGTGCATTGTCATTCAAGGCGATATTCTACCAATCATCAATTATCTCCAACACCGGGTCCACTTTCTGGCCATGCTGTTAGCACATTTGCATCCGGGTGAAGATGACGTGGTCCCGGGGCTTGATTAATGATAGGCAAATTGGCCTTCCTGTCCCAATAGGACTGACGGATAACATACAGTTTGACGCAGAACAAACAGGCCCAGTGGCACAGCGCGTGGTCGGGAGGCGCCAAACTATCCTTGGTGTCTTCTGCCGGTCAGATTTCTTTTCTGTTGTTCATTCATCCATTACCTAGCTGTACGCCGCAGCTCAACTAGCTGTATTACCTACTGGGCCTGAATCTGGGCAATTTTGCCTGTTAGCGTGACCCATCGTCACTGCGAAGTCCCATTCCACACTATTGGCCCCCACACAGTGCTCAAGGTCCTTCAAGGTCTGTTTTGTTTTAGGTTTTCTGCGCAACTGACTTGATCAACTCATGCTGAGCAAGACCCTTCACAGCGTGGGTGGTTGTCTGCGCGCCGCCTGCCAAGTTTGTTCTAGGCCTTTACCGGACCGCCTTAGCGAAGCCGGCGCTGGTCAGGTCAGTGCAAAGACCCAAGCAAGTGGTCGCTGGTCTGTCCCTACCTCCGACTTGTCTGCTGAGGTTTTGATTCCGTGGTGTCCCCTGCGCGCTGTCGATTCGTCTTAGTGCGCGGACATGTCACAGGTCAATCGGTTTGCTGCTCTGACCGAGCCGGATGAGCCGACCCAGAATGCTTTGGATATTGAGCCTGACCTTCCTGACACTAGCGTGACATGTTTCTCAGCTCACCCCACGCAGTGGCTAACAGACAGTGAAACGCGACTGTTCCGCTGTGATGCAGAGAATGACCCATCCGCTAAAGATGAGGCGTGCGCAGCATTCCAGCGCAGTGACTCCGTCCGATCGTTTCTTGGCCTTGATGCACCCCAGGCACCGCTGGTGTATGCTGATGTGAGAGCAAAGCCAACCGACGCAGATCCAGGCTACGCCACCACTGCTTGTCAGGGTGGACAACCAAACCTGGCTAAGGTAGTGGCTACGCTGCTCACCCGAGCTGAGCTCATTCGAAACTGCCAAACACTGTACCTCATTGTGGACAACCGGCCACCTTCGAAAGTCTTGTATTGGCCTGCCTTTTCTGAGTGGTGGGCCTCACGGCGGCAGCTCAGCTAGTAGGCCCTGCGGCGGAAACAACCGATGTACTTTGGATTGAAGCCAACTTGGACAGTGGTCTTTCGAGCGTGCCCTATTTCTGGGCAGGTGTCTATGTCCTTGAGACTGCTAGGTTTCTGTTTCCAACCCAGCATTTTTGTCTAGTGGACAATGATTGCGTACCAGTCACGCTCTTCGAAGTGCCAGATTTGGTTCGACTTGCTGAAGGGCAATATTGGTCGGATGTCATGGGGCACAGTCGCCCCCACCAAACTGACTCCAAAGTAGGCATGATTCTGTTTACTGAAGCGCATCATGAATACAATGCCGGTCTAGTGGTGTCCACAGGGCAGCCCCTTACAGTTGACCCACTGCAACAAACACAGGACCCCGTTACATTAGCAGGCCAAGTGATGGACTCTAGACAAGCCCTACTTGCAAAGGCAGAGCCTAGTAACCCTAGTTGAGCGGCGCGCATCGTCGTTGGACCTGTGCCACGCATGGGCTATCTTGGGCGACTTCACGTGTTCCGAATTCTGGCCGAGCCCTGCTGCAGCTCATGGCCTCGACCGTCCGATCAAATGGCCAAGGCAGTCCCACCCGCAGGCGCTCACAAAGGCTGGAAAAAACCGGACGCCCTGGGTTACCACGTGGGCCAGAGCCACCTTTGAACAAGGTTGTCTCGTCGCGCTGCCGCAACTTCCAGGTCCGTGTTGGGCTGCCTCACTGCCAGGTCAGCACTTGTTTCAAGCCAGCCAGGTAAGCACTGAGCGTATGCGACCAGCAATCTTTCATGCGTTCGGCAAAGCGAAGCTGGGATCGGGAGACACCGTTACCTCTCTAAGCAAACTCTTCCTGCTGCCCTCATAGGCATGCCCCATGCTCGAGCAGCATGGAGCCCTTGGACATAGTAACGGTTTGCCCTCTCATCCACCAGGGGACAGTTGAAAGATATTTGCAACAACATAGCCGAAAGGACTTGGGCGAGGGCATGAGATACTTGGCGTGGGAATGTGACGGGTGACCATTAAAGAGTCTGTCGTGGCAGGCGCCGTGCATTGGCAAAAGTAGTGCAACTTTCGTTTCGGTAGAGGGGCCTGGGGCGAAGGGCGCAGCGCCTCACCCTGAGCGAACCAAAGTCAAAAGCCACTGGATTCAGAAGGTACATCAACATCGAAAACTACATGCCCCGTTGCCCCACCAAAGAAGGTCTATCTGTCTGTCTATCTACCTATCTATCTATATCTATTTTTTATTTATCTGGTCTTTTTTTTTCTCTCTCTCTCTCTCTCTCTCTGTCTCTCAGTCTGTCTGTCTGTCTCTGTCTGTCTCTGTCTGTCTCTGTCTGTCTCTGTCTGTCTGTGTCTGTGTCTGTCTGTCTCTGTGTGTCTCTGTCTCTCTCTGTCTCTGTGTGTCTGTCTGTCTGTCCGTCCGTCCGTCCGTCTGTCTATCTGTCTGTCTGTCGTCTATCGATGGATCTCTCTACCTATCTATCTATCTATCTATCCATCTACCTATCTGTCCACCCACCCACCCGTCTATCAATCAATCAATCAATCTATCTATCTATCGTTCGATCGTTCGTTCTTTCTTTCTTCCTCTCTGTCTGCCTGTCCGTCTGTCTTTATCCATTTCTTTCATGTTTATTTCTTTCCTTTTCTTTTCATTTCATTTTTTTCTTACTTTCGTTCTCTCTCTCTCTATCTCTCTCTCCCTCTCGTTCTTTTTGCTAATATTCTCTTGCTTTCTTAGGCTGGGGGTGGCGCCGACAAGTCAAAACGCAACCCTCGCGCGAATGTTAAGCGTCAAAAACTGAGGGAATATTGCAATGTCACTTGGTCTGCGGCAACCCTGTCGCTCGAAATGCACGTCCAGTCTCAAGAACTGCGCGCGTATTACGATTTTGACGTTTCCGCGGCAACCCTGTCGCACGAAATGAAAGTCGAGTGTCAAGAACGGAATGGAATATTGCGCTCTGCGGCAACCTTCTCGCGCGAAATTCCAAGGATCAAAAGCTGCGGGAATGATTTTGGTGTTTCTGCGGCAACCCTCTCGCGCGAAACGAGGGTCAAAAGTAAAAAGCGTGGGGAATATTGTGGCTTTGCTGCGACCGCTGCAAAACTGCATGTGACTTGCCAAAATGCAACGAGGTATGACGCAATGTTTCACCATTCTTGCAGATTATTAGATTAGTAGAGCCTGGGCCTGGGCCTCCACAATCTTTTGCGCTGCGGTGGGAGGTTCGGACACGATGCCACAGCTAGCGTCCAAGGATCAGCGCTGCGCGGACCCCGCGCAAACCTGCATAAACATCGCGTTGGAGACATCTTTGGGGCGGGCAGGACCTGAATGCGTGCATTTTATTGCAAAACGCGCGCAAACCTCTCGAAACGTCAACTGGAAGACATCTTTGGGGCAGGGCTTGAGCTCAAACATTTTATTGCAAAAGCGCACGCAAACCTGCATGAGCATCAACTGGAAGACATCTTTGCTTCCCTGCTCCTGTGAACACAATGTTCATTTCATCCTTTTCTCACCCTCTCTTTCTTCACTTTCTCCCTTACCATTTCACAACTCCCTTTACTTTACCGTTTCATCGTACTGCAAGCGTAGCCTACACCAGAGTAACTCTACATCCAAAAACGCTCTCGGGCCATCTGCCGTGTATTTTGATCAATGGACCAACAGAATCGGGGGCAAGAGGACTAGGGGACCAGGAGAGCAAAGGCCTAGGGAACCTACCCAGGACTTTTTGGAGCCCTGTTCTTATTCTTTTTGATCCTGTTCTTTTTTGAGGTAGATGCAGCAGGCACAGGAGATCAAACATATACAGTATATACATATATATATACACATGTGTGTGTGAGCAAGCGCATGAAAGCACACATCTGACAGCACACAGCGTATTGAAGCAAACCCATGAGAGCACATAATGAAAGCATCAGATCACACCTGTGGCTGCCGGGACATCTGGACTTCCGGGTTCACAAAGCACTAGGCCTGCCATGAAATCTGCACTTCGAGGTTCACAAAACGCTGCGCCTGCCACGAAATCTGCATTTCGAGGCTCACAAAACGCTGCGCCTGCCACGAAATCTGCATTTCGAGGCTCACAAAACGCTGCGCCTGCCACGAAATCTGC
>CAXAMN010023673.1:11542-37548 GCA_963970005.1 Durusdinium trenchii
TCTGCATTTCGAGGCTCACAAAACGCTGCGCCTGCCACGAAATCTGCGCGTCAAGATTCACATCAAGCCTTGCCACTGCGTTTTGCAACAGAAGCAGCTCCAAAAACAACCTCAAGACGCCAAAGCGCAGATTTCGCGCGAGACTTCCCCCAAATTCGGAACGAGAGCCACATGCGCCACATATGCAAAGTTCACGATTAACTGCGCCTGCTACCGAAATCTGCGCGTCGAAGTACTACACATCGAAGTAAGACAGCTCCGATCTCCTGCGCCTGCCACAATCAAGTCAACTTGAGACCAACAAAACTCTAGGGGTCCCTCGTGCCCGCCGCGAAAAAAGTCACCGAGGTATGGTAAATAGCAGCGATGAGCGCACGAATGTGAGCAGCCTCGAGCACTTGGATTGCAGGGAAGTGACAGCATGATTGGTTGGAGCATTTCAAGTGGACAGTTTCACTATCAGAGCACTCTGAATTGTGTGTCTATCAGGCTGCTGTCTGTGTGAATTGAGTCTTGCCAAAGCTTTCAGTGAGCTGCGTTGCGATGCTTTTGTACAGCATCAGCCGCTCTCCTTTGGAGAGTGCCGCCCCTGCATGTAGAGCTTGATTCCAGATCGCAAGGGCTCAATGTAATCCTCAGGCTTGGAGACTGGTACATGAATCCGATCGCGTTTTGACACAGTCCACGCGGCTCCTCACGCAACAGCATGAAGTGGGTTTGGATGTAGTCCACGCATTTTTCATAAGTCTGCATGTTCTCCTGAAGAACACAATGCTTAACTGTTGCCTGTCAAACATCTAGAATTACAGAAGACAGCCTCATCGGATCATGGCACTGAACACAATCAAATTAATTCAAGTTTACAACACCCGAGAGCCAACTTGCCGACTGAAATCCTGCACTTCGAAGGCACAATGTCCAATCCTGAGGGAATCAGGAACATCGTGTAATAAAAGGCAGTAGACTGAGGTTAATCTTCAACCACTCGACGTTCCAATTCATCTATGTGATCAGCAGCAGTGCTGAAGCACAGGCATTTCCGCAGAGGTGGGCAGAATAGGCATTTCCTGCGTTGCCAAATCAGTTCTGTGCTCCAGAAAACAGTGGCAAGTGAGCCGGGTAAGGAATCGAAGCCACAATGCCGTGTCGTTTGCAAACAGTTCTGTGATGTTTTCAAGCTACTGCTAAAACCACAAATAATACACTCATGCGTCATCATGCATCTCTGAACCGTGACTGCTAGCAAACAGGCACTCTCTCTCACTCTCTCCCAATATCTTGACAATGGGCTGATTCTTGATTTCAAAAAGACCTGATCTGACATGCTGGTTAAGCGTTCATTCGAGGTTGTGAGAGCCTACTTAGACTCAAACAACCAAACCAAATGTTTTCAAGAATGACCAAATTAGCCTGCAGGAGAACAACGTAGCAAAGCAGTGTAGTCCGCAATCGCTGCTACGCAAAACAGTTGGTATCTTCGAGCACCTTTTGCTGCTGCAATGTTGCTTAGCTTTGACTATTGCAAACACATCAGCATCAGCCTGCCATGGACTCATCGCCAGGCCGGCAGGCTAGTCTCGTGTCTATGTAACACAAACATGTCCATACATCAGTACATTTCTTTGGCACCTTGACCAACAAAAATCTAATTCCAAAGATTTCCAAAGCACATGTTCCTTGTTTCAGCTGCTGGCATCATTGCTGTGGCTTAGGATGTGGCTTGGTGTTCGGGGTGGGCTGGCAGAATAGCGTTCCCAGTGATGTTTCACTCCCGAACTTTTCCAAGTTGCCTGGACTTTTCCACAAACGCCCACGCCCTCCCAGGTGCTTTGCTCAAGCCGTTTTACATCCCGCTGAAATGACACATAAATTAACTAAACATATATATATATACACACATATTATATATATATATGTAAGCAATATTAAGCAATGCTACACCTACAGGTGCCGATCCCACTGCGTTATCACGCAAGTACTCCAAAAAGATCGCAAGCCGTGGAGAGCGTACAGATTTTGCTTGTGCGCCGTGGATATGACACCCTTTAGGGCATCGGGCTTCGGTTGGTTGGTCCTCCATCTCTCTACGTTGGGTTGTTGGGAACCAATACAGGTTGAACCGGTTGAACCTACGCCGGCGGTCCTCCTGCAGGCCTGAGGTTCATACTGCCATTGTTCTCGAGATGGTGAGCGGAACGTTCTTGAGCCAATGGAATGTACAAACCAGTGTTGGTATATCTGTAGAGATGTCACAAGCAACGATTGCGTATACACCTACTGGGTGGTCTAGAGACTGTCTCCTTTAAGCCTCCCACAGCAGGAGTACGGCCAGTTGCCACCGTTTAGCTCATAACCTTTGCTTGCCAGTCAGATTGGATTTAACCACTATGTGCTTGCTCAAGGTTGGGACGACTCCCGGCTCCCTCGCCTTAAAAATATGTTTTGCTGCTTTGCTGTTTGTTTTTGATCTGAAGAACGGATCAGTGATACAAGTCACGCTTTAGCCACGCTTCCGACTGCGTTACACACAGGCCCTACTGCACTCGCCTTTCTACGGCGTGCGGATCGCTGCCCAAGATCGAGACCCGAGGCCTACCGCTGGTTCAAGGAGACGAGTGGGTTTCTTTCACTTGAGCGGCAACTTTTTTACTGGTACCTTTTTTGTTGTGTGTTGCCCTCGGATCGCGTAATCTTCTTCCAAGTCGATCCCTTTTATCTACACTCTCTACAGGACATTGTCGTTGTCCGATTTTTGGTGGAACATGTGTCAGTAGTTTTGGAACAATCCCTGCCCGCTGTTGCTTTCTTCTTTGCGCGCGCTCGGGAAAAGATGCGTACGAACTGAAAGCCTCATGCCACTCGCAAGCCCAGGCAAAAAGTTGCCTAAGAGCATGTCAGCGGTCTGACCATCCTGAAGCGTCGAGTTCAAGTGCTAAGTCAGGACCTGAGACCTTAAAGTTCCAGCTAAGTCTGAAAGCAAAGGTGCGTGACTGCCGTGAGTGAACCGCTGCAAAGGCCAGACATTGTTCTAGTTAGGAACGGGATCAAGTAGGGAATAAATTTCAATTCTGAAGGCACACAGTTGGATGTCCCCAACTGTATCACAGGTGACTGATGAGTATCTTTGTTAGGATCGGTCTCATCAGCACCCCCGGCGCCCCCAGCAAGTTCTTCCCAAATACCAAACGTTAACCTAGGAGTCCAAGGTGCACACACACACATGCAGAGTTACTCCAAACTATATGGTCCGTGTGATATGCTTTGAAGGTGAAGAATGTCTCTGGGCACGTGACCAAAGTCACTGCAAAGGCGGCGCTTCGGGTGGGCGAAAGAAGTTCTTTTGATACTTCTGAGACTAAAAGACTCCCCTCTGAGCGACAACTTGGGCACCTTGCTCTGAACCTAGTCACTGTAAAGTGGCCCCTGACTGTATTGCTTTTCAGTCTGACTTTACATGGACTCCGGGGGTGGGGTTGGGGGGGGCGATGACTGCGTTCGTTATATATGGAATGTAAGCCTGGGAGGCGGTGTCTTTGTTAGTTGGACATGACCATGACCCACAGAAGCATGTCTGTAGCCTTTGCGGCTGGACACAGCACAGCTCCATGAGAGAGTTGCGTCCAGAAAGTTTAGCTTCTCTTTGTTGAGGAGACGTTCTCGCACAGAACATTGATTTTCGCTTCCCAAACTTTTGAATTCGCTTTCCTTAGGTTCTGTGAGAACGTCTGTGCGCAAAACTCGTTTCAGGACAGGTGACTTGAGTGCTTGGACATTGTTGTGGACCCGGATCGTGGGCCCCTCGCCTTTGCATGCTCACAGCATTCAAAAATTATCCCGGCAAGAGACCCCAAACAGTGTGTGTGAGGTCTGTAAGCAGAAGTCTAGAGATCTAGACGCATTGGGGTCCAGAGAGGTGAAGGTGGGTGTGAGTGAGTGTGGGTGAGGGGGAGCGTGAGTGTGAGCGAGAGTGGGAGAGTGAGTGAGTGCGAGTGTGAGTGAGAGTGAGTGTGGGTGAGAGTGAGAGTGAGTGTGAGTGTGAGTGTAAGTGAGCGTGAGTGAGAGTGAAGGTAGGTGTTAGTGAGTGTGGGTGAGAGTGAGAGTGAGAGTGAGAGCGAGAGTGAGTGCGAGTGAGAGTGGGAGAGTGGGTGTGAGTGAGTGCGAGTGCGAGTGAAAGTGGGAGTGAGAGTGTGAGGGAGTGTGAGTGTGAGTGAGAGCGGGAGACTGAGTGAGAGTGAGTGTGAGTGAGAGTGAGTGTGGGTGATCAGAGTGAGTGTGAGTGAGAGTGAGTGTGAGTGAGACTGAAGGTGGGTTGGGACAGTGAGTGAGTGTGAGGAGAGTGAGAGTGAGAGTGAGAATGAGAGTGAGAGTGAGAGAGTGAGAGTGAGAGAGTGAGAGTGAGAGTGAGAGTGAGAGTGAGTGAGTGTGAGTGAGAGTGAAGGTGGGTGCGAGTGAGGGCGCTGGAATGAGGTCGCAGTGCTCATAATGATCAGCGTTTGGCTGTTTGTTGGCCGCGGAAGTGATGCTGGCGGCGGGGGATTGGGTGCGTATACGGTTGTAGGACTGTGGCAGGGCGTGGATGTCTGTTTGCGCAGGCGTGTTAAGAGTGAGAGGGGGTGTGATGTGGGCTTGTGGTGTTTGGGTGAAAGCAATGGTGCCCCCCACTCGATGTGTGCCGGCCCAGAGGGCTAGTTCGGTCTGTTGTGAAATGTGAAAGCGGCGTGGCGGCGGTGTGGTGGCGGTGAGGGTGGAGGCGTGGTTTGAGCGGCGCTGTGGAGTGTGACAATGGCGTTCGGGAGTGGTGGTGACGGTGATGGGTTGTCCCGGGGCCAAAGTGCTGGCAAGTGGAAAAATGTGGTGGATGTGTGGTTCGGTGGGTGGGTGTTGATGTCGATTGTTGGGTCGTGGAGAAAAGCACTCGGGCGGAAGTGCCCGATGCTTTCGACCAGGTTGAGTGCGCGACGCACTTGGGTCTCGGCCATGTTCATGTGGGTGTGGTAGCGGTCAATGAGTTGGCTGACTGGTTGGGGCAACTGTTCTTGGAAAGGGTCGTGCCAGAATGGGGTCTCTTGAAGGGAGGAAAAGTTGCGAAGTATGCCGGTCAGTTGAAAACGATGTACACTCGCATCGGTCAGGATGGCCAAAAGAGACCCGGGCCTGTGGGCGTAAGCCCAAGCCCAGAAGCTTGTATCGATGCCCTCTTCGGGTGGTGGTGGACCACTCATGGCGAAATGGAAGTGGGCGAGAGAGTGGACAAGCTGGTCAGCAAATGGCTGCGGATAGAGGTGATAATCAAAGAACATGTTCCATAAGAGAGGCTGCTAGTAAGAGAAAAGGTTCAGAGAAGAGAAACCGAGGAACATGGAAATCTTGACCTGTTTTGTCCGCAAGGAGAAATGCGGCTGTTTTGTAATGGGTGAAACACTAGCCGGTGGCCTGGTGGCCTCAGCAACTCGTTATCCGCCAGTGTGGTCGTCTGGGCTTCGTTGAGCGCTGCTGTGGGAAGAGGTGGAAGAGGTGGGAACAAAGGTTGCGGTGCTGGGTGAGTGGGCGGGGGGAAGTAGAATGGATCGAAGCTGGTGGTGGTGCAAGAAACTGTGGCGGTGGAGTCGCGAGTGGTAATGGGTGTGGTTGTGGTTGTGGCTGTGTGAGAAGTGATGTTGGAGGTGGCTGTGCAGGAGCCGTGGAACGGGTCCAGATAATGGCATAGCTCGGTGGAGAGCTTGTATGGCAGTGGCTTGCCATTGCATTGTGGACGGGGTACCGGGATCTCAAGTCCGCTGTGTTGCTCTGTGGGTTGAGCAGGAGTTGTGGAGGGTGGTGCAGGCGGAGTTGGTGTGGTAGTTTGGAGGCGTAGGGCGGTTGGCCAGGGCGTGCTTCTTTAAAATTGGAACGTTTGGCGAAGAATGAGTGGGTCTCGGATGCTGCTGTGGTGGGGTCCATAATGGCATCGGAGGGGGCTGAGGTGGAAGCTGTCCACAAATGTTGGTGTAAGGAGCCTCGGTGTCCGCGGGCTGTAGGAGTGGTGGTGGTGGTGGTTGGAGTGGCTTCGTGTGGTGAGATGTGGGCACTGTGGTTGTGTGGAGGTGACGGAAGAAGAGAGGGTTGTCTGTGGATGTGGCCGGAGAGCGACGATCTCGAGATCGAGAGCGTGCACGGTGTGTGGGGTTGGCGGTTAGCATGCAGTGGTGGTATTGGATGAGTTATGTTGCTGTGGGAGGGTAGGAGGAGGATGTGGAGGGCGAAGGAGATGTGGAGGGGAAGTTGCTGGTGTGTGGTGGGAAAGTGGCCGTTGGGTCCATCCGATAGTGGCCAGGAGAACCTGGCGAGCCGGGTTAGAATTGCAAGAGGCGGCGACCCTGTGTGATGTCGAGTAGCAAAGGTGCTAAGCGGTGTAAGGCATTCCTGAATTGAACAAAGAGACGAAAAGCTTTGTGACCAGTAAAGGAGCTTTGGCTAGGGATGGGACCAAGAACAAGAGGATGGTTGAGGATCGTACTGATGAGGGTCTGTAACAAGCATCCAATGCAAGAGGAGGAGTTCCGGCTGATGTGTGACCGATGGTGCCATGTATGGCATTGGGTTGCCGGGTAGGTAATGAGAGGTAGGGCCCGGCAAAGGAGGTGTCTGTTGTTTCCGGTGTGGGGGATGGTCGGCTGCTGCATCAGGGCTTTCGTTCTCTCCCATGTCTGACCGTTCCCGTTCTTCGAGGGCCCGCAGGGTGGCCATCAAGCGCTGGTCAAAGGTGGACATCAATACATAGAAACTCAGCAAACAAGCTGCGGTGGAAAAGAGTGCATCAATGACACTGTTCGCTGCTTGGCAATGCGTCACTGGATTAACAAAAAAAACTCGGAAGAGCTTGCATGACTGTATCTGAGAAATCACAGAGTCAAAGAGTCAAAGTTTCAAGCATGAAAACTCCGCGTGAAAGGAAGGGGGAAGTGAAAAATGTCTGTTCCGACTGACATGGGTAAATAAATCAGAAAATCTGCGACTGAAAAAGACTGTCAAAGCAGCTGGGTGGCGTTGAAACGCACCGAACAAACCAAGAATTGGCTAGTCTGTGCACTAGTGCAGTGTTACAGTGGGGTGTCAAAGCATCTTTTCTTCTGATGGCACGCCGATGGGACTGGGGTGAAACATTCGATCTGGTTCCTGGAAGCAAGCTGTGATCAGTTGGATTCAAGATCTAGTCACAGTTCCAGCCCACGAGTTCAGCGGGGACTTCGTCACTGACTGCAGTGGAGGCGGCCGGCCGCGCGTCAGCAGCAGGATCGGCAGCAGAGGTGGTAGAAGTTGGAGAGAGGACGAGGAGGTGGTGTGGGGAGTGCTGGGAACGCGCGGTGAAGGTCTGGGTCCACTTGACGAGTGTGAATCAGGTAAAGAGTGTCTGTTGCTGTCTGTTGCTGTCTGCAGGGCTTGATGGAGCTGCGTCAATGCGACCGTCGTTTGGCGCAAGAGTGCAGGAACATCAGGGTAGTTTGCCATCGGTGTCAGGTAGGCAAGGGATCGGCAGCAGCGCCAGCGCCGAAAACCATGAAGCTGGCAGTCAACAGGCACAGTGCGAAGACGTGCAGGTTGAATTACGAAGCAAATGAATTCCATCGAGCCACGATTGTAGTTAGGTGCAAGTCCAAAGAGAAAAATCAACGCACAAAACCCGAAAAACATCCCAAGAACACATGAACGTGGCTGAAATCTGCAAAGAACATGAGCGCGCGTCCATGCATCGAGGCTGAATTAGGCCTTCAGGGAGCAGCATTCGCAGCGGCTTTTTTCATAGAGCGGTTGGTATGTGTGGTGAGACTGAAAGGATGGGAAAGTGAGAAAGTGAGAATGTGTGGTTGTTGTGGATGTTGGGAAGGAGGTTAGAGGTCTGGTGGTGTGGCATTGGCAGACCACGCGAGTCCGCGTACAATGGCGTTGTGGGGATGTATCACCCAACACCTGCCGTTGTGATGGAACACGGCGCCGTGACCATCCTTGATGAGGGCGGCTGCCCGTTCTTCTCCGCCGTAGGTAATCTTGGTGCCAGCGCCCCATGCTAGGAGTGAATGCGGGCAAGCTCGCTGTTGTCGTGGGGGAACTGTTGGGTGATGCGCACTCCCTGCGCGAAGAATCCTGTGTTGTGTTCAAAATGCAGGACGCTGGGTAGGAATTTCCCCTGTTGGAGAATGCTGGTGATGTTTCCTACCGGACCAGTATGGCCAGCGTTGATGTGCACGATTTCAGGAGAAGTCTTGGTGGCACGAGTGGGATGTGGTGGAAAGCGGCGGTGTGCTTTTTGGGAAAGAGTGGGAATGGAAATGTGGTTGAAGCGGTAAACATCATACTGCTCGGAAACGTTGTTCCATTCGATGTGAGTAAACTGGCGGTAGTCGCGCACGTCAGCGTAAGTGAGGCCGCTGTCCAAAAGGAGGCGTGCAACATAGGAGTGTTGTGGCTTGTTGGGAGTATCGAATTGGTCGGCACGGTAGTCCAGCCAAATCTCGAGTTGTTCTTGCGCAGGCTTGTCAGTGAAGTGAGGTGGAGCTTTCCAAGGATTGAGCGCGCGACGAACACGGGGAAAGTTTGGATAGGTGTTGTGTGGAGCAGAGGGCCTGGCAGGGATGGTTGTGTTGGTGGAGCGCTTGCTGAAATCCGCATTGGGGACAAGAGTGACGGGGGGGTGATGTGGAGGGGATCGACTGCGTGAAGGAGAAGAGTAGGAGTAGCTGTAAGAAGTGGAGTGATGTCGTCTGGAAGCTGTATAGGTTTGAGAGCTGTGGCGGGATCCGCGGGTGGAGTGTCTGCCCGAACGACCTCTGCGGCTTGGGTCGCCGACGCCCATGGTGCCGGTGTCGCGATGGTGGTGATGCGATGCTTTCGCGGGCGGAGTGGTTGCTGGATGGTTGGTGTCTGTAGTGGCTGAATGTGTGGGAGCTGCAGGTGAAGAAGGTGGTGGTTGTGGGTTGTCTGGAGGTGCTGGTGTGGATGGATCGGTGGCAGCAAGTGAGTCCGGGGCAGTAGAGCCTGCCTGAGCTACCGTCGGTGTGGTTGTGGCGACAGCAGCTGGTGTGGGGAGTGCTGGAGTTGTTGGCTCTGGTAGTGGCCCTTCGAATCTGGAGATGTGACCGCAGGAAAAGCGGAGAAAGGCTGCTGTTGCCAAACGCCCTGCTGTGGATCCCAGGAAATGGTGGCTCTGAGTTGATGAGGGATGGTAATGGCTGTGGAGGCGCAGTAAAGGGAGGCGGGTGGCAGGGTTCTGCCATCGGTGCTGTGACATGGTAGTGGGACTGAGGGTGTGAAGTGGGCCATGCCGGTGGTAGTAGTGTAGGTGTTGGAGGGTAACGGGTAGGCTGTGGTGGTAATGGATGTGGTGTAGGCATCGTCGGCGCCGGGTGGTGTGGTGGAGGTTGTGGCGCATAAGGAAACGGCCATGGAAATTGCATTTCGTGAAACAGTGTCCAAGTCGTCTGCAAGACACCAAGCAAGAAGCAGCTGCTGAAAATGGCGATCGCGGCGGCGCAGGCAGCTGCAGAAGTAGAGATATTGAAAGGTGGAATAATACTCAAAGTAAAACTCGAATTCAAAGCTACATGTAGGTGAGGAAAGTAAGTGGTAGAGAAAGAGTTGAAGTGGTGTGTCATAACATGATTAAGAACTCGATCCGGTACAATCCTGAGATTGAAAGCTGGCCGCGTCACGTGAACATGCAAACATGAACGTGGAGCAAATTCAGATTCTGCGGGAGAAAACCGTGGAGCCCGGCGGCTTGAATTTTGGGAATACGGTGGTGAAACGAGAATCCGTGAAGATAATCCAACGAGCGCAGAACGCGAAGAAATCTGTTAGTGATATTCCAGCATGAGACCGCGCCCCAGTGACGGGGATCACACCCTGCACGGACGGCAGAGCGGCACACACTCTGACATTGGTTTTCAGTTAGCTCAGTTCCCAGGTCGAAAAGGGCGAGGGAAACGCAAGGTGAAAGGGTCAGCGCACTTGTATTGTTTGAACAATCTGTTGACATGTCTGAGGTGGCGAGCGTCAGCGCAATTCAGCTGCAAGAAACGTGACAAGGGAAAGGTTTAAGGGAGGCATCACGCAAACTACCATGAATCAAACCGTGGAAAAGTAGGGGTGACAGCTTGTGAACAATACGTCGATTTGGCGCCCCAAATCGGTTTCACAGATGCAACACTGGCGTCTTCGTTGGTGCCAGTCCAGTGTGCATCTCTGGCACCCCCTGCTAGAAGAAAACGAGGAAGACTCTTAGGTACAGAGTGGGGCACACACTGTTTTCTGCAAGCGCTGCAAAACAGATACATATATATATATATAGCGTAAAAAAGTCCACGTTCGCTGCACCTCAAGAACGCAAAACATAAAGCTATGAGAATTACCCGTGGAATTGACATTGGCTTGTTCAACGGACTTCCAGCTTGTACAACTCCAAAACACACACACATCACGACGCAATTGGCGGCAGACATGCTGAATTCTTAAAGGCATTTACTCTACAGCAATCAACGAGACGAAGGAACGCGTTGCAGCAACAAAACAAAACAGGACGAACTTACCCCCAAACTTGAAATCTTTCCATGTCCTGATAGTGGCTTGCTTCAAGAATTTCAGCACAGTCTTCAGCAACTGTTCTCTGCTTCTTTGGTGCTTTTGCACCCAACACCTTCCAATCCAAAACTTGGGAAAGTTCAATTTCCAAATCAACTTAAGCTCCAAACTCGATCCAAGGATACCTGCGACGAAGCGCTTCAAAAATCGAAGGCATCGCACAAAACGGCGCAAATGGACACATTTTGTATCTCATTTTCAAAAGTTTAGGCAGCACTGCTGCGGCAGCACCTCCTCAGGAAAGTGCTTGGCCAGGCATTTCAGCATGCTAGTAACATCATCGGAGAGGCCTGTAGCAAAAAACAGCCATTGCGCAAACAAGGAACACATGGGGAAACACAAGAGTCTTACAAGAGGCGTTTAACAGGAATCACTGTTGACACCTGAAAAGTGATGCACCTTAGCCTTAAGGGACCCTGCAAACCTGCACTAACAATGTGAGCGGCGTCTGGAAACAGGGAACTCATTGTCCGGTAGTTGAAGCTCCGCTGCGCCTTTTCGGGCTACGGTTGAGCCACCACGAACACTGTTCTCCCAGGCCTGCGTGCGCACAACAAATCCACTACAGCAAGCCAGCTTGAAAAGGGCACACAGAAACAACTGATGGTCATGGAGCGCATCGATTTTTATCCACAAAACACAAGCCGCAGTGGAACCACACAGAAGCTTGCTACTTCATGCACTTGCAAAGCATTGTTGATGTTCCAAGTGCAGTGGCTGCAAAAGCACGGTTGAAGCTCGCGCACGTGGAAGGTCCTTGGTTCGGCTTGTCCGGAGTACCGCCGACCCTGGCAGCGCCCGGACACTGCAGGGTGGAGCCCTCACCTTTGCCCAGCCCCAGCCGCTCTTGACTACATGGGCTCTGGCGGTGGGCTTGCAAACCTTTTTCTAGTGGGCTTCGACGCTGCCATCTGGGACCCGCTCCGACCGCATGCGCGCGCAAAGCAAAATGAGCCAAAGGTGTGGCGAAGCACGCTTTCCGCCTTCCACGCCCCGCTTGCAAGCCTTAAAGCTGCCGTGGGGCCCTCTCCTGCCTCATGTGCGCGCTGTGGTGAAGCACAATTTCTACACCTTTGGCCGTGGGCTTGAACTGTTTTAAGTGAGTTTCGAAGCTGCCGTCTGGGGCCTTCTCCGGCCGCATTTTGCGTGCAAAGCAGCATGGTGGCGAACGCCTTCGGCTTGAGCCGCGGCGATCACAGAAGCGCAACCCATCTGTCCTGACTATGTCTGGACCTACTAAGCTTCCCCTTGTTGGGTCGAATGCGCACGAGCACTGCGACCATGCTCACCCCCCAGAACCCAAAATCTTGACTTCTCACCAACTGCTGAAAGAGTCACGCACCTGCTAATCTCTAGGATGGTATCTGTTCGCCTTGGAGCCCCCAGCCCTCCTTGCCACCAACCCCCCCTTTGTTGGAGGGGTCGGCGGCACTGATGTTCAAAATGTCGGTTTGCGGCCGACATTTCTAGCATCACCTGGGCTTATACGGCTTCTTTAAAAATCAGGACTTTGTAGTGGAAAACGCTGAGGAACACTGCATTTTTTGCATTTGCTAGCCTAAGCGCAAATAGCTTAAGCCTAGAAAGTGCTCAGAATATTCAAAAGTACAAATTTCTCAACGTTTTCCACTACAAAGTCCTGATGTTTGACGAAGCCGCGCGCGTGCGCGCTCTCGTGTGCGTGCGTGTGCGTTCGTGTGCGTTCTTTTGCGCGTGCGCGGGCGGGTGCGGGTGTGGGGGTGCATGTGCATACGTGTGTCTGAAGTTGAGGTTGCCAGGCTTTTTCCATCAGACCCTCGTGCGCACACCTGTGTGGGAGTGTGTATGCGCAGGCGTCAGGAGCTGTGCTAATCGTCGATTTTGCTGTGCAAACAGCCTGCAGATACGCGCAGTGCTCCCAAGGGCGTCGCCGGTTGGCGGAGCCTGTCCGTAAGCAGGTTGCGGTTTGCAACAAGAATGGAGGCCAGGTGGTCAGGTGCAGCAAGGTTGGAGTGGGTCTGAAGGAATACAATGCACTTCTTGAAAGGATCACCAATGCCAATGATTACATACATGAACACTTGCACGATCTGGAACTTGCTGGGTCAGCCAATCTTCCGACGCAGCTAGCATTTGATACATCTTAGCCAAGTGAGCTTTACGGCAACGTTGATGCAATTCAGTGGATTGATGAGATATTGGAGTGAATCCAAATGCATTAAAGAACCTGAAACGCAATTTGTTGATAGGATGCTATTACTTACCAACTGTCCACCGTGTGCCATGGTACATGGAAGCGGAAGCACGACCAACTGTGCAAATATGTGCAAATATCTACGTCCTTTTGACTGCAGCAAACTAAGGTCCAAACCTAGAGCGAAACCCTTCAACTCTTCTTGAACCTCAGTCTGGAGCTTGTCAGTTGCTCATGCAACGTCATGCTCGGGGGCCCACTGGTCCAGCCAACAATGCATTCCCCTCGCTGATTCATTGTCCTCTGCCACGAGATTTCACACACAATTCAAGCTCCTTTTCTGGACATTCTTGAATTCTTGATGCATCATCGTACTGTCCTTTGCCTCGAGACTTGCCAGTGCATGCTGCAAATCACGTGGTAAAGCATCCAAAACCTGAACAGGGCAAGTCAGTGTGATTGAACAAAGGAAACCACTTCAAGCACTTGTACAATACAGTGCGCAGCGGAAGCAGCCACAAAAGATTGAAAGTAGGGACATCTTAATTCTAGAGGATCTCTATACACTTCTACACATCCCACGTATCTTTCACAGCCAGCCTCCACAGGCTGGCTCTCGTTGTCCAAAAATGAAATCAGGAAACCTTGCATTCTTGCAAAGAACCCGGCCAGTTCACTTCGCACATCTTCACGCTATCCTGTGATGCAGTATCCGATGTGTTTATGATTCAACTATGTGCAAGGCGGTGCAAGAAATTTCGATGGAGGAGGTCGCGTTGAAATGTTGCAGCGCTGGCGTATTTGGCATCGCCTGCCGTTTCAAGACTTTGACTTAGAAAACAACGAAGTCACATCTACAACCTCGGAGAGCCATGCCTACAAGAGGATGACCCATGAAGGCCAAGTGGCTTCTTATCTGATGCCTTCTGCCTTGCACTGTCACCGGTGCTTTGAACCCAGGTCTTTACTCAACTCCAAATGTGTTGGCGTACCTGTCTGAATTGTAATTTCCACAAGAGTGTAGGTGACCTCAACTGATCTTGAATCAACTGCTTCAAATTATCTGTAGAGCATGCTGGGGGTCTTGCGCCCTGTTGTCCATCAACTAAATATGAAAGCACCTTTGCTTTACTTGGAAGTGCATTCACAGGATTTATTAACAAACACAAGTTGAAGGAGATAGCAAAGAACATGTCTGGAAGCAAGGCCTCCAGGAAACTGCGAGCTGGCTTGCCATACTGACAAATTCGGCTCGGTGCGGCATTTGCTTGGTCCCACAAAAGTGGAGCTGTGATCCTTGGACTAATGCCACACCCCTTGGACCAACGGTGCAAACCACATGTTCTCTTTGCAGTTGGAGCTCTCACAGTAGGATCGAGGCAGCCAACCGTGGCAAAGCGCGATGTAATGGCGGCGAACCTGCAGGGTCAACTAGCGAACCCTGAAGTTCCAAGTTCGCCTTGCCCCACCTTGCCCAAGTTCATTTGCAGGATAAGATCATAATAGGCAGCGTACCTAGTTTTTCCTATGACTGCTTTGTTTTCAATGACAAACACCTTTCAGGTTGCTCACGATCTGGCCGCCAGGACGAGACCAGAATTGGGCACGTCCAGCCGGTGCATCCTCTGGGTCAAGTAATGAGTTCCCGGAGTGCGCGTGCTTGCACACACAAATTACAAACACACTGGAAACATCATTCGGAAGGAGAGCGCTGTATTGCGTCTGAGCTCTTCAAGCTGGAATTTGCTGGCCAACCATGTTGTGGACGACAGTCCTGGAAAACCTGGAACTTACATATATAAGTACACATGTCGACAATTGTCCATATGTATCTATGTATGTATGCATGTATGTATGTATGTATGTGTATGTATGTATGTATGTACTTATTTTTTGTTTTCTATGCCAATAAATGCGAACCTTTGCCTGTTTCCAAAAGGGCTGCGCAGTGGTGAGAAAGCAACAATGGTACTGTACAATCACACCTATGCACAATACTGCAAATTCTACACACTCCTTCTCGGTAGCGCGAGCGCCCATAAGCTCTTTTAGCTCACTCTGCCACTATCATAGGTCTGTTCTACCCCTTTTCTCTGAGGAACGTGGTTCCTTGAGGCCTTCTTCTTGAATTTTTTTCTTCTAACATCGTTTGGAATCTATGTATCTCATAGTCGAGCATATCTACTTGTTGAAACTGTCCTCTTCCTTCTAATACCCAGCGTCTTGTGTTCAAGCTGTTGATCTTCACCTCAAGTCGACCACGTAATGCATCTGTCTGTTCTTCTTCGTACTCCATAGTGTTCTCATTTTCTGCATTTCCTGCCCTTCTGAAGGAACTGCCCTTTGAGTCGCTGCCTGTAACATCAGAGATACTGTCCTCTTGCCGATCTCAAGTCTTCTAAGCTCCTTCATAGCTTTGTCTGTGTAGAGAATCTGGCTCTTGTACTTCTACAAAACCTCCATTGAGAATCAATCCACAATGAATTCTCCTGGTTATAGCTTATGTGATTTTCATAGATTTTCTGCTTGGTGTTCATCTTTTTCTTTCCTGTCGATGATCTCGCATTCATTCATCTTTCCACAATGGAAATTTCTTTGCGCTTCCACTGTCCCTTCCACATACTTCCATAGTCTCCACATTGCAGAGGTCATTACTGCAAAACCACAGGTAATGATCGTGAAGACTGTGGTTGTCCAGTTTCTAGTGGAGTCTTCTACTCCCAACCTGCGCTGGCCAATCTCTTTCAAAGATGTAGTAGTTAGCAGCTTCTGTAATCATTGGTTGCAAGCCCTCCAGAGTCACGATTCTGACTCATCTTGGCAGTTTTGTTGATCTTGCCTGCAAAGTCCTTTTCTCTTCATACACCTTTCTCTCAAGCTCATCCACTCTTGTTTGCTTTTCATTGCGCCAATAACAAAAAAGGTTCATCGGAAATCTGATTCTCTGTCCTCCAAGTGGCTTGGTATTGATGTCTACCATGTTGCTGTCTGTTGGTACTTGTATCATATTGAAGTCTCTTCGGTTGAATCCACGGTAACTTTCCATCTATAAAATTTTGTCTCACTTTTCCAACTCTTCTCTTCATCACAAGCTGGCGCGCGCTCGAAGAATCTGTGAAGATGTAATGGTCCACCTTTGCCCCAAGCGCAAACTCAAGAACTGAACGAATGTATATACCTTCTGAAGCTGAGGAAACTCTTGCGCGCAACTCTGCCTCACACGAAGATAAGCTAATAATCTTCTGTGTTCTGCTGCTGTTGAACAATGGACAACTGTTCAATGCATGAAAGCCTCCTGATGTTGACTTTCTATATGGCTTTTTGTTTCCTTCCGCTCCGGTCTGAGTCTGAAAATGTCTCTAAGCAGCAATAGTGATCACCTGTCTTCACATAGCCTTCTCCTGCCTGTGGAAATTCAACTTCTAGACGATTACTAGACGATAGTCCATAACCTTCTTCAAGTATCATAGAAATTTCTTCAAGTGATGATAGGACATAGTTGTTGGATTTGACATTCTTGAAGCCAGTTCCTTGACAGTAAATGGCACATCGTACCTTTCTTGACAAAGATTTGACAAAGATAGATACCTGCACCAACAATGCTTCTGAATAGGCTGATCTTTTCTTGCTCATTCAGGATCTCTGACTTCTTCCATCTGAATTAAGTTGTCTGAAGGTATTTGTTGAAGTTTGATCTTTCCAACTTGTTCTTCATACGCCTTCAGCACCTGTTGGATGTAGTTACCTGGTTGGATCACTGGTCCATCTTTCTCAAGTTTGCACTTTCTCCGCAGGAAATTGAATTCGTCGCCCAGACCTTCTCAATCTCGCTGGTGTCAAACCTGTCTTGAATCTTTAGAAGAAAGATTTCGTTGATATACTTTGAACAATCTGTGAAAATCAAGTCACCCACATGAAATCAAAATGATACTCTTCTCGTTTCTTCCTAGGCATGGACACTCAGCACTGAACTTGTAATCGAGTTCCTCGGTGAGGTACCGTGTGAAGACGTCGAACCATGCCTTTGCTCCAACTCTCTGTCCAGGTAAGTTCCTTTTCACCAAGGATACTTCTCCTCTCAAATTCACTTTCAAATCCTTCTCTTGTGGAACTTGCAAGAACGCGTCTTTCACATCTAGACAACCCAGTACTTGAGAGGGTAAAAGTTCAGTACATGACCTGAAGTCGCGGGTGAGAAAATGTCACCTCCCTTTCCTTCAGCGAAAGCTATTTCTCGTGCGACTCGTCTTGATCTTCTCTTCCACCTCTTGCTTGTATTTCCATCTCCATGATGATAAGGCTTCTTTCTCCAATCATACACACTCCGTGTAGTCAGGAAACTGATACCTTCTGTGCTGCCTTCTGGTTTCTCTAGCCCTTGCATCTTTTCACTTCTTTTCTCTTCAGCTTCATCAGCTACACCATCTATCCATTCTTCTGGATCTTCTTCTGGTTCATGTTCTCCATCACGCTGCAAGTTCTTCCCCTTCGCTTTCTTCTGATCCACCTTCTTTCCAGTCTTCTTCATCAAATTCTTCTGCAACTGGGGATAACTCTTCATCTACATGATAGAGGTCTTCTCCTGCCACCTTTCCTTTACCAAGTTGACCTTAGCCTTCTTGCCAGAATCTTCTGATGGCCTGAATTTCTTCATAGGACTTTCTTCCTCGAGCAATTCAAGTGCTTCCCTTGGTCTCGAAGGCGCGGATGGTAACCCCCGTGAAGATAGCGTAGGGGTAACTGGATTAGGTTGACCGCTTTCACCCCCTCCAGTGTCTTCTCATCTGCAGAGAGAACTTTCTGCTTCTTGCTTGGGGGTTCTTCTCCACATGGCTTCCATACTTCACCTCCATCTCTTTTGCGTGCCTTTGCCGGAATCTCCAGCGGGCTGGAACTGGTATTGGCCCTAGGAATAGAGGTTGCTCTTTCTCTGAATCACTTCCTCCTTCAAGAGCTTTTGCCATGACAGCTTCTGCATCTTCATCTCTGAATTTCAACATCACACGCTCTTGAGGAATATCTGCGCTAATGGCAATGCTTCTGCTGGCTCTTCTCTTGGTGGCAATAATTCTGCCTCCAAAGTTTGTCCGGCGCTCCCATGAAAAGGCATTGAAGCTTTTGTAAATTGCCAGGCGCTTGGACCAATCTTGATCTGTTCTTCTGACGCATTTGCTCAGCGCTACTTGCACATCATCTGTCAAGACATAAGTATCTTGGCTTTCCACTTTCTCCGAGACTAACCATAGACGCCGTCGAGCTTCTCCTTTGTTGAGGCTTCTGATGTAGCCGTCCTCGGCTGAAAGTCCTTTGTAACTCTTACCGTACACGAGCTCACGTGGAGCGGCACCTTTGACTGGTTGAAATCGATTCAACACCCAACTGGCATGTCTTGCTGCCCAGTTCCAAAGTGCATGATCTGATCCTATCTTGATACCAAGCTTCGATTGCAAACCTTTAATGAAACTTCCTGCAAGCTTCCTCACCCTGTCAACCGTGTTCAGAATTGCCCCCAACTCAAAGTAGAGGGTCCAGATAGATACCCTTCTCCAGGTCACCCTTGTTTACAGGAGAACAAACATCACATTGAATCACTTTTGAATCATTTAAAACCCTTTTTGAAGCTTATAAAATCTTATTGGTGCACTTTGTTGCCTTAAAAGTGCGAAAAAGTGATTTAAAATGATTTGAAAATGCAAAGAGTGTATTTGTCACTTTTGTTTCTGAACGTGATGTTCATTAAAAAGCTGGCAAGTAATGCTTTAACTTACTGTGTTTGAAAGTCAGCATTTCATTGTCATCCTCATTGTGTTAAGAATGTTTTTTAGGAAAGAGGAACAGGAAGAGGAAGAGGAAAAGGAACTGTAAAACAATAAAAAGGAAAAGGGCGAGAAAGAGGAACAGGAAACAACAAAATGGTTTGATTTGATTTGTTGATTATCTATTCTACTGCTTTTCTGTGGTTTTACAAAATTTTGTAACCTGATCAAATCTGATCAAACCTGATCAAATTTGATCAAATCTGATCAAATTTGATCAAATCTGATCAAAACCATGGTCTTGATCAAACTTGAACAAATGTGATGGGATTGCATTTTTGCAAACACCTTAATTTCCCGAATTAAAAAGTTTTGTCACAGTTTTAGTCATTAGATTGTGTTTCCTCAACTCTCCTCGCCAAAGAATTGCCCACAGTTTTAGTCATTAGATGTTGTTTCCTCAACTCTCCTCACCAAAAAGTTTTGTCCACAGCTTTATATAAGCATTAAATGTTGGTTCCTTTCTCCACCCAATATTTTGTCCACAGTTTTAGTCATTAACTTTTTTCCCTTAACCTCCCTCACCAAGTTTTATTGCCCACGGCTTTAGTCATTAGAAGTTGCTTCTTTAATTTCCCTGGAAAGGGAAAGGAAGAGGAAAAGGAAGAGGAAACGAAAAAGGAAGAGGAACAGGAAAAGGAAGAGGAAAAGGGGAAAAAAACGGAAAAGGAAAAAGACAAGAAAAGAGGAAAAGCAAGAGGAAGAGAAACGGCAAAAAAAGGGAAAAGAAAAGGAAGAGGAAAAGGAAGGGCGCAAGGAAAAGGAAAAGGGAAAACACCACATATTTTTTGGGCGAAGGAAAGTAAGGAAACACAATCTAATGATTAAAACTGTGGACAAAATTGTTTGGTGAGGAGAGTTGAGGAAACAAAACCTAATTACTAAAACTGTGGGCAAATTCTTTTTGGTGACAGAAAGGAAACAAAATCTAATGACTAGAACTGTGGACAATCTTTTTTGGGGTGAGGGAAATTAAGGAAGCAATTTCTAATGACTAAAGCTGTGGACAGTAGAACTTGGTGAGGACAAAAAAATTGGCGAGGAGAGTTGAGGAAACAACATCTAATGACTAAAGCTGTGGACAACAAAATTGGTGAGGAGAGTTGAGGAAACAAAATCTAATGACCAAAACTGTGGCCCCCTTTTTTGTGGTGTGAAGGAAAGTAAGGAACACAATCTAATGACTAAAGCTGTGGACAAAATTGTTTGGCGAGGAGAGTTGAGGGAACAACATCTAATTGCAAAAATTGTGAGCTGCAACTGGAGCTGGATACTGGAGCTGGAATACTAATTGAATACTGTTGGATTTTTTTGGTCCCGAGCTGGAATTGCACTTTTTTGCATTTTTCTCACTTTTGTGCACTTTTTTGCACCTTTTTTCCACTTTTGTGCACTTTGTGTGATTTTGCAAAGGTCAACTTTTTGAATTTTTTTCACTTCAGTGCACTTCTGTGTCACTTCTGCGCACTTCAAATCTTATTGGTGATTAAATTTGGGGGCACATCAGCTTTGCGCACTTTTTTGTCAAAAAAGAAGGCAAATAAGATTTAAACTGATTTCAAACTGATTTGAGCTGATTTCAAACCGATTTTCAACTAAAAAACGCCTCGGTGCACCATCGCGACACCAAAACAACCCTGCTGGGTGGCCCAGTTGTGCCTCTGGTCTCAAGATCAGCCTTTAACAAATTTTTCTCCGCGCTCCGCGCGGAAGAGGAATAGTAATGATCAAAGTATGAATCAAATAAAACCTGAGCATCGGCTATTGATTCTAATCAATAATAGTGGAAAGTTTTTGAATTGACATTGATATTGATTTGAAATATTGATTTTTCAATAACATCAAACAAGTGAAAATTCAAAAACATTTTTTTTGCAATTGGTTTCCTAATTGAATTTTTGGGCTCAGGTGGGGTAGAGCTATGTGCAAACATCCCTTTTGACAAAAAGGGGGTGTCACAAAAGGAAAAGAAGAGAAAGGAGAAAAGGAAAAGGAAGAGGAAAGGACAAGGACAAAAGTCCCAACAAAATGAAAGAATTGAAGAGGAAAAGGCAAAAAGAAAAGGAAAAGGAAGAGGAAAAGGAAGAGGAAAAGGAAAAGGAACAGGAAAAGGAAAAGGACGAGGAAGAGGAAAAGGACAAAAGAAAAGGAAAAGGAAACAGGCGCGCTTCGCGCGAAAGAGTAATGCCACGATGGTTTTTGATTTGAACAATGAACAGTGTGCCTTGACTTGGTGTCTGAGTATGAGCGCTGTTGGCAAAGTGCAGTTGTCTGATGATGATGACTCTGAAAGCTGCATTTCCAGAAAATTCATGTGATTCCGATATGTCATCATCACATTGGGGCACTGAGTCAGACTCTGGCGTTGAAAGAGCCTGGCGTCAATTATGTGACAAAGTATTGATAGACAAGCCTATCGCATATTAATTGAAGCATTGAATCAGAGTCGAAGCTGAAGGGCACTGTGCCAAGCTCTTCATCTGGATATCAAATTAGCAGACTTGTTTTATGACGGAGTTGGGCACAAGTTCCATGTCACAGGTCAATGTAAGCATGTGGAGGACGGATTGAAAGTTTGCTACGTTACATGTTGCCCCAAATGTGTCAGCCAAAGTGACATGTATTACAACTTGTCACCGCTCGAGTGTAATACTTTGCTCTATGAATTATGAATCAGGTTCTTCACATGGTGCCCGCCAAAAGTTGTTGGGCAAGTTTGTATATTTACTTGTGAGCGATCACTTTGAACATGGCCTTTTGTTAAAAAAATGGTGTTTGCGGCCTGCGACATTCCTTGATATCTTCAGGCATGTTTGGGACTCAGGCTTGCAGCGCAGTAAGCTGAATAGCAGTGCACTTCGTACGTGCCAGCCAGGTGAATCATCATGAAGATCAACAATGGATGACCATGACTTGTTTGATGAGGTTGATGCTAATTGAGCTGAATGTCTTGTCACGTATTGTTCAGTTTTAACCTAGACCAAAATGGAGCCCCTGCCAGTACAGTGCTCTTCAGCCAAACCCTGACTATATAGTTTCAAAAAACCTTACTTGTTACGATTCCAGCGCTTTTCAGCAAAACTTGACTAGATTCAAAAAATCTTACAGCAACAATCCCTGCCAGCACAGTGCTCAGCAAAAAATACTATTTACGATTCAAAATTCGTATGATCCCTGCCAGCACAGCCAAAACTTGACTACTTTCAAAAAGAATACTCAAAGCCACAACTTGACTAGTTTCAAAAACCGTACTTTGTCACAATCCCTGCCAGACAGAGCTCTTCAGCCAAAACTTACTAGTTTCAGCAGCTTTCAACGAGGCCAGGAGCACTGTGCTCCTGGCCTCGTTGATTATCGTAAAGGAACCGTTTGTACTTAGTACATATTTCATTGTGTTTTGTGAGTTGACTTGTTGCTCGACTAGTCAACTTATCGTAAAAGGCTATGTTGAACTTTCATTTTGTCTGCAAGTTCACTGCAACTTCACTTGTGGCTTCACTCGTGGATGTACCCGTGAAAACACTTTTGGTTCACTCATACTTTTACCCGTTGGTGAATTTTGTTCAAAATCATATCTAATCACTTTTGAATCATTTTTGCTCTTATTTGAATAACTCCTAATTATTTTGGATCTTATTATTTTATGCTTAAAACATGATTCACAATGATCAAAACAATTTCGAAAATGCAAAAAAGAGACTAGCCAGACTCGCCCTGAAGCCTGCCCATCTCGACCCTCTACTTTGATTTGGTGAAATTGAGTGATCTCCCAGCTTTGAAGGATTCAATCTTGTCGTAAGTCCTAAACTGTGTCGAGCAGTGATCAGCATCTTTAGGATCTGTCTCGTTGTGGGTTCATTGTCGCTCCTGTAGGGAATTGCTGAGTGCCCCAACGTCTGACTGAAATTCATCAACTCGAGACGAAACTGATTCTTGCTTCCTAATGGCACTATCGATTGCAACTAGCCAACATACTGCTCTTGCTGACTTTGTTTCTCTGGTATTGCAAAAGTCAAAGCTCACTTCAGGGATACTTCCTCTCTTGGTTCCATCTGTTCTCTCATGGCGACCTGGCCGTGCTCGATGCTCAATGCACTCCTTACACCAACTGGCATATGGTAGATGTGTCAATCTGTGTCTTGCCTGAGTGGCTTCATCTGGCATCTTAGCCACGCTTTGTCCTAGTGCTTCTCTTGTCTCTTGCGCTTTTGCTTCACTCACCAAACTTTTGGCATTGAGAAGTTCCATCTTCTTGTTGCGATTGCGGATCTTTGTGTAGACCTTCAACTTAGAGCCACTACCTGAGATGCCGAGAAAGGAGCATGCTGCCCTCAAAGTTGCTAAAGTTGAGCCCTTAGTCAACTCTGCTCCATTCACCAAGACTTTGTCTACGTCCATTGGGCTCAATTGCAGCTCACACTCTAAGTCTTCTTCTTTCTTATCCTCTTCTATCCTATCTTCTACCTCCTTCTCCGGTGAGTAGGGGTCTTCACCTCCTTCTTTCTCTCATCTCTGTTTTCAAGCTTCTTGAATCCTGGTGCAAGGAGTTCCATATCTTCTGGTGCTGGCTCGTAGCTGAAGATTGTGATTGAAGGAATGACTGCATCATCATCAAAGAAATGCTCATGAAGGTCCTCCCTTTTCATCACACTTTCACAAATTCACTCTTTTCACCAAAATGGTTCTCATCAACTCTGGCGAATCTTCCACTTCTGGAATGAACGTGGGATCAACAGTTCTTCAAGCCAATAGGCTTCCAACCAGCAGTTCATGGAACTTCCAACCCGGTACTTTTTACAAAGCTTCAGGCGCTGCGCCTCGAAGCAGCTTTCATCTTCGTCAAAGAGCGATTCTGCAAGTTGAGTGGTACCTTCAAGGTACCATTCTCCAATATTTGCTCTCGACCATTGTTCCCCAACCATGCTCCATCAGTCTTCCATAGCAAAGTATGGACTGGTTCACTTTGAACTGAAGACCACATTGTTTTGAGAAGAACTTCGTGTCCATCAATGTCACGCAAGGAGATCCCGACACTTTTCGCACCCCGGTGGGGATACGATTCCCCTGCGCATCCTGTAGCTGGATCTGCCATATTCAAAGAGAATAAAGCTGCGTCTCCTCCACTGTCGATAATGATGGTCACATCATCTTTCTCTTCCCCAAGTCTTCTGACCTTTGGACTCTCATCTTCAATTTCAGCCTCTTCACACTCTTCTTTCATCATCATCATCATCATCATCATCATCATCTCCAATGTAGAAGTGAATCACGGGAGATTCTGCATCATCATGCCTCTCTCGTAAGTCAAAGATGACTGGTTCACTGTTCTCAATCCTTCTGACAACTGGCTTCGTCCCTGCTGAGCTACTCTGCTGGGCCCCATTGGTTTGTTGTAAGCAATTAGTATGTGTAGTCACTGAGGCTTCCCCTGAAGATGAATGGGCTGTATCACTTGCAACCTGCAACCTGTCGAATATTATGGTGGTTTCTCCAACAGTCTCGAGCAAGATGTCCGGGCTTCCCGCAAGTGTAACAAGTTGCCACACCTTTGCCTTTCTGGTCTTTGCCCTCGCCTTTGCCAGTGGAATCACCTGCTTTTCCTTTCTGTTGTTCTCCGTTTCCTTTCTTTCCTTTGCCTGTGGCATCCTTACCTTTGCCCTTCTAGTAATCACTCTCACTCACCTTTCTTGCTTGCCTGCTTTTGGCATCTTGAACTCAATCAACGTCCATAGGCTTGGGTCCTTGATGGTCTGTACTGCTGCTTGCAACCATTGAAGTAGCCACTTCTGCTGAGAACGACTCCATTGCAAAGATTGTTCCCTCAAAGTTGAGTACTGAACATTGTCGCCAATTGTCGAATTCAAATAGCATTTGAGTTGTCCACCTACGCATCTCCAAGGAACAGCAGTTTCAACTCTTCCTGAATTGTCGTTCCTGATCTTCAAGCTTAAGGAGCTGAGGTTGTAGAGCACTCTTCATTGAGAGTGCTGGCCATGTAGTGGCTGCTCCCAAAAGTGCTAGTCCTCTAGCCTTCGAAGTCGGTTTCAAGGCTTTGTTTCCAGGCATCAGATCCATTGGAGTCCTCCACAGCTACTTAGAAGGCGTTGTACTTATAAGTATACTTATCGTACTTATACTTATAAGTATGATAACTATGTTAAGTCTACTTAGACCGAAGTAGTACAAGCGCGACCTAAGTCTGACCTAATTGTAACCTGGTAGAACCAAGGTTTTTCGAAGAACCGGTCATGTATCGCAAAACTCAACAAAACGCAGGAAGGACATGGCGCGCAGAGGGGGGCACACACTGCTCTATACCCGTGGAACCGGAAAATGCTGCAGCGGTGCGCATTCACTCCTAAACAAAAAACAAACCTCTGCTGCCAGGTGCGAGACAAACGCGAGACAAGGCGAGACAACGCGCGACTATCCCGCCAGAGACGTTTTGTGGCTGCCGGATGATTACGCTCATTGGCGCGAGACAAACGCGAGATATGCGAGACAATGCCGAGTCTTTGCCCCGCCCTCCGGCGCGAAACAAATGCGAGACATGCGTCTGATGTCCCCAATCGCCTATAGCGGACCCAACAGCCCCATCGCAGGAAGTCTGCCAATTGCGTGTAGTCTTGTAAGCCTGCCCTCTCCGCCATTCTCCACTCTTTGAGCCGAAAAATCCTGCGGGTGCGCGGATGTCTTCTAAAAACATAGCGTTCTTAACTAGAATCTAAGTACGCTAAGTCCGCAAAGTCTGTTATGTCTATACTTATACATATACTTATTATTTACTTACAAGTGCCATGCATGTACTCTAACTCCAGAATAAGTATCGAATAAGTGCGATAACTTTTGTTGTACTTATCATACTTACGTCCATACTTATCATACTTTAACTATACATTATCTATACATATCCTGGTTATTTTATACTTATAAGTACGCCGCCTTCTAAGTATCACTAAATGTAGTGCTCTGCCCCTCTTCAACGAAGCTAACAATCCACAGAGCTTGATGCGCCTGGTTTTCTTTTGTGTAGTTGCCAAGTCCATGTCAAAGCTCTCGTTTGGCTTGACGTGGATCTCTTTCAAATCCTTCATGTATACAGGCCTCATCCACTGAACGATAATACCCATGACCACTCTCTGAATGCTTTGATCTCTTCTTCTTGTGATTTGTGAGCAAATAAACTGGGTTTCGTGATCAGCTTCGACCAAATCATTTGTTCTTGTTGTCGCTGTTGCTGTCGCTGTCGTTGTGGTTGTTGTTGTGGTTGTGGTTGTTGTTGTTGCTGTTGTTGTTGATTGTGGTGTGATCGTTGTCGTTGTCGGTGCGGTTGTCGTTGTCGTTGTCGTTGGTTGTCGTTGGTTGTCGTTGTCGTTGGTCGTTGGTCGTTGGTCGTTGGTCGT
>CAXAMN010023673.1:42519-67614 GCA_963970005.1 Durusdinium trenchii
TATCCCCTAAAGGGCTACCTTTCGTGACATGCTAACAACTTCACCAGACACAGGGGCGGACAATTGGTGGTTGGTTGGAGGACAGGCGGCGGGGAAGAGGAAGAGCGAGCGCAGCGATCCCAGCGCGAGCACCGAGTACTGCGCCTGCCACGCAAATCACACCAGCGCGTACATCCAACCCCTCGGCAAGCACCAGGTACCGAGCCAGCCACGCAAATCACACCGGCAGGGCTGCGGCGACTGCAGGGGCGCATCCAACAACCCCTTGGAGAGCACCAGGTACCGCGCCTGCCACGCAGATCACACAGGCAGGGCTGCGACCCCAGGGCGTGCGTCCAACCCTTTTGGAGTCCCTTAAAGAGCGCCAATTACCGTGCCTGCCACAGGGCTGCGGCGACCAAGCGACCCCAGGGTACATCCAACCCCTTGGAGAGCACCAAGTAGCGCGCCTGCCGCGCAAATCACACCGGCAGGGCTGACCCCAGGGTGTGCGTAGCACCAAGTACCGCGCCTGCCACGCAAATCACACCGGCAGGGCGTAGCACCAAGTACCGCAACCTGCCACGCAAATCACACAGGGCAGGGCTGCGGCGAAAGTCACCCCAAGGCACACCCAACCCCTTGGAGAGCACCAAGTACCGCGCGTGCCGTGCAAAATCACACGACCCCAGGCACCAAGTACCGCGCCTGCCACGCGAATCGCACCGGCAAGGGCTGCGGCGACCAAGCGACCCCAGGGCGTAGGAGAGCGCCAAATACCGCGCCTGCCACGCAAATCACACAGGCAGGGGCGGTCCGCTTGCCTCATGCTTCTTGTGCTGCAAAGCGATCATCTCGCTCCCCCGCCAAGCCCTCTGTTGTTAGCCAGAAGTAAATACGACCGTCGCAAGGAACTTCTTATGGTCCAGGGCGCCACCCACCTCTCTCCAAGAACTGAACTTAAATCAAGCCTATGCCAACTATCAAACTAGCAACGCCGTGCCCCTGTACAAAATCCAAAGCGGGTTTCAGAAGAACTTGGGCCTCTTCCTCTGGAACATCTTGCCAAGATCATCTCTGCAGTGTCTTGTTGGTTCACGCTTCCGTAGTCCCGCCAGGTGTCTTTGGCGCAGCCCTGCCTCCTGGAGTCAACCTCCAGAATGTGTACATCTGGTGTGGGAATGTCCTCTCTTGTGTCTCCTTCACTGGCTGTTGCCACCAAGTTGAATCGCCCCGCTGTCTGAAAGCTCTCAACAAAATTGAGCTCGGTGACACGATGTTGACGCCAGCCGGAAACTTCATCTGAGGTGATGGGAACTTTCTGCGAGGAAGGTTGTGATGCCTAATCAACCTGTCATCATCAAATTGCCACATATCTTTGTCAGCACCTGTAACATCTGGATCTTCGTCTGAGTCCATTCATCCTGCTGATCACCTGCTGCCAAGTTCAAGGCATGTTGGCCGTCACGGAAGGCCGTGCTCAAAGCATAATCTATCTCCATCTGATGTTTGACACCGTTGCAAATTGCAGCGCGCAAGTTTTGGGGGTATCTGGCAGCCGGCGCGGACCTGAGGCGCCAATGCCATGAACCAGGGAGTTTTGGGGGTTCCGGCAGCAAGGCGGACACTCTTAGAAAGCATTTACAACCCCTAACAGTAGCCTGTTTGGGGAAGTACAGAAATCACCTGGGAGACAAATGAATAGAAATGCTGGAAAGGGGAAAAGGGCGGATGCCAGCAGTGCAGGCACCGAACCCGGAAAACAAAAGTAAACAAACCACATGGGAAACAAATTAATCGAAATGCTGCATGGCCAGCGGAAAAGGGCGGACACCAGCAGTGCAGGCACCGAACCTGGGAGACAAAAGTAAAGAAATCATTTAGGAGACAAACGATTTGAAACGCTGCATGGCCAGCAGAAATGGGCGGACACCAGCAATGACAGAAAGGGCGGACACATCTTAAGAAAGAATTGAGAAACCCTACATAACGGCAAACTCCTTGGGGAATGAATAGAAATGTTGCATCGCCAGCGGAAAAGGGCGGACACCAGCAGTGACACATCTCGAAGACAAATGAACAGAAATGCGACATGGCCACCGGAAAAGGGCCGACACCACCAGCGACAGACTTGGGAGACAAATGAATAGAAATGCTACGTGGGCCAGCGGAAAAGGGGAAATGCTACATGGCCAGCGGAAAAGGGCGGACACCAGCAGTGACAGACCTGGGAAACAAACGAATAGAAATGCTACATGGCCAGCGGAAAAGGGCGATCTTCTGAGTTGCATGCCACGCAACAAGGTTTCCACTTGTGTCTTCGCTCGCGCGCGCCTCAAACCAGGGAGGGCCGCGTGCGCAACCAGAGCAATGGCTAGCAAAAGGGCGTGACCGTCTACATGTCTATGAACTTGGACTAGGACTTCGAGAACCTGGATCGGTGAGCTGCCTCTGCTTTACCAACATTGGTAGCGGAGCGTGGCACGCTCAAGGCCCGCTCCAGGGGATGGACCTTCTCGATGGCTGGGGGCACCATTGAAGCGATGGATACCTGCATCCCGGTCTTCAACAACCGCGTCGACTACAGGGAGTGGAGACAACGCATCATGCTCTGCAAGCGCAAGCTGGCGCTACAGGGCAAAGAGAAGGAGGCAATCTTGAACCTCCTGACCAGTCTTCATGGGGTGGCCTGGAAACAGGTGGAACACCTGAGAGTGTTGTGGAGTCCTCCGACGGCTTCGAGAAGGTACACCGCCTTCAAATATGATTGTCGGGTCGAAATGCCGAGAGCCTTGGAGAAGTTCTTCTATCAACTGACGAGGAGGGGAAACCAAACTCTCCAATCGTACTGCTCAGATCACAAAGAGCAGTTACGTGAAATAGAAAAATTCGGGATCCAAATCCTGGACAGCGTTTCGGGTCGGATGTTGCTGAGAAGGAGCCGGTTGGCCCGTGCGCCGCGCGAGTCCGGTCGGCGCAGGCCGCGATGCAAAGAATCTTGGGCTGATTGAAATCTGGATGTCATGGCAACAATCGCCTCATGTCCAAAAAATGGCCTATCTTGGAGAGAAGACACCAAGTCACCCGACGAGCACTGGAGCTCTCACTATGCTACGTGATCCTACAATCAATCGGAGCACCAACGTGCGAGGTTACAGTCCTGTTCAATGGGTGCTTGGCTGCACTCCACATGTTCCGGGTCTTCCAACTGAGGAACTCTTGGCGCCATCCAGATTGGAGCCTTCAGAGGAATTTCTCAACAAGCTGCAGAACCAGAAAGCTGCCGCCAATGCTGTTTTCGCAGCAGATGTGGACACCAGGCTACGACGTGCCCTCAACCGCAAGTACACCGGTCAACTGGCCATCTATCAACTTGGAGACTTGTGCTACTACTGCCGTGATGGTCCAGGAGGCATCGGTCCCAAACTTCTTTGGAGAGGACCGGCGCGAGTGGTCATGGTTGAGCAACTTGAGGCAGGAAACTAAGAGTACAGAAGTACAGAACAAACCTGTTGAGAGCAGCGCCTGAACACCTGCGACCAGTTCCACCAACCTCAACCTCAAAGCCTCCGGACGATGGTCCCTTCTTCAGAGCACAACAAGCATTGCAAGGCCTGAGAAGCCGAGGAACGACCCTGTACACTGATTTGACAAGGTCGAATAAGCGTCAACGACATGAAGTGTCCAGTGGAGATGAAGAAGAAGAGTGTGACCAGGAAGGTGAACAACCAGATGACCATGACGGATTACAAGATACCTGGCAGGTGAGTGATGATTGGAAAGTGTGGAGCAGAGTAAGACGAGAACTCTATGCCAGAGCAAGATGATGACATCCCCACGGACCGCTTCACAGATGAGCGAGTGACCAGACCTGGAAGACACATGAATAGAAATGCTGGAAAAGGGCGGACACCAGCAGTGACAGACCTGGGAGACACATGAATAGAAATGCTACATGGCCAGCGGAAAAGGGCGGACACCAGCAGTGACAGACCTCGGAGACAAATGAATAGAAATGCTACATGGCACGGGGGAGGGCGGACACCAGCAGTGACAGACCTGGGAGACAAATGAATAGAAATGCTACATGGTCAGCGGAAAAGGGCGGACACCAGCAGTGACGGACCTGGGAGACAAATGAATAGAAATGCTACATGGCCAGCGGAAAAGGGCGGACACCACATGGCCAGCAGAAAAGGGCGACACCAGCAGTGACAGACCTGGGAGACAAATGAATAGAAATGCTACATGGCCGGTGGAAAAGGGCGGGCGCGAGCAGTGACAGACCTGGGAGACAAACGAATAGAAATGCTGCATGGCCAGCGGAAAAGGGCGGACACCAGCAGTGACACAAAGGGTGGACACATCTTAAGAAAGAATTGAGAACCCCTAACAGTAAACTGTTTGGGGAATTAGCACGGCAGGAAAGTGATATGTTCAAGGACAAGTGTGCGCACACTGTGTCATGGCTGGCATTTGGCCTTGCTTTCTAGATTCTAGATGTCTCAATCCCAAATCTCAATGGCACAGCGCCATTCACACCAATGCACAACTTAGAGAATAGGTTGCGCGCGTGTCCTTTGACTCATCAAGTTGCTTGAAGTTGAATGGCTCCACATTATAGACGTTTTTGCACATTCAAACCACACTACGCAACGATACGATATTATGCTATTCTAATGTATCCTGCCATGCCCTGATTACGTTTCTCTGTCCTACCAGGCCTGCTCAATGCCGTTCAATGAAGCCTACTCTTCTATCCTCACCTTCTGCCTGCACGGAGTAGGATGGTGTTCACCACATATGTTTTGCGGATGTTTGGGGGTTTAGGGATTTAGAGTTTAGGGCGACCCGAATGCGGATGGAAGTTACGGCCCCGAATGGAATGGAGCCTGGTCAAGGTTACGTACGACAAATTAACTGTACATGCAGAACAACATATCACAACAGCTCGTGTCTACCGGGCCGAGTGAGAGGACATGAAGTGCAAAAGAAAACAGGCAAAACGTAGCCATGGGTAGCGAAGTGAGTTTTGCGGCCCAACTGCATGTGTAGATGTAAACAGGTAAGTGTGTTTGTGCGTATATGCACGTGCATTTGCATGTACGCAAGTAGAAGTTGTGTGTGTATGAGTGTGTAGGTAGGTGGCTGCATGTAGTCGGCATCTGGCAGCCATGGATCTATGTAGGCATGTGCGCATATGTACATAATATGTGCATGTAATGTAATTACCATGAGGATCCAACGTTGTTGTTGGCAAGTGGTTTGGTACAGACGACATGTGGGCGCCGGCGAACATGTCGTTTGTATATCACTTTGTGCCCAGCATCAGTGTTATATGTCATTCTGTGACACTCCTACGACATCGGCGACCATGTCCCATGAGGCAACGGCGAGTGTGTCTCATGAGGCAACGGCGAACATGCTACACGCATCGACCTGCGCTACTGTTTCCTTTGATCTGCCCTGCGAGGCTTTACTCGCGATATTATACAACAGTGGAGTTTCTGTGCGCAGGGTTGTTGTCCATGCACTGTCTGTCCGTGTACAGGCAACGGCGAATATGCTACACGCATCGGCCACCACTGTTTCCTTTGATCTGCCCCTTGCGAGGCTTTACTCGCGATATTATACAACACTGGAGTTTCTGTGTGTATAGTGTTGTCCTTGCGCTGTCTGTCCATATGTACTGCCCACGAAGCCAGCGAACGTGTCCCATGAGGCAACGGCGAAAGTGTCTCATGAGGCAACGGCGAACATGCTGCACGCGTCATGTTACTTTTTGGAGACTACAAAGGCTGAAGCCCTGCAGGACCCACCATATGTCAGAGATTTCTTTTGTGGGTGTATAGAGCACGTGACGAGAATGTTCGGGCCACCTGTCGCGCATTGTTTTTTCAGCGCTAAATATTTTTTTGCGCTTTGCTTGTGAAGCTCCGCTGCCAGAGCGCAATGCTCAAGATCTAGAGGCATCACTGATGTTCACACCATGTAGGGCGCAAGGCCTCCAGCAATAGTTGTAACTTTGTAACACACCATGATCGGTCGCAGCCGTCGCAACGTAGATTTATTTGCTACATGTCTCTTTTGCAGTTCAAACGTAACAGACAAAACTTCTGCAGTCGTTACTAGTTACCGGCTATTTTTTTCACACCTCACAGGGGACAAGGTTTGTTGGCACGACGGGGTTTGAGCGTTTGGCGCCCTGTTGGTTTTTCAGTTCCTCTTCGTGGAACGGAAACGGAACCATGCACGTGACAAGAACCTTACAATGTCATCTTTCGCGTATACTGCATCAATATAAACCTATTTTATCTCTATATATATACACATATTGAAAAAGGAACACGCACAGCATCTTCACAATCCATGAGCTTTTTCACGCCGGCTGCTCTGTGGCTGCGTCTGGCTGTCGGGCGTGTTGCACACGCGCTTGCGAAGAGTGACTCGCAAGCACCCAAACCCCCGCATGAGGCTCATGAGGACGAGGGCCACTGAATAGCTAGAACGTTTAATCAAATACAGATGTGAAAACCTGACCACTTCTTTCCATTGGTTTTCAGAACCTGTTACACGATGCGCTTAGAGCGAGGTTGTGAAACCCTACCCTTTTCCTCCCAACTCCTGGCGCCTTCGGCGATCGGATTCCAGAAAGAGCCCCAAGCAAATCAAATACCGCTGCAAAACGCGGTGAACCATAGTGGACCCATGGCATTGAACAGCCACCCGCTTCACTCTACCAAGCCATGACTCTTCCGCGAAGCAGTGGAAAACACATGGGTTTATCTTCCACATTCAAGTTTGTGTGGCTGTGTGCCACAAATAGTGACATTTGGGTCTCATTTTAAAGAGAAGTGCACCTGGAACCCCATGGCTCTCTGTGAGAAACTGCAATGACTTCAGGTGCCTGAGCAACATCTCACTGGCTTCAGATGCATTGCGACTGGTCAGCAAGACGCCGCCGGAATCGAAGATCTCCATCGAGCGGTTCAGAGTCCATGAGCTATAAGCTATCATTCGCAAAGTTTCGTCCTGACACGAAGGGCGAAAGAGTGAGGAACCTGGGATGGCCGGGTTTGGGCGGAAGGTCCCGAAAACCCTTTAAAACGTGTTTCATGAACTTGGTGCAACAAAGCTTCGAGGGGGTATTCCTCAGAAGCCTTTGCAGTTCGCAAAGCTGTCCACCACAGCAAACCCTTCGTGTCCGAGGCTTTAAAGCGAGAGCTCAGCTCAACATACTGTTTAGCGTCAGCCGGGTAGCAATGCTTTCTCACAATTGGTGGGCCCGCGTAGTACAACCTTCCACCATCGAACTATCAAAACTGAAAAACTATGGGCAGAAACTGTTCACGCACACACCTAAAACAAAAAGTAAACTGGCACAGAAACTTGTGATCTCAGTAGGTCTGGCGGATCTCCATCGTGATGTTAGCAAACATCTCATTGCTGTCTCGCGCCACCCCGTACCAATCGAAACATCCCCTTTCCAGGAGAACCCTGAGACAGCCTGGCACAAAGTCGCGCCCGGTCCCAAGGAAGAGGTTGTGCATCACGTCAAACACACAGGTGTGTAGCGACCATCCTTCGACGACGGCCCACTCAGAGACCACCTGTGTATGCATATATGTGCAATGGTCCATGGTTGCCAGGGCGTAGGGCGCACTGGCGTTCATGTTCTTATAATTCATATGAGGGTTCCCCCTCTTGGATGGCTTCTCAGCAAAACATAAATCACATAACCTTTGGTTGGCAAACAACATGCGTCATCGCTCAAAGGTCAAGGGTTTCTGCCCCACTAACAATGTTCTCAACTGGCTCCAGGAAGCTTTGTGGCCTGGTACCACCTTGCAAAGTTGCGAACTTCGTGCCGGGCTTTCAGGTCACATTTCCATGAGAAGTATGTAGCCCTCAGGACGGCTTGCATGGGTTTGCAACAGAAGTGGCATCGACATCCACTAGCCTCCACATGGAAAAAGAATAGAACCCTTCTCACTATCACGCAAAGCCAAAACTCCGAAATCCATTTCCAATGGGCTCACCAGCCAGTTTAGCCCTCCAGGCGTTTGACGGAAAAGTTTCGTTGTAGAAACCCTTGGTTGGAGCAACTCCTTTGGCAGCACATTTGAGGCTCCATGCCACGACGTCGGCCAGGACTTTGTTCACCCGACGCTTCACCTTAAAGCTCGCACGGTAGAAGAAAAGAACGCCATCCATCCACACAACTACCATGACACCAAACCCCTCAACAACAACTGCAAAACTGAAACAAAACCAAATGAAGCAAGAGTCTTCAGGTTGTTGCATATGTCGGTCTTGTATGAGGGTGATTGGAAAGCGAAACAACATCACATCAGTCACAAGTCCAGTACCACCAAAAATGCTCGACCACGAATAGCAACAGCACTCGTCATCCCTGAACATCTCAGCCCCATCTGCGTGGAGCTGCGCTCCAACCAACTGTGACAAGGTCTGAGAAGGGTCAGACAGAACCGGGTGGTTCTTCCATGGGTCCAGAGTTCTGCAGTGTGTCCAGAAAGCTTCGACGTCACTAGGGCTCAGATCCCCAAACATGATGGATTGAAAGATTGAGCCGGCAGCGTTGCACGTAGCCAACGCGTGGAGGACTTCATGTGGGAGAAGAACTGATAGCGCCGTCCTGGCATCCTTCAAGCCATTCACCTGTGAGCGGAGGAAAAGTTATGGCACACTTGAGACTTTTGCAACAAAGCGTCACGCGTCCAAAGCCTACCCATACATCAGGAAACAAAAATGAGCCTTAAGATCCACGTAGACAGTGTATGGTTGAAGATGCAATCCAAAAACTGAAGATAGCCATCTATGCAAATCTCTCTCGCAGTTTGACTGGGCACGTCCAAAAGCTCCCAGTGAAGCCATCTTCTCTACACTCTCATTCTCCACCCCATCCTTGAGGATTGCTCTAGCAACATCAGTAGCGCAAGTGATATCAATACGGCCCCGCCCAACAAGCTGCAGAAGTGAGTCCACAACGTGGCTGCGCTTCATATCGTCTATTTTCCGCCGCTTCAAGCACCTACGGGCAGCTCTCCACATTCAACTAGCAACGCGCAATGGATAAGTTGGGATCCCACCAAGCAAGCTTCAATAAAAACAGCGTGAGCTGAACCCTGCAGTTGACAAAGATGAGAGCAGATTGAATTGCAAAGCCTTCCTACCGCAAATGGAATTGAACGATTGCACGCACGGATAAATGTAGTGGAAAGGAAGAATGCAAAGATTGATAAACATGTAGTTGAAAGGTTTCAAAGGTATCGGGACCGGACCTCTCTTCCACTGCCAGAAGCGAAGCGCCTGGCTCGGCGGACGTCGATGTCAAACAACGTTTTTAAAGAACACATTATTTTAAACTGTTTTCGAAAGCTTGCTCTGACAACTTGCAATGTACATGAGAGAAGCTGGCAAGCACGAGTTTGAGGTTTCATGATGCACTTTGTTTCGCTGAACGCAACATGTTAGAGACTCACTCCACATGAAAGCGAAGAGGCTGAGATTGCACTGTGCGCCGTTTTTTCATCTCAAGACATCAACGGTGTTGCTGGCAAATGATCCCATTGCCAAGGCCAGGTCTTTGCAACCCGTGTGACAAATGCGCGTCAAAACAAGTGGGTGTACTTTCAAAAAAAGGTTTGGCGTTTGAGACACAAAGAACGGGTTGGTCCAGTCTAGCTGGCCATTCAGTGGCAAACCCCTCAAAATTCAGATGCAGTTGCATCCCGAACTACCCCAAAACATGTTTCATGGCTCTCAGCCCTCACTTGTCTCTGGTCTTCCTTGACTTGCTCTTCTCCTTGTTTTCCTTATCTTTGCCATCGCTCTTGTCCCTTTTCTTCTTATTGTTGGCTCGCTTCAAGCCACTGAGAATGGAATCCGCAGCAGCCTGACAAGGGTGAAGGGTCAGTGAGTGAGGAGACAACAAAGCTAATTTATATAGGCAATTAAGCAACCCATATACGAGAACTGAATCTGAAATGCATTCAAGTCAACCTGTTTTGGAAACCAGGCCTCAGCAGTTTTGCACCAGTGCCGCAACTCCTCGACTTTCTTGAAAGCTTTCGCGTAGAAGCCATCGTCGTCAACACGGGTTGACACTGCTTGCTGCAATGTTTTGTAGTGCTTTTCAAGCTTCTCGGCATGGGCCAAAAGCTGAGCTGACAATTCGCCAGCGTAATTGACAGCGCCAAGCCCCATGCTCTTTCGCCTGGCCGCTACAGACTCAGCAAGGATCTCCACCATGAGGTCTTCTGCCTTCTGGGGATTGGTCTTAGGCAGCGCAGGTTCAGAGGACTCTTCCTTCTTTTCTTTCTTCTTCTTAGGGGCAGCTGCCACTGCCTCTGCCAAGCCCTCAAACAGAAGCTTTTGGCCAGCGGCCGACGATGCTTGGGCATCAGGGAGTGCGCCTTGCCGCATGACACCATCATTCTCATCAGTCAGGGCTTGGAGCATTTGCTCATCCAACTCATTCTTTGCCTGGATCTGCGATTGATCTGAGACGCATTGTTTCCTCGTCAGCTCCTTTGGTTTTTTCATATAGTAAAACCTCTCCATCTCATCGCCAGGGAAATCATCATTGTCATAGCAAAGTCCCTGCTGCTCCCGTTTCTTCATCACTGTCCGGCCCTTATCCTCGCCGAATTCCTTCACAATCTCTCTCCCGGGCTTCGCAACCCATCCTGAGAGTGACTGGTTCTCATTGGAATGGGTCCGGGTGACGATGAGGCGGCACTGATCCCACTGCTTGTTGCCGTCCAACCAAGCATTGAAAAGATCTACCTTGCTCTTGGCAAGGTAACCTGCCAACTCACAAGGGAAGTTCTTTCGGTCCTGGATGCGCCGGCAAAACGTGTCCCAGTCACGTTTGTTGGTGACAGAATTTCTTTTGACTGGAACTAAGGCCAAGGACTTGTCGCCCTTCTCGTCAGTCTCTTCCTTCTCATCTTCATCCTCCTCCAGGTCCTCCTCCGCATCCTCATTTGACGCACCTGAACCCTCTGATTCAGCGTCAGAGTTCTCATCTTCAACTGATTCCTCTTCGCAGGAACTGCTTTCTCCATCATCTCCATCATCTCCATCATCCTCATCCTCCGAATCATAGGATCGCGGCACTCGAAGATTGAGCACCTTGTTGAGGTCAGCGGCAATCGAGTCGGAGTCACTTGACTCATCCTCTTCATGCTCTTCCTCCTTCCGGCGCTCTTCCATCTTCTTCTTCAAAGCTTCCATGCCCTTGATGGAAACAGCATTGCCACCCTTCCTCTCATCTTCTTTGGACGTTTTTGGTTTGGCCGCAGGCTTCCTCAAGGCAGAAGGTCGTGAGCCTGCGCTGGAAGTCCTGCCCCCCTTCTCCTCTGCCTCTGCTTTCTTCTTGGGAACACCCTTCTCCTTCTTCTCTTTCTTGTTTGCCGCCTTCTCTTCTTTTTCTGCTTTCGGTGTCTTTTCACGTTTGTCATTCTTCTCCTTTTTGATATCTTTTGTATCCTTCACAATCTTCTTTGAAGAGTTCTTCAGCTTCTCTTGCTTCACCTTCTTCGCACTGGGCTTGTCCCCCTTGGTCTTTTTGGGAGCAGTGTTATCCTCTTGGCGGGGCGAAGACTTGCCGTGCACTCTCGACCTGACAGGTGGATGGGCCTGCGCTTGCTTCCCCATGGCTATAGGACAGATCGCAGGTCACGGGACAGGGTGGTGAAAGAACCATGCACATGGAACGATCAGGTTTGCATGGAGCTGTATTGTGTGCACGTAGATGATTTGAATGCAGAGCCCACAAACATTGAAGAGCTGATGAGCCTACAAGAGACACGTTCTTTCTCGCGCAAGCGGCATTTGAATTCTCGTGAGATTTTGTGAGCGCACTTCATGTTCTATTGTTTTCTATAGCCGGTACCGTATTGCAAATACAGGAGACACGTGGATCTACAGGTCGCTACTTTTCTCTACAGGTCGCCACAGCATTCTCTACAAATCGCCAGTGAATCAGGGTCCAAAAGCTGTTGAAAAAAACTTTGGAGGACCAGCTGTTGCGCTACCGCGCCTCTCTTCAAAGCTGGCAGCCGCATTGGGTAGAGCTCCTGGAGATAGAGGACCATTGGCGTTTGAAGGATTTGCTGCCAAGAGGGGGGGTGGTGGCTGGAGGTCTCAATTCAAGGGCACCCGTTGCACATAGCTGGGAAAGGCTCCAGGAAGAGCTGTCTTGTTGGTTTTGTTGGGATGAAAGGAATCAACTGCTGGCCACCTGTTTTAGAGTCGGCGTTTCCCCAAGCTTTGTTCACGTATGGCTAAAGCGCCAATCAGCATGAATTTGGAAAATGAGGATTCTCACATTCCACGGCTGCACAAAAGTTCCCCTCACAGAAACACACAGCTCTTACTGCACAGAGCTTAGGAATTGCAAGACAGGCGTGAGGTTGGCATGTTTCAGCCAATGGCCATTAATCTTGACTCTGGTGTCTAAAGAGTTCTCTGTCGCGACAGCTTCTTTCAGGAATTGCCGTGCTGCTTTGCGGACTTGCCGGCGGTGCTTGGATCGAATCTTGGCCAAAGCCTTGCCAAACCTGAGATGGCTGACGTTGGGCTGGCGGGTCACTTGAGGGCTGTCCCTACAACCAACCCTTAAGTGTCTATAAATATAGATAGATAGATAGATAGATAGATAGATAAATAGATAGATAGATACAGAGAGAGAGAGAGAGACGAATTCTGCAAGGTTCAAAGAAATGTTTGGAAACTGTATCATCAAAACTCCCATCTAGATTAAGTTTGCTTCGGGCAACTTGAGCGGATAGTGCTGGGACTTTTTGAGGTCTTTTCCCCCTTTGCATCGCCATTTGCCAGCCCCGTCTCGATATTTAATTGTCATCTCTGGGGCCGACCCCTCCTGAAGTTGCGGCGAACTGCGCTCGTCCAACAAACTGTCGATGCAACGGTGACCTCAGCAGTGCGGCATACCAAACACCAGGGCTCCGTTTCGGGGGCGAATGTTTTCTTTCAAAAGGATTGGGATTGGAATGAGAAGCTTTTGCAACTCATGGGATTCAACCAACCATAGTTTGCAAAGAGGAAATAGGGAAAGGGCTTTTCATTACAAGCAAAGATACTAGAGTAAAGGTATGTTCCCTTTCTGCTTTCACCTCCATAGTTGGCCATGCAGATTGAAAGTTTGCGCACCCCTCTGAGCAGCGCGAGTGTTTTCTGGAACGTTGGGTGATATTCCATAATGGAGCTACTTGGTTGTTCCAACACCCAGCAGGAAGCGGTGGCTGCTGCCAACACACAAAGTACCATGACTCGTGCGGTCATCACATTGCCTTCTTGCACCTTTAGGCTGTCGGGTCTCCCAAGAGGTCGGGATTTGGACCGAAGAGTGCTCCCACGGCTCCTGAGAGAGAGAGAGAGAGAGAGCGTGCAACACACACACTCTCTCAAAACAAAACAAAATAGGGCCAACTATGCTACAGGTCCCTTTGCGTGTCCCCAAAAAGACTACATATATAACCAAACAGATGTACTTGCTCATATATCTAACCAATACAGTTTTCATTGTGGCAGCTTCAACTGCTTACTGTAAGAATGCAAATGCAAAGAGTCATGAACACCCACGTAGAGCATACGGGCGCGTGCTTCACCTCCAACCCGCGTGCGCAAGGTGTAGTAGACTGCGTTGGCAAACCCTGCGTCCGTTAAGATGTCCATGGTTGAAGGATCCATGTTGATCTCAAAAGGTACTGCTTTTCGCCCTGCCTGCCAACTGAGCAAGTCTTTAAAGTACTACAGCTTTGCTGGACTGTTCAAGAAGGGCGGTACATTAAGCAAAACCACCTTGTGGGTGCAATGCTCCCATAGTTAGTTGGTGTTGTTGCCCTACTTTTGTTTCTAGCCCACCCAGGGTTTCAATAGACCCCTATATTGAAAAAGGACCGAACCCATAAAACGCATAAAAGGTGTCAGACTAATCATGCTCACAGCAAAACCATACCTGCACCTCTCAACATGAACGAACACCACTTCAAGGTTGAAATGCTCCGTTTAACGCAGAACACGCTACTGAAAATGTGGGTAATCAGGCCGCTAGCCTGCTGCTCTCCAATGGTCACTGCCTGGGTGCCCGCAAACGTTTCGAGGTGATCTATTGGCGACCAGTCTAAGCCTGGGCAGCCAAAGACGAGGCTTGCCAGCATTGCCAATACCTTGGACAAAACTGTGGAAACTCAAGGTTGGGTAAGGCACTTGGAATGGAAAACACTCTTGTTGAAGGTCAACACTTTGTTGAAAGTAAGGCAAATGGCTGCGGGCGCCTTCAAATGTTTCAACCCTTGCAGGACGAGCGATCGCTTCACATCCTTGTGAGACCTTCGCTTTGGCTTGTCGTGAACCGTTTTCTTCTTCGCTGAAGGGACACGGAAAGGCATCGCTTCCTTTTTGGCGACCATTGCACGACCGATGCCTTCAAAACACAGGACCAAGTGTTCTCACTCTCACTTGAGCCCACCCCCTGCGTTGACCCTTTCATTTCAACATCGCCGAAGAGATACACATGTTTTAGCCACAGAGACATTGCCTTGTTCATTTTGACACCTTCAATGCTCTCTCCCTTCCAACCCTCTGTTCGCAAGATGTCCACGGTTTTCAGTCCTTGTCGAAATTCAGCCACTCCTGCGGCTTGCGATTGGCTGATTCACTGTATAATTACACCCAAAAGTAAAATCTCAAACACGTGTCTTGGCCGTGCCCTTTTTCTCACCGCCCCTTCATCTAAGGAAGAGTGGCTACGCAATTCACCAACATTGCCTTCTTTGCCCCGGCGCCTTGGACGATGAACTGCCGCGAGAAGCGCGCCGCAAGCCCCCATCGCCTGTGAAAGCGAGCATGGATTGCAGGGACATGACGCGGTGCTTCCCCGATAATATCTTATGTCTCAGTGTTTTCATCTTTTTCCTTCGCTACAAATCAGCAGACATTGCGTCATCTGCCCTAGATAGGCATGGAAAACCCCACCGTCCATTCTCTAAGGACGACAGACTCCATGCAACCCCAAACATAGCTACCTGGCAACTATGTAAATGAGAACCTTGCTTTTGGCAACCTTAGAAGAAGGCCCTTGTCTTTGCAATGTTCCAAGCCTCTTGGGGGCCATCAAATTTTGACCAAGTGATTTGGCCAAGAGAATTTTTATGGCCAATTGGCGCTTTCGATCCAACCCGTTTGACGATGTAAGCCTTCTTGTTCAAGAGAACCTCAATCGCCTTGGATCAGAATATTGGTAATTGGGGCTGACATGGATGACTGCATGTTAACTTGATCTGTGCGTGAACATCAAACCTCTAAACAGACTTGCGCTTGAGGGGGAAATCAAAGTGGGTGGCAAGTCACCGCTCCAGTGGGGCCACACACCGTGTAGCCATGTTTTCCCTTGCTGCCCTCGCATGGATAGGCTTCACGAGGAATACCAAGCTTCTTCAAGTCATAGGTCTGCCACACTGTGCCAGAAAGCTTCTTGAGGTGCCTCTTGATGGCCTTTGTCTTACCGCTGCCTGCCTGACAGAGACTGGCTTGAGGAGGGGGCCAGTCCAAGCTCACATGTCACAAGATTCTTGAGAACCTACCCTTTTAGATTGTGCGTTGTGGTGATGGTGAACTCTCTAAGTCAAGGGACCTGTTTTGCAGGGATGGGTAGATCACCCAAAATCTTAGCTTCAGCGTCACGAAATCCCGGAAGGAAGGGGATTGCCGTCTTGGAAACAACGGGCGCCTCATCTTCATATTTCGTTGGACTGGTCTCCTCCTGCGCGTGGGCACAGCCAACAGAGTGGACCAAGAAGTCTGACAAGAAACATTGTGTTGGTTTCACCTCCCCATTCAATTTCTTTTGACAGAGTATCGAGTTGCATGTCAAACTCCACCTGTACTGATTCAATCGTTTTGGAAAACTACAGAGCCATTCTCCTTCTTGACCGCGGTGTGCACTGCATCCCGAAGTGGAGCGGCAACGGGTCGGGCCCCGGAGCTGGCAGCCTGGACAAGAAGTTGAAATGGCGCGCGGACAAATTGTGAACGCAATGTGCATTTTCACGCGTAAAGACATGATAGTAATGGCAATACGTTGAATATAAAAGAATGGAATAAATAAGAGTGCGTAGGTTTCGACCATGGATGGGTTTGTGAGCTCAACGATGCATGGGCGCTGTGTTCAAATCTCCAAAGTTGCAAAAACTTTATATAAGGGCCCTGGCCTCTCCAGCCCTGGCTGAGCGATAGAAATCCCAGTTGTTCTTGGTGCAAAGCTGCGCAGTCCTTTCGCAATGTCCATGACGAGTGTACTGCCTCACACAATGGTAGAGGTAATCGTCGAAGAGCTCATGCCTAGGCAAAAATGGTAGCGGAGCAAATAAGAAGTGGTATAGCGGAGCCAAAGGCATGTCAAACTCTTTTTGACGTAATCGCCTACACGCATCGAAATAAACACAAAGACCACCAAAGTAACCGTTACTCACTTCCACGCTAGAGTACCTCACATCCTGCTTGGAGAAGGTACCCAAAAACTCTGTCCGTGAAGGCCGACGCTTGCAGCACCAATCATACAGGGTTTCAATTGGAACAACCGTCTTCTCAAGCCGGTCAAGCGCGCCCACTACTTGGTAGGCCTGCCCCATCCATGCTCCCTCGCGCTGGCTGTCAGCCATGTCATCCATGGGTCTATCCTCATCACTCTCATCGTCGCTCTTGCCTGCAAGGCCATGCGAAAACTTGCAAACACTGCGCGCAGAGCAAGATTGATGTTAAAATAGCTCAGAGCAAAACCATGAAACCTTTTCTGACAAGAACGACGTATTTCTTGTCCAGAACACCCTACCTGGAAGTCGGAGGGTTGACGCGCTCAAACTGTCGTGGTCGCGACGGTCCTCTTGAGCCTCATCGGACTCATCCTGACCATCTTGCACAGGGACAGGAGACACCTCGTCATCGTCACTTGGCATGGCCTCATCGATGTCACTGCAATCGGACCCCTCATTGCCGCGAGTGCTCTCACCGACCTTTTCCTCCTCAGACTCATCCTGATGAGCCTCAGGTCAGACTGGGACCATGAGTTTGCAAGCTCGAATGAAATGAAATAAAACCCACCAACAACAGACAATAACACCTGAACCTTTCATCCGCAGACATGCAACACGGCTGCGAGAGGGCGAAGGCCTCAAGAGCCCCTTCAACTGAGTCACCCGAGGGTGATTGCCAGCAGGCGACGATCGCCATAGTGATCGGACTGCCCCCACAAGCTTCTTGATCTTGACCCCCTCTTCAGCCGCAATCTGAAGTTTGGTGTTGGCTCCAACCAGCAGCTGTCCTTTGAACAAAGTGTCCAGCCACATGATGCAGTCGGTCAGGAAATAGCCCGAAGGAACCTTGAAGGTGCCAGAATCGACGCATCATCAAAACAATTTGCTTCACATATATATATATATAACTATATAAAACCAATAAACCGGTTGCATACACCCATCAAAGAAACTCGGTCAGGGAATTCTTCAATCACTGGCTTGAGAACGTGAAAATTAATAGCAACATCTGCTGCTGATGGCCTGACTAGGGCCGAGTCCAGCCGAACAATGCCACCGCCGCTCCACTTGCCACTGTTGACCACTTCATGAGCACACATCGGCAGATGGTCAAAGATCCCCTTGGCCACTGTCTCCACGTGGCGGGAGGTCCAACCAATCTTGCCTGCACCTCACGCGCGACAGTACACATGTAGAATATACCCAGAAAATGTCAACCCACCGAAGTCTTTAAGCACGAGGAGACTTGGCTATACACAGGGGGCTGCGATCCAAAAAACTAAAGTCTATAGGCTTTGAATGAGCCACGACAAGATCGCCATGTAGCGTGCGCTGCCTGTCCACCACCTTCAGCCTGCTCCACAAGCGAACAACGCGACTCTGGTCCAACGTTCATAGCTAAAGGCGGGTTTTTCGCAGCGACCTTCGGACCAAAAAGGTTGCCTGCGAGACCGGCGAGTCTCCACACTGCAAGGTTTTCATGCGACACAGCCGCTGCATGTCTGCCTGGTCATCTCACATGTGCCTCGAAGAAACAACAATAATGCAAACAAACAATTACGGTGGCCTGCGCAGAACCCCGGGCGCGCTCGGGCGACAAGAGCTGAACCAAACGGATCGTCGGTGCCGACTGCAACGCGGCTGCAAAAACAGGAAGACATTCCTTCACAAGTCGAAATGCGAAGACTCAAGTCCAAATGTTTCCTTCACATAAATGTGCTCTTGATTCTCTCTCCACCCAAACGCGTTTAGATTTTCTTTGCTCTTCTCTTTGTTTCCCAGCGCAATGTTGGGCAAACAAAACCACAGTTTACGCACACGATGCGTCGATCGGCGTTTGGTGCAAGGTTTCACGTTTTGAAAGCGCCGTGTGGAACACAACCAGGGGCACCACGCGACATCGTCAGTGCTCTTGCTTGTTACATACTGTAGCAAAACATTGGGGGCGCTACCTGAAAAACACAGGGCCCATGTTTAACGTGTATAACACATGATCATTATTTCCCCTGGGAGCGCGATGCGAGGTAACAAACTCATGGACACGCTAGCTTTTTTTGCAGCAGCGTGCCCAAATACAAGGGACACCTTCTTTTACAAAGTGCAAGTGGCGTTGCCTATTGTAATCACGATGCGCAAATAAGAAGAGAGGAGCCTCATGGTAGCGGCGAGTGCATGCCGTGTGTATGCTTCGCTACACCATGCGCCGAAACAAGATGCAACAATGTGACACTAAGCCTTGTTGACACTGCCAACCATCCCGCTTGCCAATAATTTCACAGGCACAATAACATCACAAATCTAATTTAGCCACACCGTGCATCATACACAACAATGAGGGCCAAGCCTCGTTGACACCGCCAATCATTGCAGTATACTACCAGGTTGCCAGTTCTACAACACGCATACTACAAGGTTGCCAATTTTGAGGTGGGAGCCCGCAGAAACTCTCGGCGCTACAGTCGTAACAGTCGTACCGCAAAGTTCCGAGCCCGGAGTAGCTATTTCACGCGCTACATGTGCACTACAACACTATAACACCGCCAGGTCACATTCCCAAATGTCCATTTTCGAGGACACGTTCACTTTGACGCCAACTTCACACTTTGGCAATCTCAGCCCTCGTTTTCGGCGATAATTGCACACTTTTGCAAGATGCACATTCATGTTCAACGGCAGTTTCACACTTTGGCCCCAACACGCACCTGGCTGTTGATGTTCGACAACTGTTTGAAACTTTGCGAGACTTTGACACGAACCTTCATGTCCGAAAATCATTTCATAGTTACAAGTTCTACGCGCGCGAGATGAACAGCAATTATCTGTATGCGCATTTCTATACATGCAAGATACCCAGCGAGAATATGCATGTGTACCGATCCAGTCTTCCAGACTACATATCTGCACGAGGTGCAGTGAACATGTGCATGTGTACTATGCATGTATACTTCGACATATTCAAAAGTGTGTGCATATAACGCATGACATATATATATATATACGTATCAATAGAGAGGTGGGGTAGTCACATGTAGAAAGCAGGGGTAGATGTAACAATGTATATATAGAGTCAACTCGTGTTAACTTCACATATCTCAGAAGATCGTATTGGACAAATTTTGCTCAAGTAAAGTGAGCATGGTCATGGTCTCTGAAAACAATAAACGCAGGACAGAATACCTTAAGGAAAAAGGATCAAACCCCCTACAAACAGTGATCTAGGACGTGGGCTTTGATCTAGGACGTTGGCTGCTCTTCAGGACACGAATTCATACCAATGAGGACATTAGCTTTATTTATTCGATGAATTCTCCTGACACCTGTGACAAATAGAACCTTTTGTGCTAAGGCTTAGGATACAGCAAGGCTTCTCTATAATGTAAACACTGCTTTTGTGCTGGGGCTCATGTGAAGAGGACATTTCTTTTATCTGGATGTTGTTCTGATCTAAGGGTAGTAGAAAGTTCTTACTTAATTGATTACAAGGTTTGTGTTTTGTTATCAGTTGCAAAAAAGAACTGTTAGTGAGAACTGTTGCAACGCCCACAACTATTTAACAAAAGGGCCGCGACTTAATTTTGGATTTTTTGTTTCTTTTTTGTTTTTTTTGTTTTTCGTGTTTCGTGGCAGGTGCAGTGCTTTGTGGACCTTGCAATGCACATTTCGTGGCAGGTGCAGGACTTTGTGGATGTGGAAGTGCAGAGTTGGTGGCAGGTGCAGGACTTTGTGGGCCTTCGAGTGCAGATTTCGTGGCAGGCGCAGGACTTTTTGTGGACCTTGAAGTGCAGATTTCGTGGCAGGTGCAGTACTTTGTGGACCTTGAAGTGCAGATTTCGTGGCAGATGCAGGACTTTGTGGATGTGGAAGTGTAGAGTTGGTGGCAGGTGCAGGACTTTGTGGGCCTTCGAGTGCAGATTTCGTGGCAGGCGCAGGACTTTTTGTGGACCTTGAAGTGCAGATTTCGTGGCAGGTGCAGTACTTTGTGGATGTTGAACTGCAGATAGACAGATAGAAAGATAAATGGGTCGATAGATAGATAAATAGATAGATAGATAGATAGATGGATAGATGGAAAAATAGATAGATAAATTGATAGAGGAGGCATATTTGCTTGGTTAGAAAGTTTTGCACCGGGGAGTTCACCTTAAAATATTGATTTCGTGGCAGGCGCGGGTGTCTGGGATGAAGTGCAGATTTCGTGGCGCGGGGGGGGTTGGGGGGGGCACGCGCCCCCCCCAGCAGCACGCCAGATCCAAAGGTAAGCAGCTCGTGCTTGCTTGATTGCTTGCTTGCTTGATTGCTTCCTTGTTTGGTTTCGTCTCTGCAACGCAAACAACAGGAAAAGCAAATGCAAAAAGAGAAAGGAGAACAGCTGCCAAAAAGAAAGAAAGAAAAACAGAAAGAAAGAAAGAACGAAAGAAAGAAATAAATATAGATAGATAGATGGATAGGTCAAAAAGCCAAAAGCCACAAAAGCCACAGAAGCCACGAAAGCCAAAAGCCACAAAAGCCAGAAGCCACAGAAGCCAGAAGCCACGAAAAAAACAAAAAACAAAAAAGGAAACAACACACTCCAATATTAAATGGCCCTCCTTTAACAACGTCTCCTGATCCTAGTGGCCTGTAATACACCGGTGAAAAATTGAAGCGGTTTGCGCCTGCGTGATAGGTACAAGGGGGAGTAGCTGAGTAGCTGTATGGTACCATATCATATACATGCATGTATGACTTATGATGACTTATGTATGTATTAATGTATGATTCATTACATGGCCGCGTTCTTTGACACATCATATTTGTCTCTGGATTGTGAATCTTGAGCCCCTTAAAAAAGATGCTGAAGGAGGCATGGAGAACCCCCGTTCTGTAGGCAAGGAGCGAGCTTTGCAAAGCTGTGGCGCTGCACCAAGCAAGAATTGAAATGGCCTCTCATTTCATTGGGCGGTTGACGTCGAGAAAATGCAGTTGACCCACGGCCTGTGGAGAAAACTCTGAGATACCTCTCCTGAGGATCTCTTTTGTGGTTTCCTGATCACGACTGGAAGATGTCAAATGTCATTGCAGCTTCACTAAGTCGACTGGCCTCCACTCCAGTGGTGAAACGCGTTGTGACAAAGGCCCAGCATAGATTTGTGAGGCCTTGCAACCAAAACCAAAAGCTTTGCCCGAGAAGACACTTTGAACGACCAACGTTGCAATGTTGTCATTTGCAATGGATTGCATGCTTATTTTTTCCTTGACTCAGCTGAAGCCATGACTATGTCATGCTTAAGTGCCGGCCTTGGGGGCGAAATTGTGGGGCCATATCTGCAAGCAAGCCAATCGCTGCATCAAATACACTTTTGTCGACTTGCTTACACCTGACCCGGCCCCAGCCCAACAGGCACGCTGTGCTCTGGAATTGTGTCCGACCAACGTTGCTCGGTGTATGGTATATGCAAATGCACAGCACAACAGATAATAGATAAGACCGATAAGCCCTATGTCAATTGGCGTCTGGTGCGCTCAGAGCAAGGCTTGGAGAAGGCCCATGTCATCATCGACAAGTCACGTGTTGAACAGCAGTTTATCTTCTTCCTTGCCTGTTTCAGCCAACTCACAAACAATAGTCCGTCAATCGTATGTTGCTGCTTGGCAGGTCACTCACTAGACTCCTGTTTTCGCTTATACTATCATAGTATGATGAGTGGACAGCATTGATCGCGCCAAAACATGAAGACCGTGTGCAAGTATATAATTAAGTGCGATACACGTGAAGCAAGCACAGGCTGTGCCTGGAGCTGGATCTTTCCTTCAAGATGAGAACTTCGAAGTAAAAGCATGAAATCAGGGTCCAACACAGGAACTGAGCGCAAGGCTCCAACTTCTGCTTTTAGCGCTAACCTCATCATTGCCAAAATGTGGTGACTCGCTTGTTTGTGTGTGTGTGGGGCGTTTTACAAAGCTTTGGAATTGGGCTCTGGAAAATCTGGAAATATTTCGAAACGGTAAAAAAAACAAGAAGCAACTCCACGAAGCAACAAATGCAAGTCAGAAAAAACACGAGAAGCCAACAAAAGCGACAACTACAATTCAAAAAAACACATGTTTCTCAGCACACCATGTTAGTTTCAACAAGTCTAGAGGGTCTACAAGCAGTTCTGTTTAAGTTAAACATTCAAAGTTCAACGCCATGAACAAACAACAGGGCTAGCATATTCAGCCACAAACAACTTTTCTTTTTAAATGAGGGTTGGGGCCTTTCCCGTTGTGCCCTTTTTAATATGGCATACTTTTATGGCCTTCCTTCAAGGCTTTCCTTTTCTCGCCTGCCTTTTAGTTACTTACTAGTCTTTCCATCTTCTTTTTCGGTTTCAATTCCTTCCTTTTCAGTGATCTCCTGCCCTGCCCCTTACTTTGCAATCGCCTATGCCAGAAACGGAAAAGGGTCAAAGGAAATGACACGCAACAAACAAAGAAAAGGAAGGTGCAGGATAGATTGGAGAGAGTCACTGTTTTTGCTACTTGTCAATTTTGTTGAGGTTTGTCTGCCTTTTGCGCATATTTTTGCTCTTTTACTTGCCCTGTATGGAAGTGTTGAACCTTTTGGAGCCTTTTGGGTAGGACAGTAGGAGGTGGACCCAGCGAATCGTCTTCCTCAACGGAGCCTGAGAAGGGAAACAAAAACAAAACAAGGAACAAAGCAAGAGAAAAGAAAAAGGACTCGGAAACGACAAGAGATGTGTAGCAAAGAGAACCGTAAAGAACACAATAGTACGCCCATGTATCCCGCAACCCTTCGCAACCCTTGTTGGCCTGTGAGATCATTGCAGTTGAACCCTCAGGTTTGTATCGATCCTAACTATGTTTTATTGAGCTTACTCAACAACTACCAAATATGTGTATATATATCTATATTGTTGCCATGTAAATCCAGGTAAATACATTTGGTTTTGGGACTAATAAGGATGTCAACCTACCCTGGTTTGGGGATACGGGTTTTGACCCACAACCATTTGTTTTGCTGAAGAACAGTTCTGTCATCCTCAACCAGCATCCGCATCATCTGCATAAATCAAAGTATGCGGACATGGACAATGCACCTGCTCTGCTTCACGTAAGTCCTCCAAAAATCCTCTCAAAATTGCAATCCTTCCACCTGCAATTCTTATATCCCGGAAGCAGTCACGAGCGCAAAATGTTTGAGGGTGTTCTGCTTTTTTCAATATAATATATTGCATCGAGGAAATAAATAAACACCAGTTGACTCGGCACTCAAGCAGCCGAATGAAGGCTTCAACACAAGGGTAAAGCAGTCTTAATGAATTCATCCAATGACATCGGAGCCTTAGAACGAAAGTCTCACAGCCAAACTCAGGATCAAGAACTCCACGGACCCAGCCAAATTTAACTACAAATACGAGAGGGTATGTTCAATCCGGGTCGCGGTTCGCAGCGGCCACTCAGCCACTCAAAATCCCGAGCGGCCACTCAGCCACTCAAGATGTGAGTGGCTGAGTGGCTGACAGGAAGAAGAACCTGAGTGGCTGAGTGGCTGACAGGAAGAAAAGTCTGAGTGGCCGAGTGGCTGACAGGAAGAAAAACTTGAGTGGCTGACAAGGAAAAAACATAAGTGGCTGAGTGGTTGAACGGCTGGTGTGGAGTCGTCGTCGTAGTAGTAGTATTGGTATAGTAGCAGTAGTCGTCGTCTTTGCAATCGTAACGGTAGTAGTACTAGTCGTCGTCGACGTCGTCATCGTCGTCGTCAGCCTAAGTGGATGAGTGGCTGAGTGGCTGGCACTGTGACGTAGTCGTCGTTGTCTTGATCAACTCATTTGGCTCGTTTTCCAGGTCATGGGATCTTTTCTTGAAGGTAGTAGTGGTGGTACTAGTAGTAGTGGTAGTAGTAGTAGTAGTGGCTGCCGTAGTAGTAGTAGCAGTAGTAGTAGCAGTAGTAGTAGTAGTAGGAGCAGCAGTTGCAGTTGCAGTTGCAGTAGCAGTAGTAGTAGTAGTCGTAGTAGTAGTAGTAGTTGTAGTGGTAGTAGTCGTCGTCGTCGTAGTCATAGTCGTAGTCGGAGTCGTAGTAGTCGTAGTCGTAGTCGTAGTCGTAGTCGTAGTTGTAGTGGTAGTGGTAGTCGTAGTCGTAGTCCTATCGTCGTCGTCGTATCGTCGTCGTCGTCGTCGTAGTAGTAGTAGTAGGAGGAGGAGGAGTAGTAGTAGTGGTAGTAGTAGTAGTACTACTAGCATAGTAGTAGTAGTAGTAGTCGTAGTCGTAGTCGTAGTCGTCGTGGTGGTGGTGGTAGTAGTAGTAGTGGTAGTGGTAGTGGTAGTAGTAGTAGTAGTAGTAGGTAGTAGTAGTAGTAGTAGTAGTAGTAGTAGTAGTAGGTAGTAGTAGTAGTAGTAGTAGTAGTAGTAGTAGTAGTAGTGGTAGTAGTAGTAGTAGTATGTAGTATGTAGTATGTAGTATGTAGTAAGTAGTAGTAGTAGTAGTAGTAGTAGTAGTAGTAGTAGTAGTGGTAGTGGTAGTGGTAGTGGTAGTGGTAGTGGTAGTGGTAGT
>CAXAMN010023673.1:67624-107624 GCA_963970005.1 Durusdinium trenchii
GTAGTGGTAGTGGTAGTGGTAGTGGTAGTGGTAGTGGTAGTGGTAGTCGTCGTCGTAGTAGTAGTAGTAGTCGTATTGGTAGTGGTAGTGGTAGTGGTAGTAGCAGTAGTGGTAGTACTAAGTATAATCGCTGCGATTGGCTTTGGCCACGGCGCCAGTCTTATTCGATCATACTTTTAGAGATCAAATCGCAAAGGCTACCGGATAGCTTCCTCTTGCAATCAGGAACGACATCCGAACAGGCTGCGCTTGCCGAAGGCGCAATTTCCAATCAATCCACTGCAAAGGAAGAATTCACGGCATTCAAACTTGATCAACAAACCCACAGTCAACCAAGCTTTGAAAGCATTGCTTAACTGTTACAGTAAATGCAAACGAAGGCGCCGACACACGACATCCTTTCTTTCTTGGAAGCAGTTGAGGGCCGTACAAGCAGTGTTGCTACCGCCCATGTAACCGTTGCCAAATCTCTTGCCTCGAAGCCTGGCGTCTCAGGCCATTTTGGGGAAGGCAAGGGACCCGAGGCCGCAAGGGATACCGAGATTCGGGCGAGCTGCATGAAATTCAATGGACAAGGCCACGTCATGAATGAGCAGTGAATCCTGGCAGCTCTTGCAGCGAATGCAAAACTGGGGCCAACAGTCTTGCTTCACTGCCACAGCACTGAAAGTGCAGTCACGTGCTACATCCAAAGACAGCATCAGCAGAGTGGGGGCAATCTGCAAACGATTGATGACACTGTTGGAGTTTTCTGTATCTCCTGACATTCAATCTGTGCACCCAACTGCACTTCAGAAATCTTCAGAATGTTTTGGACCCGAGCGGCCGTCTCACACCGAGCAGCAGGAGCAGCAGCAGCAGCAGCAGCAGCAGCAGAAGCAGCAGGAATGCAGCAGCGATGTGATTGTCTTTAAACCTTGTTTGGTAATGTTTGGTCGATGGGGACCTCGAGTGTTCAGCGTTCAGCAAACTTCAGTGGATGCTGCCCCTTTTGGTTCAGACTCAATGGGGCAAATGCTGTAGCTGCCGAAGTCCGCGTCAGAGAGGAAATGTTTGATTACAAAGCTGTGTTGCTCCTTCCTTTCCTAGTGGACATCCTGTATAGCGTTGCTTGGACATGAGCTTCTTCCTGTCAAGGAAAATGTGCTTAACTGCAACAACCAGGTCTCAGGAGTTTCAAATTTCTTCCAACCCCTAATCATGGGTGACGGGTGCGGTAAAATGCTGTGCCCCTTTTCCGGGATAGAAAGCAGTTTCTATGGATCTAGCAATGGCCAGTGGATGTGAATACTCTCCAACTTTCCATTGAGCATTGCTCTTTATTCCCGCACATTGATTGCCTAAGAATGGAGAGGTGCCACTCTCCACTTGCGTGTTGGAGCGGGTATGAAGGCGTCCACTCTCTTGAGGCAATGTAGCTTCGCATGGACAAAAGGTATATACCGGTCTAAGAAGCGACACATTATTGTCAAAACCACAATTAAGAAGGAATGCCTTAGACACACATTCATACCAGGCCTGAATCCGGCAGGAAGCCAAACTCCAAGAAAGCTGTGAAACAGCCTTAGAGAAGTGTTGCATCGGCGCTGGAAGCACTCAACATCACCCAGACTTCGCCAGCTTGGCCAAGTCACTTTTGGACTCAATTCAGTTGACCTCCTGAAAGCCTCTCGCCCAATTGCTTCGCAGTGCTTGCTTGCCTCGATAGAAATTAGAAAGACCATACTCTTCGGTGCTCTTCCAAAAAACCGCGTCGTGTCATACGATCTTCTCGACAACACATGGCCTGCTTTGCAAAGTGCCAGGATAAAGCGACCAACGCCGGCAGCTCCTCGAAACAGCCGGGCCAAACTTGCACCCTACAAGAGCTACAACAAACCTGTAATTGTAGAGAGATGGTGGAACATGGTGCAACTCAGTAGCAAACACATTACTGCAAACATAGACCACGTATGGCTTTAGGATACAGGAGTGTTTCTGAAGATATTTTTGCAACGTATGCAGTTGTGTTAAACATCATCGCCGGGCCAAACGGCGACCATTCTTCAGAAAGGATTTCTCCAAATGTCTGGAACAAACAATTGCATTTTTTCCTCTCATTGCGTGCGTGTGACAGCGTGTGCATCATGGAGGCATTGGGCTTCGCGGTTCTACAGTAGTACCCTGCAACAATTATTGCAGACGAAATATGTTGATCTTGGGTATGCACATTCTACGCGCTCTCTCAAGCGAGATCTGCTTGGTTGGCTCAATGCGAATTTCGTAGAGTTTTGGCCAAAGTTTGCCGGTGACCTAAGAGCGCATGTAGTGTATATGTAAAGGAAGAAATTGCATACACATTTGTCTGAGGTCTCAACGAAAATACGGTCTCCGTCAGGATCCCATGCAATGCCATTAAGAACATCTGGCGCTTCCCTGCCAGCAGCTTGCGCTTCTGCAGCTGCACCTAGTCCCGCAGCCATGACAATCACACATACGCGTACAATCACTTCCACATGTTCATCAATTTTCCAACGTGTTGGTTTTGACACGAGAATCATGATTAAAGTGCGGGCATGAAGCTTCGTCTGTCCAGAATACCGTCCAGAAGCACCCAACCAGTAACAAAGCCCGATGTCTTGTCAATGCGGGCCAAGCAGTCCGTGCCATATACGTTAGCCCACAATTCGTCACCTCAGGCAAACTCACCAACCTGTCAAAATGCACAAGGAAACTGTACCCGGCCTATAATCTCCATTTCGTTGATCATTTCAATAAAACGTCCGCCATCTGTCACACTCACCTCATGAGTTTAACACAAAACACACGTTCTCTTGCAATTGATATTTTTTGAAACCTTTGGACTTTGGACCCATGCCTTTTTCTTCAAGTGGAAGTCATCTGGATCGAGAAAAAATATGTCATGGCCACTGTCCTTGCACTGCGCACAGGTGACTGAAAACCGGACAACAGTACTGGGAACTGCTACTGCCGTAATGTGTCCTGTCGTGCTTGCTGCCAAAAACACGTTCAACAAAGTAAAGTGTGCATAACACCCCCACAATTCGATGGAACTGGCAACACCCACGGAGAAATATGCAGAAACGCTTGGGAGGGCCCATTGAGATGTTTTTCCAAGAGTTCTTTGAGAGTGTGTGGTATTGTGTACAAATAGGCCAGCTGGTTCCAACCCCCTTCCAAACCTTTTTGGCTCATACATTGATTCTCAGTTGTCGCAGCCACTGAATAAAAAGTATAGACGAGTTTCCCCAATGTACTTGCATCACGTGTGTGGTGAATTAGTATTGGACAAAGCTGACTGAAGTGATGAACGGGATGGGTTTTGGAGTTCGTCAATTTGGGTTCATGGATGCGGAAGGTCGGTTTGCCGACCCGTGCAAACACAGTAGACATTTTCGGCGGCATCTCATCATCAATTCAGAAAGACAGCAATACTTTGCACAGTGTTGCGCACAGCACAGTTCTCCACAGGCTTACAGTTATTATATAGATATATAGTATAGTTTTGTAATTATCAACAAAAGAAGAATAAGCAGAATTACAGGTGTACATGATAACGCACGTGGGCGCTAAACAAAGAACTAACCTGCTCAACCTAGGGCTCTTCCGGTCACCTCCTGCACCAAAACCGTGGTCACAAGCTCTGTGCAGCGACCGTCCTTTGCCCCTCCAACCTCTTCACCACAAAGATTCTTTGGTGCTTTAAGGCTTTAAGGGCTACAGCGGCTACAGTACCATGACATTTGCAATTAGATGCAATTTAGATTTTAGAGTCAGGATGCCACAAAATTTGGATGATAGTTGCCAAAACATGTAGGCAAACTTTTGAGCTTTGAAACGGGCCCATCAAGCCCGCACAGACTTTGCTCGCAGCCTGTGTGGCCACGGCCCTGTCACCTTCTGTGGACGCAACGTGTAAAGACGTTTAGGTGCCCTCAAGTGTGCTCTCCTACTCTTGGTTTTGCGGCTGCGCAAGCGTGCGCAAGTACGAATCGGAGGCCTAAGGTGGGGCCTGAAAGGCTTGAAGACGCGTAACAAGCAGAATCTGTGGTGGGTTCTTCCGTCCTAAACCTGAGTCCTGAGTGTGCCCACTTCCCTGGTCAAAACTAAACTGCTTGGCTTAAATGACATGCTGCAGGTGCCCATGGACCTCAACCTTGACCTGAAGACCACCAAGATATCGCAGGGTAGTGGGGATGTGATGCGACGATTTCGCATGGATGGGATGGATGGACGGGGTCATACAGTCACAAGCTTCCTTGGGAATCGTTTCACTGGGAATCGTTTCACCTGTAGTAACAATAAAGCTTTTTAGGTCTTTGAAGCTTCCAAGTAAAGCTTTCTAATTAGTAATGACCAAAGCTTCCTTGGGAATCGTTCAAGGGTACCCTGATGGCAAATCCGCTGGGTGATTGCCCCATCTCCCAATTCTGCCCAGCTTCTGTCACGAGCATGTGCTCCCCGTCAAATTCTATCCTTAGAGTTTCCAGATTGGTACGAGACTTGGGCAAACAAAGTGATTAGAACGTGTGCCTTGCAGCTTTGAGAATTTTAAGCTAGGCGCCCCCAGCCATCTTTCAACGGTGTTTGAAATCTTCCGGTCTTATTCAAGCCGCCGTCTTTGCCAGCTTGGGCACTGTAGCCTTGAGTGTGTGTGTGTGCTTAACAACAGTAAACATTGACAAAAGGAACAGCAGCAAGAACAACATGCCAGCATGGCTGTTTCATGTTTTTAAAAATACAATGTTGCACCGAGTAGCGAATGCCTTTGCCTGTCTTCCACAGGAGTTGCCAAAGCTGTCCCCTGAAAGACTGAGATTGTTGGGCCTAGGAACCCTATATGTCGCAATGTTGAACGACAACTTGTCAGCAAAAAAGCTTCCTTGTTTTGTTTGCTTCGATCCCACGATCCCCTCCGATCCCTTCTTCCTTTTCGTATAAATCAATGAACATCCAACCAAGCACAGCTAAAAAGAAAGCTTCAACACAGAACTGGGGCCTCAGATTACCACAGTTTGCAATGTTCCTGAAAAGCTATGTATATCAGTGTCCATTCCGGCGAGTTTGGCTGCCTTTTGTCAACAAAGCGTCACACAGTGCGTGTTGTGCAGAGTTTTTGGCACCCTGGAGCCAAATGCTGGCTAAGTGAGTCTGTGCAAATTCACCTTGGTCCTGTTCACTAGGGAAGGAAAAAAAGGCTTTGAACACCGGGCCTTGCTCCGGAAATTACCGGGAAACATGATCATATGGTTTTGCTTCCACATCTTCGGGGCTACCCAAAAATTTATCTAAAATAGAGTTTGTAGGAATTCATATCATCTGTTCATACCACTCATAACATTTCATAACATCACATACTGTAAATTCATCATATCATATCACCTCATGTTTTATCACCAAAATCATCAACATCAACGCATTGTATAGCCTCATTCAGTTGTAGGATTCAAATCTACTCTCTCCAAAACATACGAGGAAACAGTTTTTCAACCAACTGTCAATTAAACAAATTGATGGAGCGTTTGCATGTCATTCTTTCTGGTCAAGAAACACTTATTCCTCCTTAGTTGGTATTGTTTGAACTTCCTCGCTTGTCAGCGTACTGAAAACACTCTATGAAAGAAGGACGCTTACCTAGGTGTTTGCGTCAATGCACTTGAGGGCTTTGAGAGCTTCTTCGCTTGTTGGTAATGTCTGGAGAGAGTATGTATCTATATACACATTGTTTAAACACTGGAACTGTGGTGAGCCAATGTGAATAGCTGGAAGACTTTACTTCTTTGTTTGACTTCTTTGTGGTTTGCGCCTGTGTCTCCGTCTATGCCCTTACCGGAGAAGACAAAAAGGTTTCCTTGAAGAACCCCTCTCGACCACTCCGGGCGCGGCCCCGGTGTCTCTCCGGGGAAGAGCGCCAAGAGTCTGAAAAGGTCCTCCGGTCCCCCAGAGGAATGAGCAAACGAAACCAAATTTCGACCGGTGCAACAGGTCACCGGTTCCCATTGAGGGAATAAACACAGAGACACAGGGGCAAACCACAAACAAAGAAGTCAAACCAAACCAGTATACTTTGAGTTATTTTAACATCTAATTGTTTAGTTCTTATTCTAATTTGACTTAGTTAGTGTTATTTTGGCTTTCATTTGTTTGTTTATCGTTATTCTTTAAATGTTTGTTTATTTCAACATTGACAAATTTTCTATATAATTATCCTTTATGCTATTCTAGATATTCTATTTTTTGTGTATGTGCATCTACACTCCCCAGAATCCACGCGGAAGTAAAGCTAGACACCTATCAGAATATCAGGAATTTGACTTACAAGCAAGTGTTGCACGTTTACAACATGCTCGAAGCAACCAACCAGGAAGTTCCATTTCAGCCAAACCATGAAGTTTTCTCTAGATTTCAATCTTCCTTGTTACTAGCGCTGGGGTTTAGTCACCCGGGTTTGCAGAAAGTCACCCGGCCGCATGGAAACGCAGCATTAGTCAAAAGTCACCCGGCTGGCGAAAAGTCACCCGCTTTATGTTAAAACACAATGTAAACGCTCTACGGAAGTATGTTTGTCAAAACTGCTATACATCAAGAATTCACTGCCCCTGTGCAGGAAAGAACTAGTTTTATGTCGAAGTTTGCAGCGTTTTGGTGACCGAACCCCAATCAGAACGCAAGGTTAGGACTATCGTGAAGATTAGCCCCTAAACATAGATGCTCTGGCCCGGCTCAATTGGATTTGAATGAGTCAGCGATTCCAACAGTCACCGGTCTGGCTAGATTGACTTAAACATATGAAATGAGCTGTGTAAAATCATTTTTTCGTCGGAAACATGGCTACACTGGTGCGAGTGCCGTGTGAGTCTTTTCGATCCTGACGCGAGTGCCGCGCGAGTCGAGGTATCCACCTACCCACGTCGATTATCTTCAAATCACTTTTGGGTCACCTTCCGTCTAACCTGCATGGAAACGCAGCTTCCAACAAATGTTGTTGACCTAATGCTCTTCCAGTTATATTGCCATCTTGCATCTAATCCCAATGGAAACGCAACATCCAGTCGACTTTCTACAAGACCAGACGACTTAACACAAGTGCTTGTAGCCCCCAACCTATGAACATGCAGGCAACCGTGGCTTACCTCAAGTGCAGCTTCCCTCACACCCCTGGTCATTCTCGGGATGCAGGGGGAAGGTCAGCTTCCTCGTTAAACATTCATTCGTTCGTTTGCTGATTGGGCTTACCTGCGGCTGGTCTATTCCCGGGGAATATACATGGTCGGCAACTTCCTCGTCAACGCCAAGATTTACTTCCGCGCAAGTTCTGGGGAGTGCATTCCTAGAATTATGCCATTTCTAAAACCAATCTGGTTGAACATGGTTTAGTAGTTTTATTAGTTTTATTCATAAGTTCATATCACCAATTCCCCAAAACAATTCTTTTATACATCATCATACATTTTCTCTCTTTTTTTGATATTCCGAATTCAAAACTATGGTAGTTAATATCAGTAGAGTTGCGGTGTTAAACGTTTGAACCTGTGCATTTTTCCTTCTATGATTCTATGGTTTTCGAAAAATGTTGTTTCCATTGTGAAGCAGGCATACCATTCTTACAGTTGTGACAACAAAACATCGTCACACCACCAATGTCTTTTGCTAAACCTGGCTTGTCACCCTCTTCAGTTAATAACTCAACAGTTGAAGAACTCAGTGAACTCGGTACTGTTTATTTACACTACGTCTTCACATACCTGAGAAGGGAGCGGACGAAAGCCAGCCTCCGTAAGGAGATGCGAACAGGGACAATGGGGGTGAATGCGAGAGCGCAGGGGAAGCGTTGGGAGGCATAAGGCGGGGCCGAGATCACCGGCCTTCAGTCACAGGTGCTTTCTTTTGGATGAAGCGGCGTTTGGAAGAAGGGCACCCCGAAGCTAGTTAGAGCCAAGATGAAGTGAGCTTCTCACATCGGGCAAAGAGCGGCCTGTGATGGGGTAATAGAAAGCAGAAGATATAGGTTTGGGGGGGGGGCCTTTTTCGTTTGACTTAAGGGTGTTTCGAGGCTGCGAAAAGGAACCCGAAGGAGTTGATGGGCGCTTGCACGCTGATCGTTGTGGATGGTGGTCCGACGTTACAGCCAAGATCAAGAGGCTATTGGCTGGCTTTCGCAAATTTAAAACCAAATATATAATATATATATAACTATATAAAGACATGTATACCACATCATGTAAAAACCTTCCTCGAATAGAAACTCTCTTTTCCGAGGCGGAAACTTGCGCCCCCTTTGGGGGATTGCTGTGAGTGAAAGCTCAAGCACAACACAAACAGAGCTCGGAAGGCGTCCCCTCTTTCCCTACCACGTCCTCCTCCGCTATGCCTGTCTTCCACATGAACTCCCACGCCCTTTTGTGCTCTGTTCCTCAACAGATCACATCATTTATTGCAATCCCTTCCCCACAGCATTCTGTTGCCTCTCCTGCCCTCACAGATCACATCATTTCCACAAGACCCCTGGTCGAAGATGATTTAAGTAGCAGCCAGAGACGCGCATCTCCCTTCCTGGAGGCGGTCCAACCAGTTTTCGCGTCCCCACTCCTATCATCCACATGAACTCCCACCCCTGGTAGAAGACTGTTTGCATTGCCTCCTGAGTCCCTCATGGTGCTAATGATGCAGTCTTCGCCACCATTTACATCACTTGCATCGCAACGCCCTAAAAAACATACATGTTCACTCCCATTCTGCCAACCCTTTTTTCGCTCTCCCCCACCAGGCTCTGGGCTCGCCCTCCCAAATTGCCTTCTGTGCGACCACCCCCCCACACCCCCTAATACTCACTTCATTCGCCCATCGACAACTCCAGCCTAGCCTATCAGCTGGCTTTCGAAATAACTATCTAATCAACAATGCTATTCGAATTATTTTAGCAACCACGGTCAATCATGATCTGATAAGCATAAAATTTCATAACCTATACCAATGATGTTAAATTGTTCTTGGTCTTGCTCAATGCTATCTACCATAGCCTGCGCCAAATCTTGCAAAACAGGATAACTATCACGTATGTGCATTGATAATCATCATCAACAACACTGGTTGTGTCTGGTGGTAGTCATAATCATAATCTTCATACTGCAACCAGGGTCTCTTGGCATTACGGTTGCCTGAATTGTAAGATATGCTCTGAGATCTAATTCACCGTCTACCTCTTCATATATCTATGTATATATTAAAGAAAGCAACTATTATTTTTGCTTCATAACAATATGTTTAATGCTGTGTATCTTGAATGGCACATCTCTGCTTTGTACCGTCTTTCTGATACTCTGAGACCGCATCGATTGTTTTCTGCGTTCTGTATTCGGTTCTGATATATTTCTACTATATCTACATTGATTTTCTTTCAATGTACCGCTGTGCTTAATCTTTACATATATATATGAATGGATGCAAAAATGATTCAACACATCAACTGGCAAAGATTCCATACACTCCGTCATATTAATGTACATACTTAATCTAACCTTTAAATATCCTTTCCAAGAATCACACTTAACAATTTCACCCCATTACAAATGACTTTGCATAAATACCTGGAAATACCTAAAAGGGGTAGAAAGAATTGTTTTTGGCAATCAAAAATTCAGATACAACAACGATAAAACATTATGAAAAAACTTACATCCACAAAGAACACAAGGGAATACCGAAGTCGCGCACACAGTTCATTGTTACTAAACCTTGGTTCAACAAAAGCATTGGCTAAATCATCTCCAGCCGGTGTTGAATGATGTTCTAAGCATGTTTCAGCAGCATGCAACATCAGTAGGAACCTGGAGTCACTGATTCAAGTAGTACACATAAGTGACCAACAACACAGGAGACTCGCGGGCCTCCACATTCCACACATCCCACAAAAAAAGTAAAAAAACAACAGCGCAAGTTGAACCCCTGCACCTCCTTTGTGCCAAACCCTCGCCAAAATCTCTTCGATCCAGATCCACTCTTCGGACGATGCGGGCTTGACCTCAGCTGCTGTGCAAACGTGCAGTCGAGGTAGACCTGGGAGTATTTCACATCCTCCTTTTTGTACTCTCTCTCTCTCTCTTACTTAGCTTTTCAGCAAGTTTTGACAGTCAGCCCTGCTGCAACTTAAAAACAACAAGCTACATGATTGTGGATGTGAAGCGGTATGCATTCCTTTGCGAACATCGAGGATCCCGCAAACTTATGACAAAAAAGGACACAGGTATATAATTGATTATAATTGTCCACAATAACTAAAAAGTGGTTTCATGAGACTGTTTGCGCTTCAGGCAGTCCTGCAGCCTTGTTCCTTACTTGGGTCGGGTGAATCCTGCGAGATTGCTGCGTCGAAAGATTTCCACAGGACGGCACTTACAGGAAATCCAATGTTCCGATCGGAGGTTTGTTGCTCATGGTAAATGTGTGTGTGTGCGCACCTTGGAACCAGGTGTTGTATGTTGACAATTTTATTACTGTAGCCGGGATATTTCAGCAAGGGGCATCGGGCCATTAATTACACAAACGCTATGCGTAATGGTGGAAGCCGGATTTGCTCAACCGGTGTACCTGCTGTGATGACTTGTGGCTTCCCACTAGGCCCACGGTAACCGGAACAAATTTCTGGCCTTTGTGACTGTTTGCTTTCCGCATTTGTGCAGTTTGGAACTTTGAACTTTACTTTCTGGCTCTTTTGGAGCCTTTGAAACTTGTTGGAAACTTCTATGGTTGGGCTCGTTTATTCAGGCCTTAGTCGCTCAGGTTTCTTCTGCAGTAGGCATTTGGTGGCCTTCACACGTACTTGTATCTTGAGTGTGCGTCTCTTGCACTCTTTCTTTTGATCGGCATCTCTCGGCTGGAGAGTTGCTTTAGCTTTCCAATAATTAGCTTGGATGGTCCAGGGTGTCTTTCAGATAGACAGATGTCTTGTTGACCCTTGCAACGTTTGTGCAGATCCAAACTTTTGGGGGGACGAGGCGCTTCACATGATATTTCAAGAAAACAGTTCTCTTTTTGAGGTTTGATAGCTGTTTGGGACTGGCTAATGATTGACAGACTGATGTGGATCAGAGTTCTTGAGTTATGTGCTACCTTGAGTTACATTGCACATAGTATCAAACATATCATCCTATAATATATTAAATTTTTATGGGGTACGCCTTCTTGTAGCGAAGCATCAAATCTTTGCTCTGATGAGAAAAAATGGGACGACGCAAGCTGAAGCTGAAGCTTTGACTTCCACCACACATCCAAACCCATGTCATGAGGACCTTAGAATACAATAGAACGCTGTATAATATACAAACACCTTGTTTGCAACAAAGTGTCCATTGGATTTCAGCTGAACCTCACGAAGAGATGACCGCCCATACAAGCCAGTCGATTCAAAGAGAGATCCGTTGGACCACAGTAGACCTTGTGTAAAAGCATCCGGATCATGCCGGAAGCTCCTCACCTTAAACACGACATCAACACTCAAAGAACTGCGCAAACAAACTCTTGAGGTACATCAAGGCTCAGGCTACTCGAAAACTGTATACAGTTGGCTCCGACTTGTCCTCGGAGAGACTGGAGCTCTGTCGGCTGAGAAGACCTCCCGCAAGTCAGTTCAGTCAAAGTCCCTGCCTCGTGACCATTCCCACCTACTTGTTGGAGAGAATGTCGCTATTGTAAGACCAAAACACAATGATGACATGTTACTTGTTCCATAATATGGACGCATACAGCAGACTGCACTTGAATACATCAACACGTACGCCAGCTACGCCAAAAAAATATTTCCTGCTTGAGGCACCAGGGCTAGCCGACGCAATTCTGTGTTACTTTGAAGTGGCCACTGGGAGTGCCCCCACAGATTATTCCCAATTCTCAGTTTTTCTAAGTTTTTGCCCTGGCTGCTCACCTACAAACCAGTCAGATTAAAAAACCTGTCCTACATGTTCATTCACATAGTGCCACAAGGCCCATCAATCGTTTGCCACCCAATGAGTACAACCCACAAAATCCTCCGCCACCGGCGAGCAATGGAGGAACAATGGAGATTGATGATCCTATTAGTATCTATATTATATACACTGGCAACTCGCTCTCGCTCCCTCGCGCTCTCGTTTTTTTTCATCTCGGTTCTTTTGAGTCAATCACGGCCTGAAAGCTTGAGGCCAAAGGTCAAATCTGGTTCACGAGGTCAGACGGCCGTCGAATTTGGCCACTGGTTCATCATCTTGCTTTCCTCCTCCAAGGAGGTTTTGTCTGCGCTGGAGCAACACTCTCTTCAGAGGTCTCGCAAGTAGCAGTCCCCCGGAGGGGCTGCTCTGTCAAACTGGAGGGCGGTGCCTGCTGGAGAGTGTCCGCTCGCACGCTGTCGTCCAAAATCGTTGTTCCAGAGCTCTCACCAATGCCATAGTTGAAAGCATCCATTGCGCCCTCTCCACAACCATGAGCCATCGGCACCGAGCACTCTAGAGCGTGGGAAAAAGTTGCATCAACCCCTAATGCAATGTCAAACTTGCCTGAGTCCTCACGTGCTGGAAAAGGCATCTCAAGATGCTGTTCCCCATCCACATACGGCTGCAATCCTTGATGCCACACGTTGTTGACACAATCAAATAGCTCCGCGTGCGATCCACTTGCAAATTCAGAGTCAACTGCACAAGCTTGTCCTTCAGTCCCCAAGTCAAACTGCGCACAATCTCTGGACCTCCACACCGTCAAACATTCCCAATTGTTTGATGCTATCCCAAATGCTTCCTGCCACCCCTGACCTTTCCAGCAATCATCCCAACAGGACCCCATCATTGCAGGAGGAGTGCTCACTTTTTTGATCCACGCAAGATGGTTTCTGATAGCGTTACCCAATTTTGGGGGAATCTCCAGCCGTCTTGCGGCGTTTGGCTAAAGTCTCAGCCAGGTTCCTTTCCAACCCTTTCTGCTGCTCCGCATTGAAAATGACCCCAGCCTGCCCAATCGCTTTGAGCGCGTGCTCTGTCGTGTCGGTGTCAAGGACATGGTCCGGGGCGGCTGAGGGGTGAAGCGCTTCTTCAATTGGTTGGCATATTCTGCTGACTGATCTCCAAGCTGCTTATGCTCCCGATCAATTGCTTCTTGAGCCACTTTGAGTTCATCCAGCAAAACTTTGTAATTAGTGCTCCTTGGCCGTGTCAGCCCGCTTCTTGAGGGAGTACTTCTTGTTGGAAAGTTGCCGTAGTTCCCCAACGGCAGCCTTCAACTGTCCTGTCACATCAATTGGTGCCGGAGGCTGAGATAAAAAAAAATCCTTCACCTCCTTGGGTAGTGCCTCCAGGTGCGCCTTCAGGACATCTTGTGGCTGGAGCTCTGGCTCTGAGGTGAAGTCAATCCCAACTCCTTTCAAGGCTTCTTGAACATCTTTGTTCAAATTTCCCACCCTTCCTTCAGTGCCTTCTCCACCACAGAGGTTGGCTGCTTCTTGTAAAGACCAGGTGGCTTCTCAAGGAGGACAGTCTTGTCCCTCCGGGACCGCTGCCTGCGCTTGGGAGATTAGATGTCTCCTGTTCCCCAGCCAGCATTCAGTGGCCAAGGGGCGCACCTCGTCTCAGACACCCTGTCGCGCCAAATCCATGAAGTATCACGGGCAATGGTGTGGCCTCCGGTTTCCTTGTCCTGCAAGTAGGGTTCACCTGGGCCTTCGCCGCCCCACTCTCTCTCTCTCTCTCTCTCTCTCTCTCTTCTTTTGGATTTGAGGCATCGTCTTCACGCAAGTTCAAATGCTTGAGGTGAAATGCTTTAGAAGTACTGTAGACATATATTAAACCCCCTTAATAGCCAAACTTTGGCCAGATTGAACGACAGTTGGCTTTGTAGTTAAGAGTTGCATGCATTTGCCCCTCAAAGTGACCAATGCCAGAAGATTACCCAAATGCTGGGAGGTACACCTGGGGCAGTTCAAAGATTTAAAGAAGTCTTGGAGCATCTTTGAACATCTTTGACACTTTGACTCTGCATACTTGCTTTTTTTCTCCTGGGCCGGCTCCCCACATGATACATGATGCATACTACCGATGTTGGATGATGTTGGGGGTTGGGGCAAGATACAAGGTAATAAAGTTTGATTCGTAGCAGTAGGTTCTTTTGAGTATCTCAAAAGCAGTGAGAGGCGTTTTGACCTCCACAGCAGTTTTCTCTCTTTCTTACGCAGAGTAGCAGCAAATCACGTAGCATGAAGGACAAATGGCCAGTCCTTTTTGATGTTTTGCTCACGCTGCATGATGTTCTGAAGCAAAATTGGACTTGCAGAATTTGGTTGACAAAAAACAACAATTCCACACTGTACAGTAGCTGCCATTTCATTTTTGCCATTGGCTTTGTTTCCATGGCATGCGTGCAGGAAGCATGACAATATCTGGACAGCACCGCTGAGAGAGAAAGGGTCTCGTTCATTGTTCATGGACAGTCTTGTCTGAATACCTGTACATGAAGCGCTGAGTGCATATTCTCCTCTTATATAGTTGCCCCAACACCCGCAACGCGGCACCACGCAACGCTAAGTGCCAGCACGCTGGCTCGTAACGCTCTAATGTTGTTGTGGTTTTGAACTATGTACCTTCACATTTCCTGATGCATTTGTTTTTGTGTTGTTTGGGACGCATTGGTGCTAGGGTTTGAAACTTTGGTCCTGTAATTGTTGGAAACTTGCATTTGGAGCTTTCTCAACAAAGTTTCTGTCATGGCTGCCCACTTCCTAAATCCTTTACCTGGAAGACAACGACTATCAAAAGAAAGGTCTACAGTATGCAGCTATTTACCCTGCGCGCTTTGGCACTCCGGATTTGCTTCCGGCACTCTGGTAGAAGAAAATCAATTCCCAAAATGCATGTGTTCCAAAAAGTAGCCGCGTTGAGGTATCTTTAACATTCAGAGAGCCTGCCACAACGCGAGTGCTTAGCCAGCTCAGATTCTCCTGGAGTCCAGCCACATTGCGCCCACCCAGCACGGGCATGTATCTCACTCAGACATTTGATCACACAGCGATGAATCCCTACTAAAGCATGGCGTACATTCAAGCTTCCGTGCTGGCGCACCCAAGTGCCCCTTTGAGCCCACTCCACAGCTCTCTCATAGTAGAGTGTGGGCTGCAATCAAGTGGGCAGGCCGCTGTCGTGTAGGCTGGTAAGACGCAGGGCATGATGTTGTGACCGTGGCACAAAAAATGGAAACACGGCATCATGTGCGGACTCGATCATCCACCGCTATCGAGGATCAGAATCAAACGAATGTAGGTGTCAGTGTCAGGCTACTTTTCCCGTGGCTTGATCAGGCAGTTCCAAGAAAAATCTTTGGAACACTAGAGCCCCGCGTGCTGCCGGAATCCTAATGTCCAGTTTGCGTGGCCCTCTTGCCCTTTGTTGTCATCTTGTTGTCCTTTCTACCCTGTCCATGCTTTTTCCCGGATTTCTCTCCCTGTGTCCAGCGGCCGCGGCTCGGAGCTGCCAGCCTGTCTCTGGCTGTTCCCACAAACACAATATACACTGCTGGGGCTCCCTGATAGGAGGCCACAATGGCTGTGCTGGCGAACCCTTTGTCCGGTGTTGTTGCCCTGCTGTGTGGTCCTATGTTGTCCGGGGTGTTGGTATCCTCCGGTGTCGACTGCCACAAGCCTGTGTTGTCCTTCGTTCGGGGTCGTCCTTTGTGTCCGCACCGGTCGATGGTTTATCGTTCTCGTACAGCCCGGTGACACGGACTTTATTTCAGCATGTGCGATACAATTCTGGCTTCTGAACCTGTTTGAACCGTGGGTTTCTACTATTATGTTATGTTGATACAGGATTATGGCATATTATGGCTATGAGCCCAAGGTCCCTCGGGTTGGGGGAGGGTGGGAAGGAAAAAGAACACACAGAAGATTCTTTGACTGCCAAAGAGTTCCTGTCTTGCCCGACAATTTGATTTGTATGCGAGTGACCTCTGTGGACAATCTCTGTTGTCATTGTGGATTTGGCAGAGAATCCGGGAAGGTAGACACCATGTTCCAGTGGAAGATTGAGAAGAAATAATCCATCAAGATATCCATTAGTCATGATCTGATGTTTCCAAATAGTGCAGTCAACTTTTGTTGATTTGTCACTTTGTCTTTGCTTTGCGAGAAACGCTGGGCTCAGAAACACTGGAGCTGAGACTGATCCTCTATCCGTTCCGCTGAGAAAACGACGTGGACATCAATCAAAATGTCAACGGCTCAGGAACTGCAACCTCCCGAGCAAATGGCCTCCTAAACCAGCCAAGCCAAGGGCAACAAGACCCAGGCTTACAATGGTTCTTCTGGGCAGCTCCTTCTCCATCACTGCATTCGCAATATCTGGTTCCTGTCACAGCCGAGCAAAGCCAAAGCCACAGGTGTTAATCTGACACTGTGCTTTATGCAGTGGCTGCAGCACATGCTATACAATTGAACCGGGGTCTCTTAGCTCTGTTTGTCGGCACAAGCGATTGCCACCAAGACCAGTCTGCAGTTTAAACCCTGCAGAAAGCTAAAGATTGCTTGCGAGTATCAGATCGATCTGGGCTGGTGCGCTTTCGCGATCGAGCTTTGCTTGGCATGGGCACTTTCCGTCCAGGCTCGTCATGAAGTGCGGCTGCAAACGTATGGCATCAAATGAAGAGTGGCTTGATGGAGGGAAATATGCTGAAAATGTTTATACACATGTATGGTGAAGTGAGCACAACCTGCACACTGAGCTCACTTCTACTCATCAGCATTTACACTCACTGTCATGGCTGTTGTTGTGGGGCTGCTTTGCATGTTTTTGATATTTCAACATCATTTCAACATCAAGCTTTGGCCAAAAAGACGCGAACGAGTTCAAGTCAAAGCTTTTTAGCTGTGAAAGCACTGCTGAGATCGGCTGTGGATACTCCGCATCACCTTGCCTGGCCCAAGCATGTCAAGGTGAGATTCCTGGTCTTTACTAGGACCAAACTTCTGCCAATCGCTTTGAGTCTCATCTATCGCTGTGCTATTTTCTCATTGCTCCGCGCGATGTCGCAATAGCCAATCATAAAGATCAGCTGTTGCCTCATGGGCACTAGGACACCAAATTGTGTTTTGGTGTGTGTTTCGGTGCTTTCTTTTGGTTCCTACTCCACATCTTTGTGCGGTCAAACAACTTTGTGGAACATATAACTTGGATACGAATTAGTTGGGTGTTAATAGTCCCGATTCAGCCAAAAAGTCTAAGGTTACGTGGCTCGACCACAAGCATTTTGACTTTCAACCATCCATTTCCATCAGGCTGCATAGGCTGGAATGGTGCTTGCATGCCCAAAATAGCTTGGCCAGCCAGGAGGAGCAGGAGCATCTTCATAAAGTGTCAGCTTTGCATCTTCCTGGCACAGTGGAGGAGCCCTAAAGCAATGCTTGCATTGCTTGTTGCTCCTAGTAGCGATGTCAGGAGCCCCTAGTAGCGTCTTTGCTAAAGCTGTCAAAGTCTTCGGGAAAGAACTAGGCGGTTTGGATAGACTGTATCCCAAGCTCGTGGTCTGGCGGGTTGGTCACACAGAAATGTGCCGGACAAAGCAAACACTTCCAAGCTCGCTCCAACGGGGGGCTCGTTTGGGGTGCATCTGGAGCAAAAGCTCAATTAGAGAACCAAAGTGCCAAGCAAATCTGAAGCGCAGTTATTTTCATGTCCATTTCCACAGTCTCAACAGGTGGATGGTAGCGCCTGCCTCAAAACTCATCTGTTGACAATCCCCAATCTGTAGACTATGCAGGCTAGCTTGGAAACAAATGGACCGCTGCGGAAACATTTAAACATTAAGCCAGCAGTGAAAGAACACCTGCTAATCAAACTTTACAATTGGTCCAACTAGGTAAGGGATTCAAACATGTTGAAACACCTTTGAGAACGTATTTTTACATATGTTTACCATTTACCATAAAAGCATCTTTCTCCGGTCCTTGCTCGCTCCCATATGCCACAGCTCTTCTATGAGGTCTTTGCTCACAGAGCTTGGGACTATGATGTCATTGTTGCCGTGGAAAGCCCAAATTGGGACGCCTCCAAAGTAGAAAACTATATACTTGAATGGTTCGAACTTTGTACTGAAGGTCTAAACATGTCTAAACGTTTTATTTCTACAAGAGTCGGCAAGAGTTTTGCGTCCTTTACTTTTTCGCTTTTTGGCTGCGCCTTCAAGCAAGTTTGCCCGGGGCGCCGCGGATGGTGCAACGGGAACCGCAGCAGCAAAACCTACAGCTTCAAGAGGAGTCTGGAAACATCGCATGTCAACTTCAACCAAGCCAGGTCAAGGAAAAATCAAAAAACTTGCACAGACTGGAGGTCATACCCCATGTATGCTCTATATATGAACTTGGCATTTGATGCGGCACGGTATTTATACAGTGCTGGCAGTCCATATTATCAACAAGACACGAGCACTGGTGGCTGCATGCAATGCTCCAGCTCCACCCATAGAGTGGCCAGTTACATAAAGCCTGGACATAATCTGCCACCGGCAGTGGATTCGCGCTGTGAAACATTGCAATCTTGTACAACTTGCAGTGCTAGATGATTCTAGGGGTGTGACCGCTAAAGATGTGAATATCAAATGAAACACAAGAAAGAGCTGTGTGATGCCAAATCAATATTCACAAGAAATTCAAGTTTTAATGACATTGACTCCGCCGTCAGCAAGGCTTGCCCGAATGCTACGCACCTTGAAGGATCCAGGCACAATCGGCACTTCTCAAATTTCTCCGAGAGCAAAAAGTCGAGGAATTTTCCGATGAGCTTCACACTCCATCCCTGTGCTACTCTCAGCAAAAGCTACTGAGCAGTGAGCTGATTGATCCTACACCTCTGTCGCCAAACCAAAAGTTTTTGCACAAACCCGACAGACCAACCCTCACCTCTGTAGTATGCGGTGCCACAACAACAAAGCCTCGCATTCATGAGCCACAAAAGGCGAAAGCGTGAAAGCCCGCACAAAGACTTGTCTCAAGAGCTCTAAAAACCTCACAAAAAATACTTGAACGTGTTTAAACATGTGTAGACTTTAGACATGTTAGACTCTGTTAGACATGGTCTTGCTTCATTTTGGGACGTGTTAGACAATATTACATTCGACAGATTTTAGCACAAGAGAGGCCCATAGGAATGTATGTTGTTCGAGGCAACGTTCCGACAAAGTCTTTGCTGCTCTTCCAAAGGCCAATTCTACAGGAGGAGTGCCCGTAGCTCCCTGCAGTGGAAGCTTGCCAACAATCTGATCGTGTCTCTACTATAATCAGCAAGCGTTCAAACTAATGCACTAATTTACAAACCGCATCTGATTGCAACATACCACAAACACGAAGGCCATCAAAAGCCCAAAGAGCTTGTTAAACACGTGTTCAGCACATGAAATCTACCTCTCAAGCTGTGCACTTCGTGCCCAAAAGTTACGGGAAGCACTTTGCTTTAAGCTTGGCTACCAAACGGACGCATTTTTTCACTTACACTGCTGGCGGTGCATCATGTTCTTCCAATGAGTGCAGCTCTTGAAATAGTCTGATTTGCTATTTCATTAAACCAACAGTTTTATGCCGACACTGCTAAGGTGGTACATTTTGATCGCTGGTGGGCTGGTACATTTTCACCACTCGCGTTGTCAGCATAGGTTCGTACAGCTGATGGGGCGCCGCAGGTGCGGTGGTAGGTTTGAGGTGGTACTCTTCACAGTTGGTAAGTTGGTGCGGTGGTCGGCGTATCACTGGTGAGGTGTTGCAAATCTTTGCTTTTACCGGTGGCGGGTCAACCCTTTGGCAGCCACCTCTTGCTTGATGGGCGATATTGTACGCAGCGTAATTCGCCGCTTTGGAGGACTGAAATCCATACGACCCATACCAACAACTGAATATTGGTTGGATCTCTCGCGGTCGCGTGTCACCACAGGTGATCAAAGCGTCGGAGCACTCAAAGCAACGTCGTGGTTCAACCGGTCCAGGTCCAAACAATACCTGGTATTGTGCAATGATGATAAAACTGAATGAGTGAAAACATGTAAGCCTTAGTAAGCACGTATAAGCACCGATACGTGTATATTCTAATGGTTCTAAGGAAGATCCGGCGGTTGTTTGTGCTTTCTTTGATTGGTGCCGAATACAAACAGAAACTAGCCAAAGAAATTGTATCTTTTCTATAGAACGAGTGCCAACATGCGGCAACCATGGATATCTTCCTCAATGGCAGCTTGCCAGAAGTGAGCCCAGTGCATGACAATGAACACCCGTGATCAAACATCTTGTATTTCCCTTTCCTGCAATTAATTGTCAAATTATTGATCGTTCACTGAGCTCTATCCACCATCAATCTCAATCTCATAACATGAAAGACGAGGATGAGATTGATCCTTCTTTCCTGCTGTTGGTACTACACCGCCAGTCCAAGAGCAGGGGGCCGCTTGACAGGCTGTGTTTTGGCATGTACGTAGTTGCGATGGCAGAGGTGGATGCGGGCAAAAGAAAAGAAATTGTATGTAAACAGTGGACTGCAGATATAATTTTTGCAAATGCATTGCTGCATTGCACATCCTCACACCGAAGCAAAAGGAAAAAACAACTTCCTTTCTTATCCTCACATCTCCTGACATTTTCCTTTTCTTCCTTTTGGTCCCGATGATTCTCGATATCCGCCTCTGAGATGATGTCGCTTAGTTCACCTCTCATCTCACCAGCTCCGTGCAAATAGAGCAGCAAGGGATACTTGGTCTCCTTGGTTTCGATGTTGTCTGTGGGCATTCGCTTTCTGTTGAGCTGATTGTGCTCTGGCGGGAGAAATACCATGGCCTGCTCTTGTTAACTGCAATAAAATGTGAAATGAAACAACATTCAACCGCCTCGTAGCTATCTGGATCTTTCAAAGTCCAACTGCTGGAAGACATGTTGACCTGTGCGTCTGAAGATACCTGAGTGTCACAGTTTTCTACGAAACCTTCACTGTTTGACCAAGGTCAAAAATGTAATCTTAGATCATCTCAGCATATCTCAAAAAACTCTGTGCAATAGGATTGTGTACCACATGTACTGTTTATTACAAATTCTCAATGGTAGGTTACTCCGGGCCTCATGTCGTGACACCATTCACCATTCCAGGTAAGTTGCGGTGGAACGTATGGTTTCTCTGCCCAAAACCCCTCCACAAGCTGCAAGAAGCAGTGTTCCAAAAACAAAGGCCTGGTTCGGATTGCTGGCTTTGACGCACTTTCCGTGCCGTGGCATTGTGGGAACAGGATGGAGAGGATTATGGCTGCGGCCTCCCTCGAAGAAACATTAGGAAACTCTTGACTCTTGACAGTGTCGGAAGGTCTCGCCACGCATCTTCTCGCTTCTATTGGATGGATCTTGGCTAGGCAAAAAAAGGGCAGAGTTCTTCAGAAGTGTGGAGTCAAGCCTGCACATGTTTGTGTGTAAAGCCCTTGGATTCAGAGGGGACCGAGTCTTTTCCTTTTTGACTTGGATTTTTAGCAGGGGTGTGCAGAATTTGTGATCTAGTGCGCGCAACGAAGCTATGATCACAGATCAAGGACGCTTTATCCTCTACCTGCTTGGGAACACACTGACTCCAATGGTTCTCCCTTGCCCAGGCTGTTTCCAGGTACACCAGGTCGACACAAAGTGCTAATGAACTCGGCAGACTTGCAGGAACTCATGTTGTGAGATGCCTCTCCACCTAGCACTTACTACTTTCAGGTCTCTTTGGACTCTTAGGACTTCTACTTAAGCTGGCGCGTGGGAAACCGCAATCAGTTCTGTACACAATATCTCAAGTGTGTGTCACTGGAAACAGGAGACTCACTGACTTTCCGGGATACTTCCTCTGATTGACACATAATTCATTGCAGTGAGACCACAGAAAGGGGGTAGTGCACGACTGACAGGCACTACCCAACGAAGATGCTGTCAGCTCGTGTTGAAGCAATGTGGAACGCCACCTTGTGCATCTGCTGTATGAAAAGATGAGTTTAACAATACTGTTCCGGGCTTTTTCGGGTTGCGGTTTGCACATGGCCGTTGACAGGTCCAGCACAGGTCGTTTTGCACTAATGCAGTAACTAGATATGCCCTCTTGGTGCCACCCGGAACTTATGCTCTTACGAACTCCTTCCCAAGTGTGAGTCGCAGCATTTTCCCACTGCGGTATGTTGCGTGATCCCTCGTTGTTTTGCAGAATCCACTCCGTCGCAAGGAGAGAACGATACGTTTCACCATTGCACTTCTGATTTATACAGAGCTTATTGGTTACATCCCGCATTGCAGCTGCAGAGCTCACTGTCATTTCATTCTTGACATTTCCCTGTTTTCCAATTGAAGTTTTAATTCCACATTGTTTTCCATTTTGAGCCGAAATGTTCTCTCACAAGTTTTGACAGCATTCACCCTGCCTTTCTAGCTCTTACCACCCTGCCTTTCTAGCCCTCACCAAGTCTGCGTTTCTCACGTTGATTCGCTCCGGAGTACTGTTCGCTGCCATGACCTTTGCTTGGCCACAACATCCGGCTTATTTTACGCATTATGCCCAGACCAGCCCTGCGCCGCATCACCCAGTTTCTCAACCGATGATTGGCACCACGCAACACTTTTTCCCACTCAACACATCCTCCGCCTCGCTGTCCATTACTTCCCCCACTACCAGTCCACAATGCCATCCCACCTGTCGACTCTTCCACTCCTGCACCACAACTCTCATCCTCCAGCACACCCTTGACTCCTGCATCTTCACAGCCTGTGCTAGCACTTACAAGCAGATCAGGGGCGCCGGGATAGGCTCACAACTATCCCTGGCACTATGCAATGTAGCCACCGCATTGATTGAGCACATATGGCAAGAAGTACATCAAACATTTCTTCAACAACCTCATTTAGCTTTCTCTCCGCCCGCTACATTTACAATCAATCAGTTCATCCTTACCAACGAACTCTGTGCAACACACATCGCCCTCTTGCCACAATTGCTACCCCCACCCTTTACGAACACCCCTTGAACACGTTGACGATGACCATCTCCCTGGGACCATCCGCAACTACACCTACCCAACCTCCAACATCCTGTTCAGGGAGAACTCCCTCATTGACCTGTATGTAGCTCACCTCAGCAACGTCACGCCGCACAGCGAATAAAATTCGCGCGTTGCATGTTTCACATATTCTGCATGCACTCCCTGTAGGGCACGGTGCGTCACTATTTTCTTCTCTCCCGTTTTTGGACCTTCTTCTTCCCACCGAGCGCCGATAAGGCTATGGCTATGTGTGTGTGTGTGTGTCACGCCCCGTGTCCAGGAGACTCACTGACTTTCCGGGATACTTCCTCTGATTGACACATAATTCATTGCAGTGAGACCACAGAAAGGGGGTAGTGCACGACTGACAGGCACTACCCAACGAAGATGCTGTCAGCTCGTGTTGAAGCAATGTGGAACGCCACCTTGTGCATCTGCTGTATGAAAAGATGAGTTTAACAATACTGTTCCGGGCTTTTTCGGGTTGCGGTTTGCACATGGCCGTTGACAGGTCCAGGACAGGTCGTTTTGCACTAATGCAGTAACTAGATCGTAAAGTGTTAATGCCCTCTTGGTGCCACCCGGAACTTACTGTATGCTCTTACAAGCTCCTTCCCAGGTGTGTCTGTGTCATTTCTGTTCCCATCCTCAGCTCCCTGCTGCAAACAGAAGCGGCAACCGTTGCAGCATAGGCATTGCTACATTGCCAAAGTAGCACGTTGCCCACAATCTTGAAAGAGAAATTGTTGTTTCCATGTTGTCCTACGATTGGATGCCTGGACACGCAAGCTCCTTTGTCAACTGTATCTGGTGAACCAAATACTGCGCAAACGAACAGCACCGCATCAAGTCTTTAACATTGACAAACATAAGAAAAACCAGCCCATCAAGCACGAACAGGACCTCCATGCTGTGTGCGCGCGCCAACATGGCATAGCGGCATGGCGCAAACAAAGCATTTGCAAGCCCTTCCCCGCAAAATGAATACAGTATTTATATAGTGCAATGTAGTCTAGTGCAATAGCAACGAGTCTCGACTACTAGTTGTGTTTCTTCGCCAGTACTGTCTTATGTTGCTGTGTCACTACCTTGCCTGGGTCAACACCAACTTCTAGATTCTAGACTGAGCCGCAATAAATTGTCCTGCGTCAAAGACTTCAAACACAACAGAGCTTATCATATCGCAATGTGGGGAGGATTGGCACTTCAACAAGTTCCACGAGAGGAAGTTGTCCCCGCAACTCCTCCAGAGAATGCTGAGACAAATCTGTAAACATTGAAGAACACACAAACAAGACAAACACATTGTAGAAAGTGTGTGAAAGCCTGTAACCTCTGGCTCCTGCGAGGCTGGGCTTCGCATGACAATCTCAACAATCACCTTCAAGCACTCCTGGAAAGGAAAATGGCCGGCGTAGCACGGTGAGAGTGTAAATCTGTGTGAGTCCTCGAGAAAATTTCCATTGTGCCTACCTCAAAGCAACAACAGCCTCTGAAGTTCTTCGGTTTGCTCACAATTACATCGGAATGGACCCCAAAGGCTAACGAAATCTGCCTGCTCCCTGCTTGATGATTGTTGTCCGCAGGCATGCCTGATTAGGATCCACCGACCGACTTCGCTCCGACAAGCCTGATTCAAAGGACCCCAACTTGTACGGCGCTTGATTCCAAAAAGAGGCGGTAGATACGGTCCGCCCGAGTGTCTTCCAGCAGGTCCTGCCGTCAGCAATGAATTTGTGCAAGTCAATTCAGAAAAACAGGACGAGGGGGTTGAGCTAAAAAGGATTAAAAAGGTTTCAAGCAAACATGTATGCAAGTTGACACAAGTCATGCAAAGGATCTTCTCCGAAACTCTCTCCTTGGATGCCAGCATTGACACCACTTTGTACAAGTGAATTCCGTCAAACTCAGGACCTTGGTGATCTGAAATCCGGACTTTACCAACACGAGGTTTTGTGATGTCAATTGCTATCTTCTTTTAAAGGACGGGGGGGTAGGCCGTGAGCAGAGGTAGGTAGTAGCTAGCTAGATAGGTAGCTAGTAGTAATAGCTAGGTAGCTACGAACTGCTGGACGCAGGATAGCTCACGCTTCCTTGAAGAAGCGCTCACACTAATGTTTTGGTTCCTAGACTTTTAGGGAAACTTAAGGTTGTTGGAGGCCATCGCTACAAGTTACAGTGCAGTGTATACACCTGCAGGGACACGAACATGTAGCGCATGTGGCATGTGTTGCTTCTTCACACAACGGAAGAGCAAAAAGGACCTTTGGAACAATACTCGAATCTTGACGTGGCAACACAATGGTAGGCAGGTTGCATACCAGCCCGTGGTTGAAGCTTAGCGATGCAAAAGGGACACAATGAACCTTCAAGCCCTGGCCCTTTTCAGCTAGTGACAGTCTAACACATACTGTAGTAGTGCCTTCGTAGATGAGTTCCCAATTCAATGTAACGGAGACTCTGGTGGCGAAGGACCAAATGCTGACGTTCGTAGCTCACAGACACCTTGTCATGCCGTGAAGGTGCTCTTTTCAAGCAGAACAGGAGTCGGAGAGTGTGGAAGGATCGCTATAGCGCCCTTCAGGGGTCTGTGTGTGGCAACGGCACCATGAGTTGCTGTTGACCAGTGAAAGGTGCGGCTCTCTGGCATTGACAAGAACGGCAACGGTTGAACCAGTATCAAAAGCAGCTGCCAAAGGCTATCTATAGTCTATCAACAGATTAAATACTAGATTACTAGATCCTATAGATGCCAGCATTTGAACAAGTAGACTAAATAGTCGCCTCTATAGCCTTGACTATACTGCACTACACAAACGAACACCACACACGACCAACTCCCCTTCAAATTAACTGTTGAAAGCTCCAGTACATCTTAGGACCCTATGTCGCTGTTTGCGGACTGGTCTGAAGGCAATGATGGCAAACATGTTCCCATGGCGCATTGTGGGGCCAAGGCTGTCCAACATTTCTTTGAAGAGCGTTGCATTCTGTAGGATCTGCCAAAGGCACCAACTCTGCTTCAACACACCCCATGTCACAAATACATTCGCACACTTCTGTTACGCTCCGTACGCAAGTCCCTTCAGAAATGCCTGGTCTGTATCCATCGCAGTGAGACGGTTGACCTGACAAATGTTGGCGATGCGCTTCACCCTGAAGCAACACTTAAGAACCAAAATGAAACAAGGTTCTTGGGAATCGTTTCACCTGTAGTAACAAGAAGCTATTAGGTGGAGGCCATCGCTATTAGGTTGGAGGGCGTATCGCTTGTCATTGCTTGCCTTTCACTTGGCTCATTGTCTCCAATGCCTGGTCTTTCATCGTCTCCTTCTTCACATCCTTGACGCCAATGCGCCGACGGCCGGCACTGCTCCGCCAAGCCCCCCTTTCGTTCCTGCACCCGTGAAAGCAAGGGGACTTCGCCATGCTAATGGCAAGCAGTGGAGACGGGCAAAAAAATCATGCCAATCCACCGGCATCCACCGGCCCTATACGACGAGTGCAAGGCAGGACGAGACGCCGAATCAGCTATGGGCTATGACATGCACCATCATTCACCATTGCTTCCCTCTGTGGCGAACGCAAGCCCCATCATGTTGAAGCAAGTTGGCTCTAACATCTCTAACTGTCCACAGTCCATAACCCACGCGACCCTTTGAGGACTGACCCAAACTGGACAGGGTTGAGGTGTAGGGAACGAGGCCAGGCAGTTTCACAGTAGCTGCGCCTTTGTGCTCGCCTGGGATGAAATATTGACAAGATGCTGAGAAGGGCAACGCATAGATTTGTCAGGCTGGTGGCTTTGAGCTTGTTTACTGTGAAAGCAAGGGAACTCAAGCTGACTCAAAAACCTTTTCGTTGATTCAACATGGTTGCATAAATGGATCCTGAAACTCGCCGGCTCTTCTGTTCGAAAGGGCTTCCTTGATGTGCTTTGGTGTATCAATTTTCACTGTCTTCTTGCTTGATTGAGTACTCATAAAACACGCGGCCCAGCAGCGCCGGTGAGCAGTGCCGACTCGCATCCTTTATATAGCTGTGACGGTAGTGTTTGCAGTGGGATCAAGGAAATCCAGTGCAATATTTGCTCTGACGCATTGCGCTTTGAAGGTCGCTTGAGACAACAAAGTATTGCTAGGGCCCACGCGCCTAAAAAGGTCAACACCCCACTTGGAAGTATCCTTTTCGATCGTTGCTCCCAGATTGTTGACCTCTCTTAAACTGCAGTTCCGAAGTTGCCTGCTTTGGCACGCAGGGTATTGTGTAAGTGTAAGTTCTTTCAACATCATGAAGACTTTGAGTCTGAATCCCACTGCTCGAGTAAACCTTCATCACCGCAGCTGCGCATGGCTTTCCAGTGTGGTCCTGTACGCAGCGATGGTCGCACATCATGTGTCTCATCATTTCTCACTGTTTGATTGGAAATGACGCCACTATGGACCGGGGCTTCCCTCCCACAAGTTTACACCCCTCCTTGGACATCACAAAGGAGACTTCGTCTTCCAAGTTGATGTAGAATTTCTTGAACCCGTTTGCATTCCTAGGAAAAGCTTGATCATGACTCCAAATGCTCAGGACACCACTGACGATCCATGCCTCGTGTTTGCAAGCACAATTTCCAGACCTCGACAGAATGATCAACCAAAGCAACCAGGGTAGTTGCTTCATTCTAAGTATTTGGCACTCCGTTGATGGACTGCCTGGGTCGAGGGAGTTCATGCCTAGCAAACATAGACAGCAAGGATTTGGTCCTGACTCGGCGCCAAGGAGTCGCCACTTGACTCAAATAGAAGCCAACAGCTAGGTGATGAAGTATCAGTCAGTACCAAACCACTGGCATGATTCCAAAAACCTGCATTGACTTCGCGCCTATCACATCTGCAGCTCTGAAGAAAATGTCTTGTGCATCGGCATCACCAAGCTGCTTCAAGAAGCCGAAACCACCGTAGACGTTCACAATACGGCCCCTGGTTCACAATCGAACAACATCTCTGCTGGCAAGCTAACATGTCAGCTCTTGTCTTGACAACATGCTTCTCATATGAAAGAAAGGATGCTTGTTGTACGATATGAATGTAGTTATGAAACCAAATGCATTGACAGTGTCAGAGTCTACTGGAACTTTTCAATGCCTTTGAAGACTGAACAAAAGACTGGGAACGAGACCACAGGCAACTCTCTTGATCTTGTGGAAGTTCCTGAGGATACAGCAGCGCCCAAAAAAATAGTCCAGGAACCAAAGCAACACAACTCGAAAAAATATCTCACCGAGCGCCCCTCCTCTGGCAGTTCCTGCACACAAGTTTAGCAGGTCTCTTTTCTACTACACTCACACAGGCTCTGTCAATGCCTCTTTAGGCTCTTTCGGCTTTGCTGCACCTTCATGAGGCAACAAAACATGCTATATACATATTATAGACTCTACTACGCCCAAATCAAGCTCGTCTGGGACGCCTGAAACTGTTGGTGCTAGTGAGCCTCCCGGTCTCAGTGACCTGGAGTGTGCACTGGCTAAGGCGAGAGCAACACCTTGACAACTCCTAGCTTGGGGCAGCCACACTGGGGCACTTAGTTTGCCAGCTCCAAGTCGGGAGCTTGGACCTGGCACGCGGCATGTGGAAAAACATCTCCGTGAACTGCAAAGGAAAAACATCCGCCTTTGTAAAAGAACTTCTTTTCTTCCCCATTCGAAAGAACACATGTTGCGGGCGACACAAATCAGACATTTTTTCCAAACGCAAATCCATATATACAAACAAATTCACACCATTGGTTTGTTCCCAACGGTGTGGTATTCCACACTCCATTAAAAAGACACAAAATCGGTGCGAAATGTACAATTTTGTTGACCTGAGGCTCAACTGCAGGTGAAATATCAGGGAGGAGCGGCGGTGATAGTCCCTATGTGCCAAGGAGGCCAAAACTTGAAGGTGGCTCGTCCTTGGCAACAAAGGAGGAGGAAGAACGTGGCACATCGAGAACACACACACACAATTGTACTAGTTAGGGGCATGGCCAATGATATTCTCGAGGGGCAGGAACCCCCACACATGACCATCCAAGGACTGATTCCTGCAGGCATCATGAATCATGTTCAAAGTTCAGACAATGACAAGCAAACTCTGTTCACTAGATTGTCCACGTCAAATCTCAAAAACCCAAAGTCGGTGGGCGCTGTGAGAAGCCCGAGTGAACATACACACACACATGGTGGGCCAGCAATGAGCAAAGGCCAAAGTCACAAACATATACTGAATGTACACATTTAGAGTTTAATTCTTTACAATTTGGGTAAATACCCAGGTATTACCGTTCTATAAGTATATAGTTATATAATAACTATATTATAAATCAGCGACCCCCTGGTTCAAACTCTATAGGATCAAGGTCGCCAGGTTCCAAATAAAGGAAAATCAAATCTCTATAGAATCAAGGTTCCAGGTTGCCATGGCACTTGTCCAAAAATGCATGCTAGAAAGTAGTTTCTCTATAGAATCAGCGATTTTTTGCTGTAGATCCTAACAAAATCCATCCATCCATCCATCCATCCATCCATCCATCCATCTCCGATCAACTTTGTGATGACATCTCCGATGACATGGGAAACGCCCGATGAAGTTCTGCGATGAGTTTTGTTTACAATCTTATGTCTCACCGGAATATGTTCAGATCGCATCTGATCGGATGGACCATATTCCCAGGACACCTCACCCGATCGCAACAAAAATCGGTGGGCAAACTCAACTCGTCGGAGAAAGCAATCGGAGAATATCGGTTTCAGAAATTTCAACCGGATTGAATGCAATCAGAACATTTTGCAGTGAGATCCGGTTTGAACACTCTCATGGGAGAACACAATCGGAAGGTTGGCCGCCCTTGGAATGTAGGCGCATACCCGGGGAGGCCATTGTATAATGAATGGCAACCCTGCTCGAGGTCTCCATGTTGTTTTGACCTCTTGAACGTGAAGAAACTTGGGAAGAGTGAAGATTTCACAGGAAATTAGGCAAGGGTAAGGACTTTTAAGGGTGAGGGTGTGGGGAGAGATCTTTGAACGTGAGGGTCTTGATTCTACAGGGGAGAGGCGCTGGTTCACCGCGGGCTGAAGATTTTTGGTGATTCTATAGTGGAGAATAGTGGAGAGGTTTAGCAGACTTCTGGTCAGACTGGCCAGGTGATTAGGATGAGGGTGTGGGATGAGATGATTGAAAAGTCTTGATTCTGTGGAGAAGTGCTAGTTCTCGGTGTAGTAGTGGTCGGAAGTGGATATAGGTATAGAGTCTCGAACTCAAGTTTGTTGATTCACACGCCCAAAGGATCCTAAAGGATTGTTTGCTTGCTGAATATACTTGTATAAGTCGCATGGGTTTGCTTGAATGCATTTTATTTCGACCGGGTCAGCAAACCGCTGCAAAAATTGCGGCGCTAAGACTGCGTCGACTTTAACAGTCGTTCGTTGGCTTGGGTCACTTCCCCACCCGTCCGTTGGAAGAGATTGTTGTGGCTGGTGCGTTGCTGTACTTCAGCTTTTCTGTCGTTCCATCATTCACAATGATGTCCTCATCCAAATGCACCGATTCCACCTCCATGCCTTCACCTTGGGAAGCTTCTTCGAGGTCAATCAAACTGATTTCTTGTTGTTCGAGGAATGGGGCTGCCAGTCGAGTTGTCGTGAAAATTATTTTCCCCTATGGCAGCTCCCAAGCACTTGAGAAACCGCTTGGATGTCAAACGCGGAACTGCAGAACTGTTCGACGACGCGTAGACGGAGCGCCCCGCTCCCATACTGCAAGGCACTCGCCTCATCAGGCGGCTCTACCACCGTCGTCTCGCCTCGCTGTCCATGTGCTCACCCCTCGCCTTCCAACTCCTGATTCCTTGAGGGCTTCCGCTAGGGGCTGGCTCACTTCCTTCAAGTAAATGGTATCGCCAGTCCAGGCATGTCCTCCCCACTTCCAACACTCATCTCTTCATCATCCTTCACCGCCCGGGTGGTCCGCGTTTCAGATTTCTAGCTAGCATTCCGTCAACGTCCATCCGGCCACCAACGCCAGCAGCTCGTTTCTCGTGACCGCAGACCTCATTCCCCACCGGTTCACACAGATAGGACACATGGGGCTTGCCATCTGGGGCCCTGGGGTGGATGGGGCCCAGAATACTATTCTAATTATTCAGTGGTGGTGGACCTACACCTGGCCAAAATTAATCCATATGTGAACGCCTTTCAGGAATAATTTACAACATGTTACAGCCATGTCTGCCTTGCAGTCTATATGTGATCTTACATGCGTTCCAAAACACAGGTTCAGTTTCACTACAGTGATCTTCTGCGTTTTGATTCCTCCTCGTTTCCGGTCGCATCAAATGATCCAACACGCGGCAAAACGGCTGAACTTTTCAGATCAGCGACCCCCCACGTGACTTCCAGGACGGCGAAACTTGGGAGTAGACACAGGGCAGGAACCGTCAGATCAGGGGGGCCAGGTCATAGGCGACCCGACCAAATCTTTGTTGTGGACTCCGAAAACTGGTCTCACGAGAAAAGAGAGCTGTCAGATCAGAAACCAAATTTGGGAACTGTCAGATCAGGGCTCCTAGGTCATAGGCGCCCCAGCCACATCTTTCTTGTGGACTCTGAAGCTGTGAGACGTGTGACCTGAAGCTGTAGATTGTGCAAGATATGTGCCCCAAAATGGGAAGTTTGCCTCCTGTTGTAGGCCACTGTTCAGTAGACAGCCAACTGCTAAATTATTCCAGGGTCTATCACATCAAGCCCACCCCTGGAATTATTTCAGTCCACGCAGCAAGCAATGAGAGCCACCGACGACAAAAACAATCCCAGCGCTGGGTTTGATGTGATCGACCCTGGAATACTTTAGCAGCTAGCTGTCTAGAAGGCAAACTTGCCCTGTTGGGGCACAAATCTTAGAGCTTCCACAAATCTGCAGCTTCAGGTCACACATCTCACATCATCTCACAGCTTCAGAATCCACAACCACGGTGTTTTTTAGGGCCCCTATGACCCAGGACCTGTGACCTGACAGTTTCTTATTCCCTGGTCTGGGGTCTACTCCCGAGTTTTGGTGAGACCAGTTGAGGAATGTAGTGCCGAATTTGGTGTGGCTTCTTTCATTGACTAAAATAATTCCAGGGGTGGGTTTGATGTAATAGACCCTGGAATAATTTAGCAATTGGCTGTCTACTGGGAGCCCTGATCTGACAGTTCCCAAGCTTGGTTTCTGGGTCTGGCTTCTGGCGTGAACTCGCCGTCCTGGAAGTCACAGGCTTCTAGACAGCAGATTTAAGTGCCGCCCTTCGATGTGATCACCCCTACACAATGGGGAGCATTTGGCCCGAGACGGCCCGAGCCACTTTGTTCGCAGTTCCACAGATCTGACAGCTCTCCAAAGCGCCTCGAAAATTCCAGTCTAAAATCATCAAAGGCACATCCCTCCACATGACATTGTGTCGGTGGGTCTCCCCATGCCACCGATGCCATGCTGTAGGAGAGGTACCCCTATGATTGTAAGTTTTGAACTTGAGCCAGCTGCCATGGTGAGATATGGTGAGCATGCAATGTGACTGTCTGTTATAATGTCCAGCATGTTATTCCAGGGTACTATCCACCCACACCAACTTCAACATGGTGTCCAGCAAAGGAATTCCGACCATGTTATTCCAGGGTGCCATCCACCCACACCAACTTCAACATGGTGGTTTAAATATTATTCCAAAAAACATATTCTGAAAAATTATTCTGTGGGTGATTTACGACGGGAGGGCCCATTAGGACACCTTCTCATCCTCCTGTTGATGTAGAAGGGGCTTTTGCTCGAATCTGGGTGGGTGATGAACACGAAGTTCAGCTTGGTGTTGGTAGTTGTTTTTGAAGCCTGCGTCCTTTTCTTCTTTGCTTTTGTTTCTTGGACGACTGTTGGGACCAGTTTGTGGAACTTCTTCAACCACGAGTCGCCGAACCAACATCGTCATGATTCTGATTGACCGTGCTTCGTGTCTGCTTCCAAGTCTGTTCTTCACTTTCTTCTTCCGTCCAATGCTCAACTTCTGCAAAGAACACGTCGAAGTCCTTCCTCCTCAGGCTCATAGTCCTCTTCCTCGAGCCCCTGGTAATCTTTCTCCACATGGTAGGCTGTCGCCTGCTTCGCCGGCGTGAGGGAGGGTGGCAGCTATATGCCCCTTTCCATCCGGTTCCTGATATGACTGACAAGCTGCAGCCATGACTACCGCTTTGCGGGCGAGCCAAAGTAGCCCTTGACAACATGCGGCAGCACCACACCTTCTGCCTCTGCAGAATCAGCCAAGTCCCGCCAAACTTTTCCCATCTATATAAGTGACGCCCTCGCCGTCACCCTTCTCGATGCGCATGTCGAAGACCTGATCCAGCACTCGCCCCAGACGTTCATAGGTAGCTTGAGAGAGCTTCTCATCCAAAGTCTGGGATATCACATTCCCCACCAAGCCCCTCAATCAACCATGCCAGTCGAGTCCAAAGCCCGGCAAGGCCTTCAATCTAGCAAAGAAAATACCGCCGCCCAAGCCCTTTGCCTTTTGTGCGTTGAGGTATGCCCTGCGCGAGCGGCACCATCGCTCGTAGTCCTTGCCCGGTCTTGAACCTTCGCGATCGAACTTTATCGTCAGGCCCTCATCTTTCTTGCTCTCCTCGCTCATGGCGGGCTCCGCTACCAGTTTGGAGTGGCAGCCTTGGCCAACCCCAAGCTTCTTTAGCACGCGCACGCCTGCTTCTCGAATGGCTCGGGTCTTGGGATACAGAAAGGACTCCTATAGGCGCCCCTAAGCCTTCCCGTAATTTGTAGCCTTGGGCTTGACTCAAGCGAAGGGAGTCTCAAATTGCATACCACCAAGCATCACATTATCAACGCGGCCCTCGACCGCAGGTCACATCAGGTCACCGTACGTCACAGCACTACCAAATATGTCATGTTTTTTCCATATCTGCGTTGCATCACAAAAATCATAAGTCATAAATCAAGCATCGCATCCCTACAATTGCACTCTACTGCATCACGAATCGCGTCACACCACTGCAACTGGCTGAACCCCGTTGGCATTGACGATGCTGCTGGTTCTCCGGCTCTGCATTGCTTCTGCCGGTGACCGACTTTGCTGCACTTGCAGCATTTCGTCCGCTTGTGCTCAATTACAGTTCTTCCACTTAAACTCCGCACTGTCTCTTGGACTGTTCCATTGCTGCAACTGTAGAGCTGCAAACCGCCCTTTGTTTTTTCTGCGCATGGCAAACTTTAAAACAAAAAACCGAAGATTGCAAACCGTCGCCCTATGTTTGAGAAGTTGGAGATGGTGTGTTGGGTCTGCAACCTTGTCTTTTACTCTTGCGTCCGAGTTTGTTTTTGCAGTTTTCTATGTTTCGTATATTTGCTCTTCAATGCATGTTGTTTGCAGCAGGTTTAGGTGGTGACTTCTGATGTGGTATGATGTTGCGCGGGGTTATCACACCGTCTCGATATGTTTTACCGGTTTACTGTTCCACCGAAAGCTTCTCCAGAAATCCATTTCCCACTGACAGAGCCCTGACATGCCCTGACAGCAAAACTCACAGCTCAGTTCCGTTTGCAACTATTACAAAGGTTCACAAAGTTCGCGTGGCGTGACGCCAGGTGAACACCTACCAGCAGCACACCATTGCGACTGCGCTGTGGCAGGTGACCACCACCCTTTCGAACCCCAAACCACTCATATTTCTCTATGCGTGCACTCATCCATGTGCAACTCCTCTCTAATTACAAAGAGTCATGATTCAAACGTATTCATCGAAACCTCCTTTGATATCTTTGATGACATCTGGACAAAACACCTGCGCCACCTTGCGATATGCTGAAGGCTCGAAGTAAAAGATTGGGGCGGAGCACTACGCTTGCCAGGAATTCGGCGCCTCAAGGTCCGTACTGCGGCGTCTACCACGAAACAGACTCACATCGCGCAGCCCTGTCAATGCGACTTGCAGCAAGAACACATCCAAAGAGCCATAACGCAGCTTTCGCTTGAGACTTCCTCCGATTTCTGAAAAACGTGCCCCATGTTCAAAAGTCACGACTCACTACACCTGCCACGAAGTCAGAGCGTGCAGGAGACCATGCACCATGTCCAAAGTACTGTGCCTGCCACAGCCTCTGTTCATCGACACAAAGCGCTCCGATCTCCTGCGCCTGTCACGAAAAGTCGACTTTGGACCACCAAAGCACGAGGTTTCCCTTGCACCTGCCAGGCACCACAACGAGATCTCGAAGAGCACCCGCTCGGGCCCAGCAAATTCTGCGAGCCTGCGCAGTCGAAATGCACTTCGAAGATCTCGAGGTGAATGTACTGTAAATAGCAGCGACTTAGCCACTGGCGATGCGAGCACCTCGATCAGGCACCCGTCCTTAACCATACCATAAGAACCCCTAGTGTTACCACACTGTTTGGGGAACTGTGTATGGTCTGCCTGCTTTGTCGCTGTCCGTCCTGTTGTCACCAAGAACAAGCACACACCCTTCCGGAACGGTGACAGGTCCAAAGTCATATCTTGCTGCCTCCGGAATCAAAGCCAAGCATTCTATTGGGAACACTTGGGAAACTGCCTTCTCACAGCATTGCGTTTCTGTATCCAAGTCTGATTTACTGTAAGTCCCAAGAAAGCCTCATTGGTGAAGGGCTCATCCTGAGCCTCGCCATTGAGGTACCTGAATCACTGAAGGTCCGAAAACGTAAATGTATAGTATAGTTTTGATGGACAATGATGGATAGGTAGCCGTGACCTGACCGTGACTGACTGAAATTTGCTGCACGAGCATTGCACAAGATTCAGGGTGCAAGGTTCCACCATTCTTGATTTCAACTGTGTCTCCGGCCACGGCCACCTGAACCAAACATCATGAAGGGTTCTACACAGTACATCTGCAATCAGCTGTGTATCCAAGTCTTGCGAACCTTTCTGTTGACTGATGCAGAACGCCGATGGATTGATAGAATGATACATACATGTTCTGTGCCTTAACGGCCCACACCCTGTCCGCCTAGTGTTGCACCAGGGGATTGAACCCAGGGCCCACTAGACCATACTCTGACGCATGCATATTATAAACATGCAAGCCCTAGTGGATCACAATTGCAAGTGGTTATCGCACAGCCGCCTCACTATATAATGACAAAATGACAAACCTTAAACATGTAGAACGAAACACTCTGGTCCAGTATCTTGCAGATCCATGTTGTTTGCACACCTTTACCACATGTTACTACCGAATATGCCCACCCTGCTTGAGCCAAAGGCTGTACTGCTAGCTTTGGCCAGGAGGGTGCCTTCTTGGCGCTTGAAACACAATTCTCACTGGCTGTTGGAATCTTTTGTTGAATTTGGACATCGTTGACGATAGCTTTGTGGCCAAAGTTTGTTCAACATTGGTAGAACTTGGACATTGTCGTTTGGCGCTCTATGGGGATTTCTTGAGCTTTGGCTACGGTTTTGAATGCGAATTCTTGCAATTTCTTGACGTAATGAACTTGGTGTCTTGTGGTGGCTTTGTCAATGTGCAGTGAATTTCCTCAGCGATTTCAAGCAGTCTGCTGTCTTTCTCAGTGATCGTTGTGGTGAAATTCACTTGTGTCAGGTTGCCTTTCTTTTGATCTGTACACACTGTACTCTTGGAAGTCTTGTAAAGTCTGCTCCTGCACCAGTCTCAGAACCATCAATCAAAGCCAGGAAGACAGAAACGAGGACAGGGCTTGTACCCGCTTTGAAAACGAGGGTGCAGCGGAAGAAGGGTTCATCATCATGACTGACACATTCCAGAAATTTCAACCTTATCACAAGATCTGGAGGTGTGGGCAGCCCTTTGAGTCTGGGCTGAATAGTTGCTGCTGCCCAACAAACATCGGAGTACCACGGACCATAGATTACTGACAAGTTGAGAAGAACAGTGAAAAACAACAGGCGGCCAGTTGACGAGAAATAGGTATCCAAAGCCCTCGCAACACAAGGGTCCGAGCCGTGCCTGTTGAGGCTTGATGAGCTTCATGGTATGTCATGTAAACTGTATACTGATGTATACTGATTTATACTGTATGTACAAGGTGAGTGGCCTCTGCAGTTGCTCGGCTGCCGCAGTCACTCGACCAAACCGCACTAGGGGTAAGAACGGGTTCCAGGGAAGCAAACGACGTCGCAGGTCTGAGCCCCATGGGATGATGCAACAAGTCCAAGCAGGAGCAAATAGCATGGTATGATCAATGATTCACATGAAGTGAGAAGGAGTTGGAGGAACGAATCTCTAGATTGCATGCGTCATGACACCACAGAGATCCATAGACTCACAAGAGTCCAAGGAGTCCAAGGTAGAGCCTGAAGGTACGTGTGTACAGGATCATATGCCTATGCCGCAATGCCGCGTGCGCATAGTGTTTACAGTAAAGGGTCGATGATCAAAACCTTCCGATTGATAAAGTTGTAGAGAAAAGGTAAAGATTTGAGAAAATCATCATTGAGATACACTAACATAAGGCTTTGCAAACAGCTGGATTCGGTAGGCTCTCTCAGAAACTCAGGCAGTTTTGAACAAGCCCTGAAACGCGGAAACGATACCTGGACAATGTCAAACACTTATATAGAAGCAAGAAGGTAGAACCTGGCGGCCCACTTGTGTGGTTGCACAGAAGCATGCAGTCAATGCTCAGAGTCTTGAAATGAAGAATGATAACAAAACAGCGCCAAAAGGGGAGAATGTAAATGAACATGAAAGACTGCATTAAAAGAAAGAGAAAGACAAGCCCTATCCAAGAGCGATGCCAGGAAGCTTGAATGGTGCTGAAGACAAGCAATTATTGATGCGGCAAAAATGGCATGTTCTGGCAAAGTTTGAGTATCAGCGCTCACTTAGCACAGGGTCATGTACAATGGACAGCTCAAGGCTCAATCCAAAAAATCTATATAACTTGACACCAATCATGACGACACGATTGACGCGCACGATCCAGGGCGATGTTGATAAATTGAAGTTGGAGCCCACGCACAGTTAGGAAAGAGCAAGGTCCGCATCATTAAAGACTTCGGGAGGTTCGGCATCGGGTCTATTCCACGTCCAGGCGGACGGGAGAATATGATTTGCGCGCTAAGACAAGGCATTGAATGTTGAAGCGCTGCCATCCTTTCCTTGTTCTTTATTTGGACGTATGTTCTTCTTTCTTTCCTTTTAATCACAACAATCCGCAGCCAGCATTCAGGTCGAGGATTGGCTAAGCTGTTCACAATTCTCTTGATCAAAGCATCCCCGGATCTATCACCGCCTCACGGTACTCCAAACCGTCAAGCGCACTGACCAACCAAAGTTACGTGCAGACCTAAACCATGACTTCTAGTCACACTATTCCTGGTGGCTATATTTTTGTTGCTTCCAAACACACTGAGGCGCCAACCAACGACGTCATTAAATCTGGGTGGTGGGTTGAATACCACCACATCCCTGCGTTGGTATTCCCGCCTTGGTGTTTCTTCAAGTTTGTCTGCTGTCCAAATTCCCACATAATGTCTACATCTCTTTTTCAGTTGTTTCAAATGGGCCCTTGACCAACGCTTTGAAATTTTGTCCACGGTCAGCTGATCACCTGAGGTTGAAGTTGCAATGTTGTGACATGAAGTTGAAATGTAGAAAAACATTGCCTTCTTCGGTATTTCCGCTCACTCAAATCACTGCGATCTCGTTTGAACACATTTGACCTACGCCCTTTGAAACATACGTGGCCAACAAAGCATACTTTCTCAATGGATCCACCTGATGCAACAAAATGCAACAAGTGCACATTCCAGTTTCTACAACAGGAGGAGAACGTCATCATTGGAGACAGCATAGGTTCAAGCAACCAGATCCTCAACGTGAACCGGAGCAATCAAATCCAACTTGGTGGTTGCTCGCAAGCGCGCCAACAGGGTATGAATATATCTTGGTTGAAGTTGGCCTCCCCCTGGTACACCGACTTCAACCTATAAATACTTGTATACAGTAAGTAGACCTGTACACAGCGTGATATGTATACATATACATATATATATATGTATAATTATACATACGCCAATCCCGATCCTGACCAAAAGCAAAGCATGATTCGGACCCTGATCTTTGCTCGCTACCTTATTGCATTTCGTTCAGCTAAAAATCCCGTCCCTTCGCCACTCCCAACGACTTCAACTCCGCCATGTCACCAATGTCAAAGTTCGGATACATTGAGAGTGATGGGATAAATCGAGGCCTTGGAGTAGATGGGTTTTCCAGTTTGGCACATCTCAATCGATTCTGTAAACGAGGATGGGCGCTGCACTCAACAAGGAAACCGCGAATCGCCAAAGCCTCAAATACCAGAATGGTCCAGGATGGAAGAATACATCAAGAATGGTCATAGTGAACAGGAACCCGCCTAAACTATCCTAAACTGATGTGGGTCTAAGTGCTGGGCTATAGTCAACGATGTAAAAAAAGTCTTCACATCCTGCATTGGCATTGTGCGTCTGATTTCGGTACGCACTGGTTTGGACCAAGTCGTTGCAGTCCTCCTGAAACTCAGGATCTTCCTAACACACTATTGCTCTGAGCAAGCACAACACAGGTCCAGGTCTGCACGGCACATCATTTGCATGCGTTTGCTGGTGTACTCGTGTCGACTCAACTGTATTCATTCTACTACAGTGGCTTGCAGGTCTAAGCGAAAGGAAGCTTCCTTTCGGCTGTGAAATCCTTGCCGGCAAGTGACCTTCCACTGCTTGAGCAATCCCTTCAGACCATCCTGAGACTCACCTGTCCATCTGAATGACATGTCATTACTTATATAAACTGTTCAGATCTATTCTAACAATGTAACAATGTTCAAACTACCAAATGATTTGAAACATTGTTCGAATATCCGGAGCCTTTCGGACTCTCGGACGTCTTGGGATTCTCCG
>CAXAMN010023673.1:109839-124627 GCA_963970005.1 Durusdinium trenchii
GAGAGTGAGAGTGAGTGTGGGTGAGAGTGAGTGTGGGTGAGAGTGAGTGTGTGAGGGAGTGTGAGTGTGAGCGAGAGTGGGAAAAGTGAGAGTGTGAGGGAGTGTGAGTGTGAGTGAGAGTGGGAGAGTGAGTGAGTGTGAGCGCGAGTGTGAGTGAGAGTGAGAGTGAGTGTGAGTGAGAGTGAGTGTGGTTGAGAGTGAGTGCATGTGAGTGTGAGTGAGACAGAGTGGGAGAGTGAGTGAGAGTGGGAGAGTGAGTGAGTGAGTGAGTGAGTGAGTTAGTGCGTGCGTGCGTGCGTGCGTGCGTGCGTGCGGGCGTGCGGGCGTGCGTGCGTGCGTGCGTGCGTGCGTGCGTGCGTGCGTGGGTGAGTGAGTGAGTGAGTGAGTGAGAGTGTGAGTGTGTGTGACTGTGAGTGCATGTGAGTGAGAGTGAGAGTGAGAGTGAGAGTGAGAGTGAGAGTGAGAGTGAGTGAGGGTGAGTGTGAGTGCGCGTGCAAGTGAGTGTGAGTGAGAGTGAAGGTGGGTGAGTGAGTGTGAGAGTGAGAGTGAGAGTGAGAGTGAGTGAGAGTGAGAGTGAGAATGAGAGTGAGAGTGAGAGTGGAGAGTGAGTGGGTGTGAGTGCAAGTGCGAGTGAGAGTGAGTGCATGTGAGTGTGAGTGCGAGTGAAGAGAGAGTGAGAGAGTGAGAGTGAGCATCTGAGAGCACAAAGTGCTGCGCCTGCGCCGAAATCTGCGCTTCGAGGTTTACAAAGTACTGCGCCTGCCACGAATCGAGGTTCACAAAGTACTACGCCTGCCACAAAATCTGCATTTCGAGGTTCACCAAGTGCTGTGCCTGCCACGAAATCTGCACTTCGAGGTTCACCAAGCGCTGTACCTGCCACGAAATCTGCACTTCATTGCACTTCGAGGTTCACAAGTCCAAAGTGCTGCACCTGCCACGAAAACTGCATTTCGAAGCAAAGCAGGTCCAATCCCTTGCACCTGTCACTTTCCGTCGACTTTGGGGCACCAAAACACGAGGTTCCCTTGCGCCACCATGATGTACCTAAATGCGCATGGCGCCACAACGAGAGCGCAGTCGCTAGAAGCACCCACCGCCGCCCCCCAGATTCAGCGAGCCTGCGCAGTCGAAATGCACATTGACGATGTCGAGAGGCATGAATGTATATACTATAAATAAGTGCGAATTGGCCGGTCACGCCCGCGCGCTTCAGCGATCTAAGCATCAGCTGCTTTTCTCCTACCGTAAGAACCCCTAGTGTGTCCACACTGTTTGGGGAAAAAGAAATCCAAAAACAATCTCTCCAAAGGCTGCATGTGAACAAAAACTTATGTTTTATGAGATAAGAAACTTGTACGACGAAGTAAGCTTATCAAGGGCGACAGGATGTTCAGAAAAGGAATGCCCCTTCAAAAGGAACAATGTTGGACACGGGAAGAACAAAAATGATCAAACATATACAGACTATGGAACCAAACCTGGACAAAAGGCTCCTAGCCTTTGCAGTTTTGTCTTTTGCAAACTGTTCTGAAGATGGCCCTTCATTGGCGAATATCATTTGACGAAGGTGCCTCCAAATTAAATATACTTTGCACGATGAAGGTATGATTAGCACATGTGGTTTATTTGGTGAAATGATGTTTTTAAGATCTTCCAAGCAGTTGCAATAACTCAAGCTATGCGCCCTCACTTTCTGCTTTCATTCTATGTGAAAGATACAAGTTTTGAGCGGCATGGGGATTCCGCTCTTCAATATGTCCAGCAGGTAATCTCTAATTATATTACTTAAGGTAATCTCTGTTCGCAGTAAATAATGAATGCAAAAAGATGCAAAAAGCACCCCTGAGAAAAGAGAGCGCTTGTCACCTTTAAGTTCACTTCAAACTCTCAAAGGGTACCATACACCTCGGCTTACAGCTGGTTGATTTGACTTGGCTCAGTTGGGGTCACATCTGTGGTTGGGGCCTAATTTCACCTGCGATGTCGCATGCAGATTTATGCGGGCTTGGTGGAAAGTGTGTTTGCAACAGTCCATGCCACTGGGGAACGGGACACATGCTGGACCATCGACTTTAAGACCTCTTCGGGGCAGGACCGGAATACACACATTTTACTGTGAAGCAAAGAAGTCTGTGTAAAGATTGATTGTAAAACGTTTTCGGGGCAGCACCTGAGTCCACACATTTAAATAAGGGCACAAACCTGAATATAGTATCGACTGTAAGATTAAGATGATTTTGTCATACAAATTATTTTAACACTTGACATAAGCCTGCATAAACATCAAACTTTTTCGGGGCGGGACGGCAGGACATGAATGCACAAATTTTTGTTGTACAACTAAACCTTTAAACGTGTTTTTCCATCCAATCCTTTTCTGCTACTCTCTTTCACTTTCTCTTTCACCCTCCCCCACCTCTCTTTGCTGTACAGTTTCATCATCATGCACGCATGCCTTACGCCAAAGGAACTCTACACCTGAACCCTCTCGGGGCATCCGTCGTCTAGTGCACATTGTCAAAAAATACACTTTCTCCATGAAGTTCCCAGAGGTTTATCTAGAACACAGGGAGCCATATTGTTTGAATACTGGTTTCCCGCTGGGAAGGCGGTCTAGACCTTTGTTGCACATGTTCAGTGTGTATCTATAGTCTAGATATACCTGAGAAGAGAGGGGACGAAAGCCAGCCCCTGTAGGGACTGTCAACTAAATTTAAAAGCGACCAAACCGAAGACTGCAAATCAGTTGCAACCTGCTTCAAAGTCAAAGCTGAACGGACTCCAAAAGCTCCTGTTGTCTGAATCCCATAAGTAGAGACATGCAAACACACACACAAAAAGTCACACAGTACAAAAGGGTACAAACTCACAGAAATGCATGGCCTTAGTCCACAAAGTAAAAACGTGCAAACACTTTGACAAGTCAAACAGTGCGAAACGTCAAAGCGTTTTTGGCTTGTTGATTTGATGATTTTTTTGTTTGGTTTCATGATCATGTTGGTTGCAAGGATGGCGGCTTACTAGCTTAGGGGTGGCTTACTAGCTTGGGGGCAATAAAATAGAGCGACCAACATCGACTACATACACGTCATCATGCTCCTGAACCAGTGTAAATGAATCTTGGCAAGTAAGCTTTAATCTGCCTGAAACGCATTGAGAAAGTTTCACAACTTGACATGGGCTTGATGTCTGCAGGGCCAAGGATTGATTCCACAGCAGGTTTCGCCAAGGTTTTGTGCTCTTTCCCGGAAGTGTTCCAAAGCATCGTAAATAAATATATAGTCTATTTTCGCACATTCTGCGCCTTCCCTTGTTGCATCTTTCAAAGGAATTTACACCTACAGATTCTCAAAGTATCTTGATCACTGCAGAACCTTAGGCCCTTGGCTTTTTGGAGAGTGACGTGAACGGTGATGCAGTAGAGACGGTTCCATGTTGTCAGTTTCACCCATAACCAGAACGAAACCATCTGCAACCAATTTCAGTGATGACGGAAGAGAGGGGGAGTCGATGACTGGAGCTTTTTGGAGCTTGCAGGTGGAGCGAGCATTAGCAAGTCGAAGGATTAGTAAGTGGATGCAGCGGCGCCCTTTTATATACAATCATATTGTATCGGGGTCAGCCTCTTCCATTTTCTGGACGGCACCTGGTGCAGTAGACGTGCGTAGTGGTGGTGGTGGCGGTTCTGGTTGCTATAGAAGCAGAGGGCGCGTATTGCCTGGCCCACTTCTGCTCAAACATTTTGGACACGACCCCGCAATGGAGGGCAGAGAAGTAAAGGATAAGATGATAAGACCACACACTGTGCAGGATTAGAAATAACATGAAATAACTATATAGCAATGAACTGGAAACATCAGAAAATGATAGCGGAATGTAATTAGAGGGTGAATAGATTTGGGATGATTTGGGTGCCAAAACTATATTGATGAATTTGAATTTAGACAAAAAGAAGCCTTGACTCCAGATATCACCGGTCCTATCCTTCTTTGTTGGGAGCCCACATCTAGCCACAGGTGATGCCCGGGAATCACGGAAATATAAAAAACCTTCAAACATCGTTCATTCACGAACATCAAAAATATGTGTTCATTCTTGCGCACATTGGTTTGCAAAGATGAAATCCCTTATAGAATGAGGGGCGTCGACCCACCCTGGAGAGTCCATAATTAATACGTTTTATAGAAGGGGTCAACCCTCCTCATCCAATGAAACACAGTACATGAAATAGCCAACAATATCTGGTATTTATGCCTTGAGGATAAATAGGCCACGGTTATCAGCGTTACAACTTCAAGCGCAGGCACATCAGCATCACCGGACGAGGCCAGTCTAGGACCTGGCTTCAAGTTGCTTCGAGTCTCTGTCATCCTGCTTATCAAAGTGCCTGAAGATCGACGACGAGCAGATGCACCTAGCAAACTGCTTGTCGCTCAGCTCGTGTTGCTTTCAAAAGCTCCTTGCTCTTGATTACCTGGTTCGAACACTTAAGAACCCGCTTTCACTGGTGCACCTCCAAGAACTAAAGAAGCTCCTGCATTTCGGCTTCCGACCTTCAAGTGAAACATCCTTGATTGTTTCTAGTTGCGGCGCAAACAAAAGTTCAATGGACCTCGATTGTGTAGCTTCTTGGCAATACTCCGAGTTGCAATCTGCCTCCATGCAAAAGTCAAAATGGCAGAAGACTCTCCACTCTGCATGCCGCTGTTCCCTTTCAATCGACAATTGGCCTGGGAGCAAGTCCATTCTTGGACTTCCTGTTTGCACCTCATCTGCAGGCCAACACCTGTTGCACCCTTTGCCTAATTGCTTTGCAGAAGCATCCATCGCTTCCAATCCCCTGTGCCTTTCTACTTCCATTCTCAAAACCAGCAGCCGGGTCTGTCACGACAAACATTCTTGTTGGCGAAGAAGTTGTGCTAAGCCTCTTGACCCCCCCAAAAAGAAAGAGCCAACATGTAACAGTTTCCAAGCGTCACATAGATGTCTCAAATAGCTCCGTTGCAGACTTTACATGAGAGCTTCCACGTGTCATTGTGATTGTGATTGATGTCGGCGCATGGCATCAAACTGGCCTCACTAGCAGCAGCGCACAAATTGCGGCCTCTGTCAATACATCCAGCACAGCCCAAACCACAAGTTTGAGTGTGTAGTTTGACACAGGTGCACCGTGGCTAGATTCTTGGCCGTTCTTGTCTTGCTTCCTCTTGTGATAGATAGCACAGTCCCGTTTCTGTGTGCCCATGTGATGTTGCTTGTGTCCATGTCACTGTCGAGCAAAATTCAAGAAAATCCCCTGAGGTAACCACGATCCCACCTTTGAGGATGCCATGTCTGGGTTCAAACACCCGGCCCTGCACAGCCATCAGCACAACTGCCATGGACAAAACTGCTTAGTGGTTGCTTGCTGTTTGCAGGCAAACAGAAGCAACACCATGCATCACCCCGCCTTTGTTGAAGCCATATATCACAAAAACACAACCCAACGCGCAACCCCTTGAGCCCAAGCAATGTGCCAACGTGCTGAATTATATCAACATGTACCACCCGCGCAAATGCAGAGCAGGCTCATTCGATTTGGAAGATGACACATGATAAAAACAACATTAGCGCTTTGTAGCGGACAATGCTGCAATAACAACGCTATACAACTAACTCCACCCTGATTCCAACCATTGCTATCTTCAAACAAAAAAGTAAGTGACATGGTGCTAAACACGTGTATGTACTTTGTTGAAAACATGAGAGGGTGGCCGAGGCTGAGGCCACCAGTCAATGATCCTGCTTTGGAGGCTGTGTGGACTGTCTTGGACTTCAAGACATGTGACTCCTCCAACGAATCAACAAGACATGTTCTTCTTCAAAGTCTAACATGCAACGGATGCAACCGCCTCTTTGAGATCTGTCTCTTTGGGAAGTTTCTTCACCTTTGATCCATACAGCCTCGCATACAAATGCTATTCAAGAAGACAAGGATCGCTAAGGAAGGTATTGAAATACCCCTGTGGCACTAGCCTAGCTCAGACGATGCACGGACATGCTTCTGTGGAGTCCATGTTCTGGTCTGAGTTTGCACATTGTGCAGGGGTAGTTTAATGAATCAAACAATTAATTGAGGTGGGGTAGGCAAATTTGTTGACCCCCTTGTAACGGTGTAACGGGTGCAGATTAATGATTAATGAAAACGTATGGGAGCAGGTATCCCAGCATAGACCCCAAACAGCTTAGTTGGCAAGAACGATTGTTGTCGTGGGCGGCCGCAGCCCCAGCCCCTGCCTTGGAAAACAACGTAAACAGCACGACAGCAGCAGGACAACAGAAAGACCAGAGGAGGACAGGGAAGGAACAACACGAACACACCAAGAGGACAAAAGGACAAACTGTGACCAGACAGTGCTAAAAGGACAACAGGACAACATGAGGGGAGCATGCCAAGAGGAGAACAAGAGGAAGAGAGGACAAGAAACAAACAAGACGATGGTGGGAGGAGCACGAACGGAGATAGGCTGGCAGCCGCGGCCAATGAAGACCCGAAGAAGGACAACAAGAAGAAGGCAATAGAATCAATAGAAGAACAAGCAGGACAGGACCGAAAAGATTGCGACAAGGGGAGAAGAGGAGGACATCCGGACACCGGCGCGGCCTGGCACTGTGGCCAACTTTTGTTCCTAGGAAAAAACCCAGAGAACCCTGCAAGAAGAGGACAACAGGAGGACAAGGAGAGGACATCGGCTTCTGGGGTTGCTTCCTGGTTGTCTTACTGGTGCCTCAGCGCTTTGTGGCGCAGGCTCGCATGTTGTCACGCTTACACGCTGACAGGCTGCGTGGCCATGCTGTGGAGCTGCGGTTTTCGCGCTTGCCGGCTGGCGCTTTCCCACTAGGTGTGCAATTGTTTTCTCGCCTTTCACCCTTTGATTGCGCTTGGTGGTGTCATGTTTTCACGCTGCAAGGCTGTGATCTGGACATCAGCAGAAGGACAACAAGGGACAACAGGAGGACAAGAAGAGGACAACAGGAGGACAAGATGCACACCAGAAGAAGGACAAGAAGAGGACAACAGGCAGACAAGAAGAGGACACAAGAGGACAATGTCCGGACACTGCGTTCACCAGCGCGGCCAGAGAGACTGTGGCCAGCCTTTTCTTTTCCTAAGAGAGAACCCCAACAGTAAACTGCTTGGGGAACAAGAGGACGACACAGCCCGCACAGCGGGAGGACAACAGCAGGACAAGAGGAGGACACAGGGTTGGCCAGCGCGGCCAGAAGACAACTGCAAGCATCAGAAGGACAAGAGGTTGTTTTTGTTTCATTCGCAGCATCGAGTCGACGCCAGCGGGGGCCACGTCACGAGTGGACGGCCAGTGGCTGGGCCCGCTCCTTCTTCCGGAGCTCAAGAAAGACATCCTACTCTGGCCAACGCGAGTCGAGTTGGGCCAGAAAATCTGCCAAGCCCTGACCAAGGGTGTCAGATTCATCCGGCGCACCCCCGGTCTCATCATCCCTTACCCTCACTCTGCGCTGCCGCAGCTCATCGCCAAAAGCGGCCGCGCCATCCCCAGCTGCCGCATACAAAGCCGGGTCTGCCGCCTCCTGCAGGGCTTCGCTCAGGGCCGCGTTGTCAGCCAAGGCCCACTGAATGCGCTCACTCGGACGCAAGCGCAAATCAAAGATGGACCCCATTGGTTCCAGCTCACGGGCATGGAAGGCGACCGCAAGGCCGATGGCTGCCAGCATCTGACATCGGTGAGGCCGCAGTTGGACCGGGCCCTTCTCAAGGTTCAGGGAACCCACACACCACACACACGGTAGGACTTCTTCAGTCCACTGCGGCCAGGTGGCTTGCATATGTTGCATGCCGAGTTGCCAAAGATCCCAATGGCATGCCTTGGCGTGCTCCTCGAGGAGGCTGATGCTCATCACCGGAATCCCACAAACAGGGCAGGTCGCGCGCAGCAGGCGCGACAACAGGGAGTCCTGAGCCTGGAAGATCCCGTAGTTGGCTTGGGCATAGCACCTGACAGCATGGGTAACGAGTTCATCCTTCATGAGTGCCGAGGGCGTGGCTGCCGGTGGACATGTGAGGTACCTGTTGGCATCAACAAGCCACACCAGCAGGATGTTGATCAGGTTCATGGTGAAGGGTGTGATCTTGACGAGCTTCCCAGTTGTCCTGAAAGGAGACCCAGCCGTTGTGTCCTTGGCAGCAGGCACGGTAGTGGCCGGCCTCATGTGAACCTGAGCGCACGATCATGCTGGAGACCTGGTAGGCCACATGGTCGATGGCCAAATCACCAGCCTCACGAAATCGGGGGAGCCAAATGACTCCATTGGGAGGCAGCTGCAAGCTCCACTCAGCTTTCCCAAGATGCCAGCTGAAGTCGAGGAGACTCAGGCAGTTTGGAACTGCCCGCGCTGTTCGACCTGCATGCCCTCTCACATGTCCCTAATGCAGCATATCACTCGTAATCACCCTGTCCTGAAACTGCCTCCCCAACCGTTTCGAGTGTTCCGGGATGCAGCAGGAGACATGCCGCAATGCCGCCACTGCAATGGCCAGTTCCAGCTCTGGTCAGGCCTCGTTAAGCATATTTCCCTTGGTCGCTGTTTGAAATTCGATGCCACGCTGCAGGATCGACCATGCCCTGCAGATGACCCTGAACTTCGACAAGCGGTCAGACAGCAGGACTGGCTGGGTGCAGTGGGCACTGCACGGCTGCTGGAAATGATACGCAACAGATGCATACTCTGTGCACGGTGGCAACCCAGTGGCAAAGCCATCCATGAACACCTGAGCCGAATGCACCACAAGGTTTGGCATGCTGCACAGGCCTTTCAGCCCAGCAGCAAGGGGCTGTCACCACCAGCCGACCTTGTATTGGATGCGGCAATACCACCAACCGACTCCACTCTTGTCCCGCAGCTAGTCAACTGGCCATTGTTGCTTATCTTGAGCATCACCACATGCGGGGCAGTGAAGTGGTGGATGAACTGATAGCGCCCCCTCGACCTTCGCAAGGGAAGCTCTCACAGTCCGCCCTTCGTGCACAGGCTGGCACCGCAGCAGAGACAGCCACCTTCCAACCAGCCCGCGACTCAGCCAATGGCACATATGTGTGCCCATTGCGGGAATACCTTCAACAACTTCTATGGCCTCCGCATGCACGTGGAATCCCTGGCCTGCAAGAGATTTGATGCTAATCGGGGAGCTGGTGATCACGTCCCCCAACAGTGGCCGTGGGTCCAACAGCTGTGCGCCCGTGGCGAGCCCTCTGACTGGCTCACGGACCCTCGACTGCGGGATGCCCTGCAACAACAATGTGGCCTCTGTGGGAGACGGATTCAGAACACCACCGGGATAGCAAAGCATTTGTACCATGACCATGCTGACACCATGGCCGCTGCCCAGGCCTGGATCCAACATGCCTACAGCCAGGCTCCGCCGGATGCCCCTCAATGCTACTGCCCAGTGACCCGCTCGGCCAGATCGGGCCATAAATGCCCAATCATTTTGCAGGCAGGCGTCCTGGGACATCTTTTTCAACCACAACAACGGCCCCAGGTACCGGCTGATCTCCAGGCCTTGATCACAGCTGCCAACTATGCCTCCATTTGGCGCCAACCACACCTGCGCCCGAGCCTTGAAGAGCACTGTTTAGCCTGTCAGCACCTGCCCGTGGGTGACCTGCCCACTCACCTGGCCAACACCCATCCCATCGACCATGTGCTTATTCAGTCGATGTTTGATCAAGTGCAATGCCCTGATTTGGGTTGCTGCCGCTGGTGCATTGGGGCTCAAGACCTACCGGGAAGGTGTCCCGTGGCACTCAACTTGGCTCACTTCATCCGTGCAAGCCAGCACGATGGACTACATGGAGGACACCGACTGGCTGGAGCAGGTGCAGGATGCGGTGGGGGGCTTACTAGCCCGCCCGCCTTTGAAGAGGGCCAAACCGGAGGAGGACGGAGAGGATCCACAAGACGGGCACCAGAAGGGAAAGGGCAGGGGCAAGGGAAAAGGCAAAAACAGGCACCTGGACAACCACCAGCCCCAGCAGCAGCAGTTGGCGGCGCTCCAGCAGACCATGGGCCAGCTCATCTCCCTGACGTTGAGGCACGAATCACAATTGCAGGCGCTGGCCAGCACAGACCAATTTCTGCTCTTCTTGCCGGCCGGCCCCGTGTCTCTGATGCCAAACATCCTATATACATCAGACACAACCATGGAAAGAGCAGCAAACCAAGGGCACCTCCACGCAACCACTGCGCGTGGTACTGGGTCAGATGGTGATTCAGGAGATCCTCGACCGCTTCACGAAGCTCCAAGCCATGGGCCAACAAGATCCCCTTTGGCAGAAGGCGATTCACCAGCTCATCATCACTCCCGAGGGCTCGTGGCCCTACCTGCAATGGGATCCGACTCAGAAGAAGCTTCAAGTGTTGCCCAACAAGACCCCTATCAAGGGGGAGAAGATTCAGAAAGCCCTGGAGGACCTTCTGGAGCACATGAAGAACCCTGCTCTCCTGCTGCGGTTCAAAAGTCTCCAACCGCCACAGACCTCCAAGAAGACAGTGATCCCCTTCCTGATCCAGGTCAGCATGAGAGACAACCACCTGTACGACACTCTGTCGTGCCTGAGTCACAACTCAGTCTGGATGCTGGTGGAGGCCAGACTCCGACAGCACATGGTCCGCCCGACGCAGTTGGTGAGCCAGATCCTCAAGGGTCAAGGACGAGGTGGCCGTTCTACTTAGACCAAGGCCTGGCCACGGTGATGGGCTGGAAGCTCATCAACCAGCAAAATGCTTGCTGGCTCAATGCCACCATGGTCTCCTTCCTATGGGCCCACCTTCAATGCCGTGGCTTGCATTGGCAGGATCTGGGCATTGGCACAGAGATGTTTCCGTCCCTTTGCAGCCGGACTGGACCTTCTCCGGGATAGGGCCACACGGGCCCTGCTGACTGGCTGGCAGTGTGAAGGGCAACGAGAACTGCTCTCCTTCACCAGTCACTTTTTGGGATGGTGTCAACCACGCCTCCGTGGATAACACCTGGGAACGTAGATTTGAGGAGGCGGCGCAGCTCAAGTGTCATGACCAAGGGGGAAAATTTGGTCATTTTGACGCCTGCTGCCCATGCCGAAAAGATGCTGAACCTGCAAGCATGTGTGGATGAATGGCACACACAGTACGGCATGATCACTGCCTTGCTCCGCGTTCAAACATGTGTGGGTCTCTACATCGAAAGGTCTCAATTTTTGCCCCAAGGTGCGGCCGCCACTCCAACATTGCGTCAAAGTGAGTGACATACGGCAGAGTGTGTAAAAAGTCATCTGGCGGAAGGACAAGGAGGAGGCCTGTTCGGTCATCTTTCAGTCTTGTCAAGGTTGCGCGGAGGAAGTCCCGGATGCTGGGAACTCCCAGTCGGGAACGAAGAGCCTCAGTGGATTCCCGGGTGATATAGGATGGAGAGCGTGCTATGCGTCTGAGATCGATGGTGCATACCGTTTCAAGCAATTCAACTCCTTTCGGCGTGAGGCCGCTAGCTGACAGGCCATACACATACGAGGCTCTGACACAGCTGGTCCACAGGCGGACCCGGCTTCCGAGGCTGAAAGCGTGTCGGCGTTGGAAAAATGCTCGAAGACGGGTGTACGTCAATCTACCTACATGGATGCGGTGTTTCAGAGTCTGCATCTCAAAGGGGCCGTAACTGATCTGCGTGCCTAGGTATGTGTGCTTGGAGACCCATGGGATGAGACAATCCCCTTGTTGGCGGGGCACCACGAGGTATCTGCTGCCTTTGATGTTCTTGGTCCATCTTTTGAACAGTCGGCCGTTTTCCTCAAGTTGACTACTAGCTGATTCGACTCAAGGACATCCAGCAGGTGGCCAATGTCGACAAGTGCTTGGGGGAAGTCTTCAAGGCAGGTCAAACTCCCATTTCAGCACTAGGTCATCAGCATACGAGATTAGATGCGCCCTCAACCACTCCAGCGGCCGGTCAATGCTGGCAAGAAATTGCGTCAGAATGTCTAGCAAACACACGTTCCACTGGAGCGGAGAAGCAACACAGCCCTGGCGTGTTCCTCGGGTAGGAACCAGGTGGCAGGTCTGCCCCCTGTGGTCGATGTGATACGCCGCTCCATGCAGCCATGCTAGGAGGAGGACTTTAAGATCTGAGGGGCAATGAACCTGGTGGCATACGATCGAAAGCTTCAGAGAGATCCAGACTCAAACACAGTCCCCCACCTATGCGGCGTGGTGCCTCACCCGCCCGGCGCTGCCATAAATTTTTCATGGCGCTCTGACTCCTGGCACGGACAAGACGGCAGTGATGGAAGACCGCAATTAAGGCATCTATGGTGGATCGACTAGGCAAATATCCCAACAGCGGAGCCTGACAAAGACTAGGCAAGACATGCGGGCGGACCTTCTGGATCAAAGTTTGTAGCACGCACTTCCCCAGGATGTCAGTCAGGGCAATGGGCCTGACATCTTTCGGAGTGTGCACCGCACGTTTAGCTATCAATGTGAGCCAGGCAGCCTGCCAATGTTGGGGAATCATGACCTTACGGTGACACCACACGCGGACCAGAAGCGAGTGACAAATCTGAGCAAGTTCATCTGCTAGGCATCTGACCACAGCAGGCTGCAGTGAGCCAGGGGCAACTGCCTTGGTCAATGGGACTCTGGCCAAATGGTATCGAAGGTCTGCAACCGTGAATGGCATGCATGACAGACGAACAGAGGGACGAGGCAGCTGAGGGGTAGACCCACAATAGACGGTCTCAAAACGCTGTCGAGGAGGTCCAGTTCGACCTCAGGGCTTTGGGCGAGCCCAGTGACGGAGCGAAATCTGATGGGTCTATTCGGCTGCTTGGGGCTAAGTTCACGGACGATCAGATGGGGTTGACGCTGATCATGGGCTCGATCAGCCTGTGCAGCCCGGGTCATCTGCTCTTGGAATCGAGCCTTTTTCTGTTGCCGGGTATGGACTGTCATGTCTTTGCGCAGTCGACTGTGCTTGGTGGCGTGAATCCATGCTTGAAAACTGGAACGAAGGTCTGTGACCACCATGCGCCTGAGCCGACGGTAGTGGAACCACCTGGTGGCAGCAAACCTGTGACTGTCTGGGTGACGCCAGTCCGGGACCGATCGAGTAGAGGGACAGGCTGGTGTCCAGTAGTCTTGGGACCAGTTACTTAGCTGCTCTAGATTAGACCAGGTCGGATGGTCAACTTGTAGCCTGGCCTTGGCCTGGGGGACGAACACCTGCCAAGCTTCATCTTGTTCACGGCAGTGCAGCTGCAGGTCCTGGCATTGGTTCCAGGTCCATCGTCGAGTCCGATTTTGAGGGAGCTTGCGCCAGACCTTCCAAGTGACGGGCAGACTGCTTAGGATCGGCATATGATCTCGAAGGGCACGCCACCCTGCCACAGGAAAGGACTGGTACGCTCGACTATGTTTGACCTGTTCATCCTGCTGACATCTTCTCATGAGAACGTGGTCAATCGTCGATGTGCCGCCTGGCCCTTCAAAGGTGTGTGCATGATCATAGGGTCGAACCGTGGCAAGCGTATGCTTGCGGCAGAGCTCACGAAGTTCCCAAGCATCCTGCGGTTCAGAGGATTGTCTTTGGAGGTCAGTGTTGAAGTCTCCAGCTACCACAAGAACATTCCTGATGGGAAGATGTGTGAGGATGGTGTCCAGGGAGGACCAAACCTCAGCTCTACTATCGTATGGTTTTGCCCGTGTTGAGGTGGCTTCGGTCGTATACTGGTAAACTTGAACCAATTCAAGAGTCGTCTGGGCAAGCCGGCACTTGACATGTTGCGCGCGGCCAGGAATGGGCGAGGAACTTGATAGGTCCTGTTGGCCACACAATCTATGGTGGATCAGGGTCAACAAGCCACCATGATCCCTACGGTCCTCCGTCCCTGCAGAAAGGGCCCAATACCCATACGTGCTCCAATCTTTGGTCTGATTCCAGCGGGCGCCCTGAATGCATGCAATGTCAACAGCATGATGACTGAGGTACTGCATGAGCTCTTGCCAAGTGGCGCTAGTGAGCCCTCCGGCGATGCTTCTGGTGCTGGGCACTAGACCGTTGCAGGAAGGGAAAAGTCGTCCACGTCGAGTGCTGCAAAGAGCCGCTGGTCATTGAGGAGGTCGTAGGTGCAGCCAGTGGTGGAGGCATGCAGTGCTGCAACGAGGAAATCATCAGCAGGCGGCCTTTGTACGAGGTGCAGCCATCTCTCAGCAGGCGGTGCACCGCTCTCCTATAGCTCTTCTTCGTGCTCCAGGTTGAGCAGAGCCCTTTTGCCCCGATGGGGCCTTCTAGGTGCCCTTTCCCACGATTCTTTTGGAGGGAGGTTGGGGGTACATGACCTACCTGGTCTCCTCCTTCCTTCGTCGTGGACCGAAGGAAACCCTCACCTCTCATGGACCAAAAACTTTGCGAGTACACTCCAAGGTGCTGAGGTCCACGCCCGGACTTGGGACCGGGATGCTCGCTCGTCAGCCAGTAGGCCGCTAGCTGCAGCAGCAAGAACGTGCCAGCTGCCACCATGCAAAAACGGCGCAGGTCGTCGGACAGCAAGGAGCGGTGCCCCGCTGATGGGGGGCTGGCTTTCTGGCCATCTCGAGCATAGAGGCTTGAAGGACAAGAGGAGGACACAGGGTTGGCCACCGCGGCCAGAGGACAACAACAGGCCAACTGCAAGCACCAGGAGGACACAGGGTTGGCCACCGCGGCCAGAGGACAACAACAGGACAACTACAAGCA
>CAXAMN010023673.1:132475-142829 GCA_963970005.1 Durusdinium trenchii
TAGTAGTAAGGCCAGGAGCCCCTAGTAGCTTCTTGCTCCTAGCAGTAGGACCAGGAGCCCCTAGTAGCGTCCTTGCTCCTAGTAGCGATGCCCTTTGCTCCTAGTAGCTTCTTGCTCCTAGTAGTAGGGCCAGGAGCCTCTAGTAACGCGCGGGGGAAGGAATTGAACATGCAAATTGGTTAGCATCACTTGGTCTCCACTCTCATTATGCAAAACACACTCCAAAACTGAGTCCATGACCATCTAGACAAAGCTTGGCAGCAATAGCCCTATAGTCTCCCTTGTGATCTCGAAAAAGCCTGTGGCGAAGTGGCCTAGCTGCCATCTTACCTGCCACTCCTCTTTAAGCTCCAGACTTGCGGTGGTTTGCTTCATTCACAAGCAACTCTAAGGTTGCCTTCTGTTTGTCATCGTACCTACAGTTTGTGTCGTAAATCGTCATGTCTCAACATCACCACCAAGCTAAGGCTTGTGCGCAGTGATAGCCAAATTTCGCCCATCAGTGGCCTATCGGTGGCTGCATTTCTAGATGAGTTTGAACATGTTTGAACAACTGGTGGCATACCACCCCTGAAACAACTCTGAGGACCTCGCCATTTCCACTAGGTAGTAAGCACCGCTGATGTCCTGCCCTTCCTTCAACACATACCTTCCAAAGGAGTACGAAACTGTGAAACAATGTGACACAGCATGATTGAATCATTGTGAGTACGGACAAACATGTGAAATGGGATGCAATTACAGCTGTACGACGCACATTGTCAGTCCATGATCATTGTGGCTCTGCGAGTATCACTACGTGTGACAAATCGAAGACTTACCAAGTCAAGGTGCCAACTTGTCAATCTTTACTTGAGGCCAGCATGGGTGAGCAAAAGCTAAAGGACGCTAAATAAAGGAAAAGTGAGTGATGACCAGCGGCCGGAGCACGAAAAAGAACATGAAGTGATTGAGGCACAAAAGCAACGTCATTTGGGAGTCTGAAATCTGCCAAACAATGCGAGTCTGAAATCCGCCTGGTTCTAATTGTGGACTGTTGACGAGCTGGTAGGTTCTTTCTCCGTGGTCACCATAGTGAAGCGTAGGGTTTTATGCGAGATCAATCAATGTAACCGGGGTGAAATGGTGGTGGCTTTAGCTGACAGTGAAAAGAAATGGTTCTACAGCTGGGGCAATTGGATGATCCACTGACAGTGAAGTGGCAGAATCTTCAAATCGTGGTTTCTGACTGTTGGTGAAGTATGCTTCGACCTTGGGTAAAGTGGTGGGAGTGAGTGAGATGCTTCTTTACTGACTAATGAAGTGAGTCAAGCGCCGTTATGTTTACGGCTGTGAAATGGTATTCTGCTACCACGGTGTTCCACTGCCGGTGACGTGGTGGTTGTTACTGCTGGATAGTTGTAGTTTCTGATCGTTGGTGAAAGGATGTGTGTGTGTGTGTAACCCTTGGAATCATAGGGATCCTTTTGGATTTGTTCGGTTTGCCTTCTTTTAGCCTTTACTACAGCAGGGGGCTCGTGGACGCATGGGTGGCACGAGCCAACGAAGACCCATCCATGTCGTCGTGATACCAGACCTGATCAGTCTGGCGTACCTGCGATTTTCCTTCCTTTCTGAATGGCATGAGGCTAAGCCAAGAACCTCGAAGTTTTGATGTCTTCTTTGAACTGCAGATGCGAGCGGAACGTCGTCAGCCTGTTCGTCCGTCGTTCGTTTTCTCCTTCTTTGGGCCATTTCTCCGTTTGAAGACCCCCAGGATTCGCTGGTTCCCTACCGATACTCTTAGGAAATGGAACCCTAGGCCGGCGTGTGGCACCGCTTTCAGTTCAGTACACCCTATCCTAAGTGTGTTTGGCCTCGTGCCAACCCGGGATGAGCCCGCAGAGTGCCTCCCGTGGACCCGTCGAACGGGTGTACGTCGTTATCCCCCCTTGATCGGAGATGTAGATGCCCAGAGCGGGCGAAGGTGGCCTAGGCCGAGAGAACTCCAATTTGTCCCATTTTACGAATTCCAAGCTGGCTCATGCCTTTACGTGACCGTAGCGGTCAGAGGTGGCAGCCCATGGGCAAGCCGTACGTGGTCGCAGCGACCGAAGTCTGTTCAAGGTTCATTGGAACCTGTTGGAGCCTTAGTTTCTCAGTTGCTTCGCTCCCTCTTCCCGCCATGTTTCCTTCTCCGGCTGGTCTCAACCCCGTGGACGGCATCACGATGAGGGCCCAGACTATTCTCCATCGAGAAATTCTTCACCTACATGGTTTGCTGATCCTCGCTATTTCACTCCTTCGTACTCGCTTTGCTATCCTTTCCCCCTCCTTCATGGACTACATTACCTCGCCACATCTTCAGATGCAAATTCGAGGACTTGACTCGGCGCTTCTCCCGCCAAGCCCAGCACTACGTTGTGCGCACAGGGGGACTTCCTTGTGACGCCATCGCCAGTCACTTCTACGATGTTGTGCGGAATCGGTCAGATCAGAGGTACAAGTGTCGCACTTCTTCGAGTCAAATTCAATATGCCGGTTTGTTCATCCGTACGGACGAGCTCCCCTCTTATGGCCTTCGACGTTCTGACATTCCACTATGACTCCTTCGTCCAAGAGTACCATACCCTCCTTGCACCGTCGCGACAACATGTCGCTATTTTCTGCCAGCGGAGCCGTCTTCCCAGAAGAAAAGAACGCCTACCTACCACTTGTTTCTGACTTTGTTCCTATCATTTTCTCTTTCCCAGACCCTCCGCCTTTGACCAACCTGCTTTCCTGTTTCGGCTCAAGTTCGTTTGTTCCCTTATTCGTTTCTCCTCTATCTTGTCTCCCACAACGATGGAGGCTTCTTTTTGGACTACAATGGAAACTCATCCCCAGCAGGCTCCACTGGGGATCATCAACATGCTGATCTCACGCGTGCTTTGGTGGATTCGATTTCTCGTTCCTTGGAGGTACTTTTTGAGATGCCCTACACCACTGATTTCCCTCCGGGGCTGCCGGCTGACTTGGTACAACTCCTCCGGGAACTACATGCCCCCACGGAACGCTTGATGGACGAAGTCACTCAGACGAACAGGTTGCTACAGTACATCGACTTGCCTTGTTCCCACCTCACGCTTTACCGTCTCAACCTTGGATCCCCAATGACGCCGTACTACCTCCTTTACCTCATCCATATGGTCCGGCTGCACCTTCATCCAGGACTTCGTCACCTTCCTAACTTTGACTCGGGCCATAAGTTGCCCTCTTCCTTCGCCACGCCTAGTTGTTAAAAAGTGCTTTCGTCCTGACCGCTTTGGTTCGTTTCATGTCATTTACTACTTTCTGTACGTGGTCCTCCCTTTCCCCTCCTTTCGTTCTCCTTTTCTCCACTTCTTCCCTTTCCCTTTCTCCCACTGCCGCAGCCGTTTGTTACTCAGATTGCCGCACTCGTCTCTACTTCCTCCTGATCTTCTTGTTCTCGACCTCATGGATCCTCCTCCCACGGGTCTACTTGCTGGTTCTACGGCTCCGTATTCAATCCCTACCGTCTACCAGTCAGTCCACCACCTGGAAACGTCCGACCTCAACCACACCGCCAACCTGAGCTTCTATGGCTTCACTGGATGGTCTGCCTTGCGGCCTGGACGACGGAGGCACTTTGTGCCCACCCCATGATGTCTCAAGAGGTACCACCTGATGAACACTTTGAGACTATCTCTGCCCGGAACATCTACATCCAGACACGTCGTGCTGTACATGAGTTCAACATTCAACAACGTCGGATTGCTCGTGGTATTTCCCTTCTCCAACATGTTGTACCTCCTCCTGATGAGAACATTACCTTCGGTCATTATCGCGTCAACCCCAACGGCTTTCTTCACGCCTTGGGCACTCCTGAAGACAATTTAGCCCTCGGCACTGCGGCTGATGAAGGTCTTTTGTCCCGAGTACAATCACATCAGAACCATGCTTCGAACTCACCACCGGTGTCACCTCCAACTCCCGCCACTCCGGCTACACCGCCACCTATTACTACACCCACACCTGCCCGTTCTCGCTCTCGTACGCCCCCACCCAATCCTCTACTTCTACTACCCGACACCTCCACATCCACTTCTCCATGGACGACTTCCTCCCGCGGTTCTACTCCCTCGACTCTCTCTTCGGGACGGGATCATTCCCATCAACGTCCTCTTGATGGACGAGGCCTTCTACACGGTCATCTTTGGCAAGCTACACGACACAGGACTCCTCCACCGGCATCGACTCCGGCTGATTCTGCTGAGGTTCCATCACCACCTCCCCCAGCACCTTCTTCGTGAACTTTATGCGGCTGCTTTCTAGTGCAACTTTTTGACTCAGGCGCGCTTGTCCAAAACAGTGCCTTCTATGGTCTCACTGTCCTTTCTTTCCTTTTCCTTTCCCTTTCCTTTTCCTGTCCTTTCTTTCTTTTTCTTTCCCTCAGTGCCTTTTATCATGCTGCATTATCTGTGATCCCTGAACCTTACCGCCGCTACTTCCTCAGCTCTCAATTTTGCTCCTTTCGTATCACTTTCATCCTCATCGACTTTTTCTTCTGACCATGGCCCACGGACGCTCCACCAGCAGCTCCCCTGACGCTCATCGACATCGAGGAAAACGTGATCGCCGCACCTCCCGTCGTTCCCGCTCTCCACGCAGGAAATCCACTGGGCTCCATCGACTACCTCCTTCGAGACCCGGTACCCGATTCCCTGGTCCCCCGATGACATTTACTTGGATCGGCAACAGGAGTACAAACTGACTTTTCCTCGTCGAGTCGTCGCAACTGCTTGGAGTCGCGATCTTCATATTGACCACCAACCCATTGAGGATGTACGCCTTATCGACGTACTCAGTCGAAAGCAGGAGAACTGGACTTTAAGGCTTGTCGCCAACGGCAGGTTGGTGCAGTACGAGGGATTCCGGAATCGTCAAGAGGCCTACCTTTGGTCTTCCCTTTCTCGGAAGATCTTCAAGAGAGCTCCGACGTTGACATCGCCCGCATCATCGGTCACCTTCATCCTGCTTCCCTCAAGGACGACTGGGATGAGAAGCGCAACGGCTTGGATCGCTTGGCCGATCGCGTCTTCGACCATCTTCGTGATCAGATGCCCAAGAACACTACCGAAGCTCTCCAGGACCAAGTGGAGCAATTGATGAAGGAGAACGAGAAGCTCAAAGCTGCCACCGGCCGCCCCTCTTCACCTGTCCACAGCCCCTCCGAGCCGGAAACCCCTGCTGATCGTGAACGCTTGCGTTTGGACAAATCCAAACCTCACATCACCCCTCCGGCTCCTCCTCGCTCGGGACGCACTTTGGACAGCCACTTCAAGCCCTCTACACCCGAACCGGAAAAGTCCACTCCCTGCAGAACCTGAAGTTGCCAAAACCACACCTTTGCACAAGTAATATGCCAAAGTTGGCATTTTGAAGCATTCACGGATTCACGGTTTTCATGGCTATATGATAGCAGTTCTCTACTGCTGAAGTGGCCTGTTGGTTAGCAAGCTGACCGGTGAGACAACAAAAATGATGAGTGGTAACTCGGAAGTTTCTCCTTAACTTGAGCCTTGTAACTCGGAATTGTTCTCTCTTTTTGTTAAAGAAACATGTCCCTCGTGAGGTTGGGTTTCCTTTGGCCGTTTGAATGCTAATCTCGCTGGCCCCGCCCGTGTCAAGACAGGATGTGAATGGATAGTTAAGGGAGCAAACCTCTAGACCCTCGAATCCTTTCCCAAAAAGAACACACAACATATTCAACCACAAGAGGTTTGCCCTGCAACAGTTGAAATAGAAACACTGCACGTTCTCCAGCAAATTTAGGGGTCTTTCCTTTTAGCCGGGGGCCCGGTTCATGGTTGCATTCCCTGCCACTGCCCCGTGTCCGGGCACTCAGACTTTCACTTCAGCTCGCACAGTTCGAGTAGCGCGCAGTACCGACAGAGAGACACCCAGCCCATCGTTGACGGGTGTGTTCTACTGCAGATTGATCCTATCTGTTTCATGAGGTCCTCATCCATATATAGGTGCTCATACCGCATGTTCCTCTTGGTGAGTTTGATGTACAAGCACGCATGGAGGAAACAATGAAACTTAGGCACAAGTTTGTACACCCTTCGGGTTGGCCAAACATTTCTGGCATGCTTCCCTAAACGTTGGTACATCAACAGGAACGTTCTGCCATAGTAGCACATCTCATTGGCTACATCTTGGGATAGCCACGGTCCAGACACTTCTTGAAGATACTGAAAGCGGGCCAGGCTATAGGCAGTGTTTGCCCTCAATCGCGCAGATTCCGTGTTGACTTCGGCTGCAAGTTTGCCCAAAAAGCTTGCCACCCAAAGAACCATGTATTTCACCATGGCAGCTTTGTAGTTGCTGTTCAACTCTGGATAGTTCTGCCAGGAATCCCGGTTGAACCTCAAACCTGAAAAACGTGAAGAGGTCTGGGAAACAACATCGCGTCGACTTCGGCACCAATCTTTGTAGTCGGCCCACGCGTGGGTGGATAGAAGTTCATTTAGCCCATCCAAGGTCAGTCCTGGAATTGTGTCCTCGTAATGGTTGGTCACCATGGAGGCAATTGCGATTGGCCCTATACCCTGGTGCACCAGATGCAACATATCCTTAGTTGAAGTGAGGGGGATGTCAACACAATTGCCCCATGTTTCCAACTATCTACATCAAAGAACTTAGTGTGAACAACCCCCAGGAAAATATTTCTAATTCAGTGAGGGTCATCCAAGTTGCGATCCTTTTGCCAACCTTTGACGTGTACCCAGGCAGATTGTTTCTCGGAAGGATTTAGTGCCAAAAAATCTGAATGTGACAGTAGGCATTCGAAATAGGCAGCGTTGTCGGAGAAATCACCATATACAAAGCCATTTGGTAGTTTTGATGCCAAACAATGCTCACAGATTGAGTCCGCTGCCCAATTTCTGACAAGTTTGTGGATGAGAACTCTGGCTTCTTGATCTCCCTTGAATGCTGCGAAGGCAAACTTCCAGCCTCCACAAAAAGGACTACCTGCGCGCTGGGCCTCAACCGACCCGGGCTGAAAGGGTGCTCCCTCAAAGTCTTGTTCAGGAAAATTCCCTGTCATCATGACATCCATACAGTATCCGATAAGTCTTCCAACACTGTCGTGCGTCATGAACTTGACGATGAGAGAATCCCTGATGCACACGAACAGCATCTTAGTGGCCAGGCTGGGACCTTTCCTAATACACGATGAAAACGAGTAGACCCACACTTTCTGGGTTTTGTACACCTTTACGCCATCAGCATGCCATGCGATCGGAATGGTCCCGGCAGGATTGTCTAACTGCAAGGAAGTGTAGAAAGGCAAGTGTTCCAAGTGCTTCCAGAACTCTTCCACCCTAAATTCCAAATCTTCTTCAATATCGTGAGCCCAGCCCCGAAATTTCTGTTGATTCCAGAGGAACTGTAGGCAATCCCATGGCCAGAGGACTCCAGTTTCATGACGTTCACCACTCAAGTGAACCCTCACACGATCAGGCCGAAGAGTGCAGTGCTCACTGCACCACCTTGCACGATAGACTCATCAAGAGAAACCAGGTAAGAAAAGATAGAACATATATAAATCATTTGATACACACTTCATGCAAATGCAAGACACTTTTGAAATTCGCGCTCTCCATGAGAAGACCGACCCCATGATGATATGAGAGTAGCAAGAGGACAATCCAAGTTGTCCTTGAGAAGCTGGGTCGCCTCGTCACATCCATCGGTCACCGAGGTTGCCTAGGAAAGCGTTCAACAATTTTCATTGTTCTTGATGACTTGGTGAAATGGTTTCACCTAAGATTCGGACACCTGAGCACATTTTTCGCAAAAGCCTTCTCGCGGACCCAGACCCAGCGAAGACCACCTGTTTGCCTGGCAAGGGTCATGGGCCAAAGACAGTCTCTGAGGTGAGGAGTACTTCACCCTTTTCATCATGGCCTTCAACGACATGTCGAGCTCGGGCCCTGGAGCGTGATCGCGATCTGGAGGATGTAGCCTGTTCCCTGCGAGGGTGGACAAAGCTATCAACGACAATTATATGCATGGGTCTATGCCTGCAGGCCCAAACAGTTACCGGTGATAAGTGTTGCTTTTCCATCAGGCGGCCACTGAAAGATCCCCACGCAAGCACTGTGGTTGCTTCCCTGCAGATGCACTGAGGTACTAGTTTGGAAACATGTCTACAAGTTTGGAATGGTACTAGATCATGGTACTAGTTTGGATTCTCCATTGTTTGAAAGCCCAGCGCACCTGACCCCTTGCAATCCCGAAACGCTTGAAGGAGGACTGCCGTTTGGCATGGCCCCGCTCACCAACACACATATATTCCAGCTATGAGGAACCCTTTGAATCCTTGGTGCACTCAAGGTCCTTGGCAGCTGCTTTGGCTTTTGCCTTTGCTGCAGCCTGGGGTCTTGTGGCCTTTTCACTAGCCCGACACAAAGCCTTACCCAAGTCGATCCGCTCACGAGCCGTCTTGCTGATCTTGTCCACCTGTCACATAAGAGTCCGGTATATGCTATAAGTATCTATAAGTGATATATTATTTCTATATAAACAGTACATACGATAGATATATATATATATGAATATGGGAGTGTGACTCTAGCGTGAAGAAAGAAAGAGCCAAAGAACGCCTCTGTGATGATGTCACGGTAGTGGCGCGTCTTGTTCTTGCCCTTTTTGACAAGTTCCTGCAACTTGCCAGCAAGAGCTTCCATTTTGACTGCCACCGCTGAAAGTTGATTGATGAGATCGGAGCTCATCTTGATGGGCTGCAATCTGAAGGCCTGCGTCCTGCGAACAGGCCATGGGTAAGAAACAAAGTCTTGCACTGTAACGGGTTCCACGCCTGCACTCACCCACTTCCTTCAGCACTCGGGTAAGAAGAGTTTGGGCCTTGGCCAAAGGAGTCTCCTCCACCACCTGGCCCAGTGGCAGGTCGCCGTTTCGACTAACCCCTCAATACCATTTGCACAATCTTGGCAAACAAACTCTGCCTCTTTTGGTTCACCTTCTGCATCTTTGTCGTCGCCTCCTTTGTTCTTCCTATTCCTATTCTTGTTTCCGTTGCCCTTGCCATTCCCAGCCGATCCAAGTGCTGCCAGAAGCTTCTGGGGGGCAATGTTGCCAGAAAAGTCAGTGATCTTCAGCCCAGCGGAAGGGTCCAGCACCCCACCACCCTGCGCATCAGAGTTGCCACATTTCCACTTGGGTCCGGGTCATGGAAGCTGGCCCCCTGAAATAGTTGGTTGATAAAGTGGGAGTTGAGGGGGCCAGATTTCATGACCCAAGGCAAGAATGGAACTTTGCTAATCAAGGAGAGTTCGGAAGAAAAGCGATCATTATTGCATGGGTGCATGGGTTCCAGCCTTCACGAACTCATCTAGACCGGCTTGGTCTATGCACCCCTCGATCTCCATTCTTGTCAGCTTCTGCATCTCTGAAATGTTAGCCATGTCGAGGTTGATCAGGGTAAAGTACAGACGCTCATCTTTGTCGTCTGGCAACTCTGGGTCTTGAATCGAAAGCCCAAGTTCTTTCTTGCGGGCAATCAGCTTCTGAGCCTTCTTCTCGCCGTGCCGCGAGATCATCCACTGCTCACCCCGGAACCCCCACTGGACCTGGCTCGTGGTGGATTCCCGCAGGGTTTGCTCGTGCTTCACCATGATCTCATTGACATCACCCCCACACTTCACGTAGTCGATGAACAGCTTGTTCCTAGACTCTTGAGAGTTCAAAGATGCCACAAGCTTGGCCGGAAAGCGCTTCTTGTTCTTGGTCCAGCGGCGGAACCTCATATATTCCGCCCTGTGATTCGTGCTTGTGATCTCACCATCGCCCTTGCTTGCGTCCTCCAAAGACCTCTCAGCTTCACTCAAAGCCTTCTCCTCTTCGCCTCCTTCTGGCTCCTCTTCCTCTTCTTCACTCTCCTTCTTGTCTCTCTTTGCTCTCTTGGAATCCTTGTCATCTGCCGTCTTGTTCTTCTCTGCCTTCCGCTTTTTCTCACCTTTTGTTTCCTTCTTCCCCTTGTTCTTGCTTCCCTTTGACTCCTTCTTTGTCTCCTTCTTTGTCTCCTTCTCGCTCTCATTCTTGTCCTGTCTGCTTGACTCCTTTGGCTCCTTCTTCTCTACCTTCGTCCTCTTACCTTTTGTCTCCTCTGGCTCTTCTTCCTCTTCGCTGCCATCTTCCTCTTCTTCTGATCCATCTGATCCGAACTCGGTGCCAGACAGACTGTCCTCACTATCAGACTCCTCCTCTGCCTTCTTCTTTTCAGCTTCCTCCTCTGCCTTCTTCTTCTTTTCAGCTTCCTCATCTGCCTTCTTCTTTTGAGCTT
>CAXAMN010023673.1:142839-160786 GCA_963970005.1 Durusdinium trenchii
CTTCCTCCTCTGCCTTCTTCCTCTGAGCTTCCTCCTCTGCCTTCTTCCTCTGCTTTTCATCTTTCTTTGCCTTCTTGTCGTTCTGCTTCTTGCGAGACTTCTCCTCAGCCTCCTTGCGGGCCTTCTCCTCAGCCTCCTTGCGGGCCTCTGTCGCTGCCTTGTCGTTCTCCAAGGCCTCCAGATAGGGCCAAATCGAACCAGGCTTCATCCATCGCCGTAGGTCGGTTATTGGGAATACCTTGACCAAACCGAAGGAAGCTAACAACAACACACTTCTAGGAAGGTCAAAAAGGTTGTCACTGTCTCGGTCCCCACCTCGGTGTCTTCTGAATCTTCCCCTTCTGAGCTCTCGTCCTCATCTTGCTGCTCTTCTTCCTCTTCCTGTTCTGACATCTCCTCGTCTTCTTCTTCTTCTTCTTCCTGGTCTTCCTCCTTTTCTGCGCTAGAGCTTTCAGAGTCGGAAGAGTCCTGCGACAATGTGAGAGCAAGGCATGAACACGAAGAGCTGCAGAGGCTCCTCGGGACCACTCTCCACCGAAGATGCATCATCCTGCGCAGGAATGCTTAGAAGTGCATGTGTGCAAGTATATGGGTACAATATATTGACATACAAAGTATATGTATTGTGTGTATCCCATTCCCTGTATGGTTGATAAAACCCTTCTCTAAAATAGCAATCATTATTTTTGGTTGTTTACAGGTAATGGGACACACCCAATGTACATTGAAGACGTTTAAGGACTGTGGTGCTGAGACGCGCACCTTGGGCGTTGAGGTCATAGATTGCAGGATCCGCTCAGCCTCCTCTTCACTCATCCCACGACTAGATGAAGTACCTTTACCTTTGCGAGGTGGTGGGTTCTCAGCCTCGATGAGAGAAACTTTGTCCGCCTCACTAAAGCTAAGCTTCCGAGTGATAGCCTTCTGAGTCGGGGAAGGATTGGGAGTCTTTCTCGCGGGTGTGGCAACAGGACGCTTCAAAATACCTTCAGTTTCCTTGTGCTTACTCTCCTTTGTTTTCTGTTCAGCCCGCTTCAACTTCTTGGGATCCGGGCTTTTCCCACGACTAGGGTCCGGGGTCTTTCCCCGACAACGAAGGCGGGGTGCTGATGCACCAGAAGACTCCTGTCGCTTCTTAGCTATCTTGTTCTGTTCACCCTCTAGGGTCTTTGCCATGGCTATGGCACACCCTACTGCTAGCTACACCCTTGCAAGCAACAGCACTGGCTGCGTTGAGGCGCTGACCATGGATGCCGCCGAAGAACGATGTCGATTCTTGCCGGGACTCAAAGACTGTCGAGCTATGCGACCCAATTCAACCCAGCATGTTTTTGCGCTCTACCAAATTGGTAAAGTTGCACTTTGCAAGTGTGAACCTTCAGACATGGAATGCCAAGGCTGTGACAAGATTACCAGGAACTCCACCAAACCGGGCTGATTCCGGCACAAAACATCAAAGGTTCAAAACCCATGAATTTTCACGGGTTTTCACGGGTATTTCACGGATAATTCACGGTTCACGGGGTACTTCAAACTCAAAAAAAATTCAGCCCAGTGGTGGCATGACTCCTGAATTTGGGATCCTAGCAGCTAGCGTGGCCTCAGGCTATGGGATGCTTCTGAAGAAGCTCGATCTGCACCGGCCTGAGATTGGCAATGGTGGCCCAGCGGAGTGAATCCTGGCCGGCGGGGCAGGTATATATATATATTATAATATATATAGCCTTAAATTATGAAAAAGATTGAAAATGTATATACTTGAAGAACCCGTGAATCCGTGAATGTTTCCTGACAACCCGTGAATCCGTGAATTACCCCATGAATCCGTGAATAACCCGTGAAGCCGTGAATGTGTCCTTCATCTCTGGCTGGTGCTCCTTCATGAGTTCCACCCTGCGATATCGAAGGGAAATGTTACAGAACATCCAAGACTGGATACCCGTTGAAGGTAGTTGAAGGATTTTTTGTTGAAGGATATGATTGTAGACCCCGCCTCCTCTTGTAAACATTATTGTAGATGCTCTCATGATTCTGCATGACCACCTCCGCCACTGTGCGCCCGAAGAGAATCGGGTAGTGTTGGCTCGTTTTGAGATCCTTCCCGCCGCTTACGGAGAGCGTGCCATCGGAGTTCACACTCCTTAGACATTCACCCAGGCAGTTCACCCAAGTAAAGTATGATATACAAGGCACATGATACAAATGGTCTTTTGGTGTCTTTTGGTTAAGACCAGTATCTTCGTGCTCATTTCTGCATCCCACACCTTGTCTTTGGGCAAAGGCAAGTAGAGCGGCGAGAGGAGCTCCTTGTAGTTGGAGTAGAGCCAAGTGCCCTTTGGGCCTAGGGCACGCTCTCCGTTTTCGGGGACGCGCCATGATGCAAGAACTGTTGGCCACAAATTGGTGTTCTTATGGCGTTCTTGTAGACTCATCACCGAAGGTCCAGATGGCAATTTTGTCAAGTGGCCTGGAGACCTGTTTTCTTTAACAAAAAAAGGGTCTCCAGGCCACTTGTATATATATATATATGTATATATGCAGTCTAGGCGCTCCCGCCCCCGTAAGCACCAAGCCACACGAATATGCGGTAAATCTTGAACTGTTTCGACAACCAGCGAAATGCTGGATGAAGCTCCATGAGGCTAGAGCTAGGTTGCTCCAGGATAAACGGTAGGTGGAGGCTGCATGTGATGGAGAGCACAAGACATACCCGCGCCACCATCGTATTCCTTGGACTGCCGCCGATACTGCACTTAGACTGCCCGTTTCTACTGGATGCAAGGGGCCCTCTCTTCAACAGGATGCTTAGGGGGATGGCAACAGGAAGGTATACTGTATACTTCTTGTATGCGTGATACACAAATGCGAAAGACAATTCTTTTTTCTTGGTCACTGTCAATGACTGAGGCCTGTCCACTTCAGACCCTGCAGATCCAGCTGGCTATGAGCGGGGCTAAGAGACACGGAGGCTAAGTGACTGTATAGACATATGCACTGCTTCCCCATTCAATGCCATGTGCTAGATCTTGAAACCCCAAAAAGAAACTCTCCCAGAAGTATCTACTCATCTTTCGACAAGCCGATCAGCTTGAAACATTTCTGGAAAGCTGACTGCTCGTTCCCATTGGCAAAGCTAATGGATGGGCAACTGATAGCCTCTCCTTGACAATTTGCCTTCGGCTTGAGGCCTCGTTGACGAAGAAGAACTTCGACACGCGCTTTCCCCAGCCGCCTGGGGTGGACTGGCGGATTGCAAGGGCACATCACAGATAGATAGCCAGATAGATTGGTAGATAGATAAATATAGATAGATAAATAGCTAGATAGATAGATAGATAGATAGACAGATAGATGGATAGATAGATAGGTAGACAGATAGATAGATAGATAGATAGATACCGGTCGAGAAGCCACAAAATAAATAAGGTCAAATCAAATACACTTGACCACTCTTGGTGCAATCATGATTGAGAGGATGCCTTCATGGTTGATAGGATGTCTTTATGCACATCATGATGCCTTGTGTAGCTGTGTGCACCATGGCGTGTTGAAGTCGGGTGCAGCTCGGGCGGTATAAGCTGCTTGATCGTGTCCTGATACTTTTCATCAAAGGATGCGATGACCTCGTCCTCCACTCCACCTGAACAACAGCGGAAAGCGCCAGCAGCACAGATTGCACCGCTGAAGCTTGAACCCCTTCGCATTCGCAACTAAGTAACTAAGTCTTGAACGGTCTGGCGTGGTAGACTCACTCTTCTTCTTCTCCACCTTGTGCTTCTTCGCAGAGGTGGCCGATGGTGATTGAGATTTCCGTTTGCCTGCATGCGCACAATTATGCCACGCATTGTACATATATATATATATATAACTGCACGTTCTTTTTACATATTTGATACTGCACGTGCAACAGTCTACATAGGACAACCAGTGGCACCGTACTCAAAACAAACGCCTGCCCCGTTCTTCTTCTTTTTCTCCTTCTTCTTCTTGGGGTCCAAGAGCAATGGAGAAGGTGGATTTGTCCAGATGTCTTTGGCCGCATTGTCGAAGCCATCTGGAACCTATCACAGAACCGAAAAAAGGATTCAAAATGTATGGGCGCAGGGAGAGACACATGTATGTAAGTGCAAGTGGAGGATTTGAAACCAAGGAACTGAGGGCTCAAGGAAATGCTCTGCCATAGCTATGTGATGGCCTTCTGCATCCAGACCACGCGCAGCCTCCTCAGTTCCTGAATGCTGAGAGTCATCAACGTCAAGGGGGATGACTGGCATCACCTGGCTGTGAGCTGCAAACTCGGGATCTGAGTCTGCATGTGGCACTGAGTCTTCATGTGGCACCACCTGATATGCCGCAAAGTCCTCAGGCGATTCAGGATCAGAAGCAGCCTCGTCTGTTGGCTTTGAAGTCGCGCTCGAACTGCCTTCCTCGACAGTCCCTGCAGGCGGCAAGACCTGCAATGCAGGCGCATTGGTGTTAACTCCCAATGGATTGGTCTAAGTGCAGTGGAGAAGTTAGTCTTTTTCTGAACATGGCAAACTGTAACAACAGGGGCCTTATCCCAAAGAGCTTGATCCTCACTGCCACTGGAACTCTCGGAGCCAGAATCACTGCTTGCCTGCGCAGGATGCAACCATGGTGTATGATACATATATACATGATATGTATACATGCCACTTGCAAACGCAAGCCTCATCGTTTTGCTTGTTCTCTTTCATCTTGTTCTTCAAAAGCTGGGTATGTGGACTGCGCGATGAAAACCGGGAATTTCGCCATAAACTGCAGCAAACCAAGACAAACTGCAGCAAAACAAGCTGCTTTAGAATTCTGCAAATGTTCAATGAAACAAACAGTTAAACACACTGTGGATCGGTCCTTCTCACAGTAGACCAGAGCTTCCGCGTTTTCACTGTAAGAATCTGGATCCGCTGCTCCACAGTAAGCTGTGGGGTGGATTGAATGGCAAGACCCTGCACACAAAGAGATTTTGTTTCTGACCCACACTGATGACACCTTTCCATTGATGCAAGCACATTGAACCATACCCTCACTATAGGCACCTTCGATGCCAAATTGAAAGCTCGCCACACAACACCTGTCTCACATTTGGAGGGGCAGCGGAAGGAGAAGGGCGAGAAGTCAAGGAATGTCTCAATGGCCCACTTGTTCTTCAGCCTCAATTGAACAGAGAAAGTTTCTTAGACGTTTCCATGACTCCCTCAACTGATTGTTGATGGTCTATTCTAAGTCTAGTTGATCCTGAGGGGCACTTCCTCTTCCCCACATGTAGAGGTGAACTCGCCTTGCAAGATATCACACTCGGCCACCTCCCCAACAATAGCAATGGCCTTGTCCTGCCAAATGGCACGGGCGCAATGGATTCATAACAGTGGAGAGGGAAGCAACCATGACTTGCCACATGCACTGCAAAGTCAAACCTCTTTTGTTTTTCACCTTTTGGAGGGTCCTTCACAGATTGTGGCATGTTGTCCCATAGGGTTTCTCCACACCGCTGGAGCTGTTTGACATATCGAACGTCATCACACAATGAAGCCTCCTCTGAAGATGAAGCCATAGCTCCACACACTGCTGCCAGCACAACGGGTGACAAAAAGGGGAGCTGCAAACCCTGCAGTATTGATACAGCGCACTTTAGATGCCCATGCGATACATGTGTTCACAGAAAGGTTCCTACCCCACATGCAATGGGCCGTCAGATGGGATTGATCACGAAAACCACCGATTGATCACTGATAGCATTCCCAAAACGGACCCCTTCCACCTAATGTTCGATGCCAAGCTTCGCAGCTTGCACGCATGGAACCCAGAGCTTCCCCAACGGCCGCGATGAGGATCTGCCACTGGCGCTCCTGATCATGGGCGATGTGAATCAGCGGCGCGAGCATTGGTGCAGACCTTTGATGTTTGACCCCGATTCTACTTTACTATGCACTTTTGAAGTTGTGTGCACCAATCTGGTAGCAGCTGGCCTGTTGATCCAAACCCAAGTGGAGCAGACCGGTGCCCAGAAGGTCATCCCAGCCTAGCAAACGAGATGAAAGACTGCGTTTCCATAAATCCCTGAAAGAAGCATTTTCAACTTCAATGATCAACTTGAATGAATGCAATAGATGAAAGCCTAGCTTTAAATCCAAGGCACTTTGAAGTAGGTTCTCAGAGCTAGGCTCAAGCAGTAGGCAAACCCCAGCGGTGAGAGTATATCCTGAATGCCCCCGGGGCCAGAGTCTTTCATCTCGTAGGACATCGCTGAGGCACCCAAGAACCTGAAGAAACTAAAATTAACAAGAGAAAGCATAAGAGGAACCTGAAGCACAGCTAAGAACAAAAGAAAGAGAAACAAAATAGCGCCATCTTATATATTGGTAAACAATCAGTTGAAGAATGCCATCTTTATGTTGATGAATGCAATCAGATTGCCGGAATCCACCATACACTGTCTTGATGCCAGCGAAGTACTCGACAGCGTCCAAGTCCTGAATGCAAACCCCTTGGAACAGCGGTGCCCAAAGAGCTCAACAAAGGTCTCACAAAGAGATCAACAGGAATTTCTTGGTCTCACCCCAACAACAAAGGCGCGCAGGGCCCTAGAGTAAATGCAACCGTGAGTCCACTTCAGGCTTCGTCATGTTGGATAGCACCAACTCAGCCATGCTCAACATAGCGTAGGGCAAACCACTATGCATCAGGTACCCAAGCCTGGGATCAGTTCAATTTCACACTAATCGATTGATCATTAGAGAAACACGTAGGACTCAACGTTGCGTTTGCAGCCTTGATTCATTCCTCATTTGTCAGCGCCAAGCAGCAAAAGGCTGAACTTGGAGCAAAGGGTTCGTTGCGGAGCAAAGGTGCACTTTGGAACCCTAGGTTCACGCTTCTTCGTAGCCCTCTTGGCTTTCTTCAAAGCCTTTGTGGACTCAGCCACCTGATCCCTTTTAGGCTTCGGTAGCTTGACTACCTTCCCCATTTTTCGAGACCAGTCTTCGAAGCCCAAACACTGCGGTCGTGCCATCAGGTTCCACGAGCCACTCAAATGTGCACTTGTCCGCTCATAGGGTGTGGTTTCAACAAATATGCCATGGACCAAACAGGGTTGTCTCGATATAGTGGGCCAGTGAACTAATTGCCGGTAAGATTTGTTGAAACCTCACCCACTAAACAAAACAAATGGAACTTTGAGTGTTTGTTGGTTTCTCTTCGCTTCTCTATCAGATCAGAAGGGCGGTGCGTACCTTGTAGGATCGGCGTGAAGCAACAGAAGATCCATAGGGCATCGAGCTCCGACGGGCCGGGTCGCGAGTCAGGGTGGAACGTGAAAAGTTGTGAAACCTGATGAACCCTTCTGGTGACAAATCAAATAAATGGCATTGACCCCTTTTGTGCGAAACTTTTGTGACACAGCACTTCGTCGATTCTTGCTCTAGCTTGCCCGAGCCATCACCTCAGAAAAAACCCTTACTTTGGGGCACCACCACAAACAAAACATAGGTTTCTTGGGTGGAAGTTGGAAGTGGTGAAGTGGTTAGTGAAATGACTGGTGAAGTGGTTTGTGGTTCGAGTTGAAGTGCAAATACTTCATATTCAATATGGCTGCGCCCTGAAGTGCACCGGCGCTTGGACGGCAAGACCACAATCTGTCGCTGGGTGCATCTTCTTAAAGCACATGGTTTCTCCAAACATGTGTGGTAAACTTGTATTACCCGTGCATCTTTGGAAGATTGCTCTCTGGGTGGAGGAAACACAAGATCTAGGGGACGTGCCAGAACGAAAGCTTGCAATTTCCCAACTGTTGGCGCGCTCTTGTTGGTGTTTGATCGAGGTGTTGCGCCGGCGGGTGCGGCTAATTCGTTGCTATTTACAGCACATGCATGCCTCTCGAAATCTTCGAAGTGCACTTCGACTGCGCAGGCTCGCACAAAATCTGCCGGGCACGAGTGGCGCTTATCTCGACTGCAGTCACTCTCGTTGTGGTGCCGTGCACCTCGACTGCGCAGGCTCGCGCAAAATCTGCCGGGCACGAGTGGGCGCTTATCTCGACTGCACTCTCGTTCGTGGTGCCGTGCACATTTTTAAGCCTATAGGCTATTTACATCAAATTTGGCCACTTTGTGTGTCGTGCAACAGTGAATGTGTCGTTCAGCCTATATCGTGGACTGTCGCACACATCCAAGCGTGAAGTTGTCAAACTGACACATTTGGGTTCTGCAGGTCCACCTCCTGCTGTTCCTGCGGACCCTCTCCATGCCTATATTGTCGGCACCCATCGACCAGTATTGGAGGACAGCGCACCTACGAAAGCTACCAAGACTGAGATCGACAAGTGGATCAAAGCCAACATCAAGGACAGGGCTCGCTTGACCAAGTTGGAAGACACTGCTAAAGAGATTGACTCCATCATCTCTACCCTCAAGGCTGACAAGTTGGACCTTCCCAATCTCTGCCGCCTTACCATTGCCTGGGGCTGGGACCCCAAACTGGCTCAGAGCGCCACCCAGAATGCCCTCATTCGCATGTTGGCCACGGCCAACGCTCTCGTCGCCTGATGGTTTCTCCAACACTACCCTACGGCTTTTGTTGACCATGACCTTTTCTCAAGATTGCTCCCCACGGGCCCTATTTTCATTTCAGTTCGTCTCCTTCGCCTATTCTTGCAGTTCTTCATCCTCGTTGATGCTCATTGTGAACTTACCTACCTGGAGCTTCGCCCTTTGGTCTTTTTGAAAGGTCAACTATGCCGCCTTATTCTTTTTCGCACCCTTCATGAAGGTGCCCGTCGACAAACTTTTCTCTCGTTGCTGCATCGTCTTCGACCACTTCACCCACTATACCTCCAGGACTACCTCCAACCCAACGTCGTTTACCTTCGCTTTCACCCACACCGTCAGGCTTACTACATCGGCAGCAGCATCCTGTCTCTCTTCGATCGTGAGATGTCTCGGAAACGGAAATATCGGCAACTTTGCAGTGGCATCAACGCCTACTACGAACCTGCTCTACGTTACTGGAAGCGGACCCGTACATTCTTTCAACGCGCTGTCATTCCCCTCCAACTCAACTCCGACACTTTGACCACTCGCTCCACTGAAATCTCTTTCCAACAACAATATCGCCCTCAACTCAATCACCCTTGGATCAACCCTCTCCTTCGACGACACGGTCTTCATGTTCCTCAATACAACATTCCCTCTACTCGTCACGGTCCTACTGGCATGACACGCTTCATCGACATCGCCGCCGACTTGAACGTCGCCACACCCAAGAGTGCCTCTTGGATCTACACCTGATCAAGACCCTGGACGTTCTGCACCTTCTTCATCGACTGGGAAGCGACACCAAAGAGAAGTTCTTCACCTCTCGAGTACTTCGCAGCCACTCCGCCTCCAATGAGATTCTTTATCTCCTTTGGTCACAACACTTTCATATTGATGAACCCTGGCGCTCACGCGCCGCAGCCCAGCTTAAGCTGATCTTCCGCTTCCGCAACTTGATGATTCCACCTACCCAGGCCACTCTTCGACTATTCCAACTATCTCACGGATTTCTACAACGTTGTCGCCAACATTTCCGCGCTTTTCTACGACTCCACTCCCACCTCTTTCCACCTCTACAAGTACCTGCTTCACCGATCATTGAGGTCAAGTCTCACACACTGGAACACTACCTCTTCACCTTCAGAACCTTTCTACGACAATGGACTCCATCCTTTTCACCTCAATGCAGCTGCCATCGGATCCGACCTGACTTTCATCGCCATCCCGATTCCAACCACATCATTGGATTCGCTTCGGACCTTTTCCCCGGTTTGCTACTTTCTGAAGCCAGGATACTGTATGGCCTGAGGAACGTCACTTTTTGAACCACTCCGTCACCCAGATGGATCGCTGGCTTCACGCCTGGCAGCTTCCCTCCTACCTTCACATCGAATGGCAACACTTCTTCCGGCAGGAATGGGAACGACATCTTCAACGTCAATCTACCCATGCCAATGGTTGGTCCACAGCTGAAGTCCAAGCCTTTCGCCGCTACACCAAAGGCTTCATTGTTGGACCGGGAGATCACTTTCCACACACCGCCATACTCTCCTGCCCCTGCCACTATCACCACCTACTGCTCAAGACCTTTATACCGTCTCCTACCACATCCACACCTGTCTTCCAACCACTACGTCATGGCATCCAGCTGATTAGAACCCGCCTTCGCGACACATGGCCACCTCATCTTCTTCAACGATATCGATGGGGCCTACACTGGGATCGCCGTCTTCCTTCTGCTTACATCCTTCCAAAACATTCTCGAGACTGGAGCAAAGCACGACCAATCGTGTCCTACACGCAGACAGCCTGCGCCCCACTCAGTCAGACGGTTGCTTCTGCCATTTACTGCCTTTTGCAGATCGTCTTTCCGGAGCTGACCGCCCTTTCGGACGTTCTACCTCTCCTTCGCCACATTTGGAAGATACTTCAACAATATGACCCCACGGACGACCTTGTCCTCTTTCAACAGGACATCGCCGGGTTCTTCAACTTCGTCACACATCCCCGGATGGTCTCCACTGCTGAATTCCTGATCACACGCTACGCTGCTCTCCAAGGCCAAGATTTGCAAGATGACCCTATTCTCAGCGTTGCTCAACACCAACAGGAACGTCTTCAGCGGATCTTTCGTGGACGCTGGCGCAAGACCTCTCGATCGTATCATCCCATCCACCTTCGTGACTTACCAGATTTGGTTTCTCACTTACTGGATTCCTCCTACTTCACCGTGGGCCTGACAGTCTTCCGGCAATGTCAAGGAGCCTCCATGGGATCACCTTTGGCCCCCGCCTTATGCAGCGCTGTCGCACTCTTTCGGGAATACTGCTTTCTACGCTCCTTTCCCACTTCTTCGTGGCGCTACGCCACGGGATTGGCGCTTCTGGCACGTTACGTTGACAACGTCTTCTTCCTCGGACCTACACACTCATGCTCCACACCGACTCTTTCCAGGCCATCGCTCAACCCTTCTTTTACGGCAGACCACTTGAGATGGAGTATGTCACGGATGAGACCCTGCTCGGCTTTGCTCTTTCCACCTCTCAACGCACTATTACCTTCCGACAACCACCTCATCTCACATTGATACGCAGCAATCGCACTGCCGGCTCTCCGGACATGGCTCTTGCTGGTTTCTTCACCCGCGGCATCTTGATTTGCCGCCTGACTCGCCCCCGCGACCTGATCTTTTCTCAACTCATTGACCTGACTCAACAATACCTCGACAAGGACTTCACCATGGCTCAACTTTTGCCACTTCTTCATCAACTTTGCCATCGCTTTCACCTACCACGACGACCAGTCCATACACAGTTTCGGTTTCTCACTTTCTCTCTGGATGCAGCACTTGAGACCGGTTATCGCTTGGAAAATACCCCGTGCATTCACTCCGATTTCAATCACTGTAGTCATGAATCGTCTATTGTTTCCTGCGATTTCCATCTCTCCTTCCTTTCTTGCATCTCCTTTTCCTTTCAGCTTCTCGGCTCAAAAACGTGCTCCTCACCTTTTCCTTTATTCCTTGTACCTCGACCATGTCACAATCGACTACTTCAGACCTGGTCTCCACTATTGCGACGCAACTCAACATCGTCATTGTTGCACTTCGACTATTGGTGGACATGATTCAAAACCCGGACGCTACCTCTCCTGTGGACATGATCCCGGGCTCCTGCCCTTCCAGACCACCTGCTAGTCCGGCATCGCCGCTGTTTCAAACCACCACGAGACCTTCTATCAGCTGGGCACCTTGTGAACAACCGGTACCTCGTTCAGAGCTTTCACAGACTCTTCTGAGGACTCCACCACCGTCACCTACGTCAACAGCTGGGACACGCACTCCCCCTGCCCCCCCCCCCCCCCCCCCTTTCCCCCCCCCCCCCCCCCCTTTCCCCCCCCCCTCCTCCCCTGTTCCTTCCCCTTCCCCTCTTCCCGCCGATGTCGCTCTCTCTCCTCCCCCACTCTCGTTTCCTCCTTCCCCCGTTCTCTCCCCTCCTGACTTCGCCTACCCACCTCCCTCCTCTCGGGCTCTCCCACCCTCCCCCTCCCCTTCCTGTTCACTCGTCTCTTCCGCCCCCCATGGCCCCCTTCCCTCCCGTCCCCGCAAACGCCGCTCACCTTCCCCCTCTTCCTCCCCCTCCCCTACCTTTCTTCCTGCCTCTCCTCGCCCCCACTCAGACACCTCTTGGGAAGACGATTGGAGCACCAAGGATGACGACCTACTTCTCAGCCTCAAATGCAATGAACGCCTACGACCCAGTTGGCGCTACATCACGAAGAAAATGCAGCGCCCAGAATCTCAAATCCGTGCTCGTTGGGCTGAACTTCTTGAACTACAACGGCTGGCTACATCCTGATTATCGTCTTTGACTTTTGACTCACCGACTCACAGCACCCGGAAAACGGCCTTCGCTGACTTTACATTTCTCTTGGGTTATCACACCATTTTCGGTCCACGTTAGGCTCTCAGCCCTCACTTTGCATTCTCGATTGCCTTTTCTCCATCTTTATGTTGAACCTTTTTCCACGCCTCTGCCATTTTAGCCTATTGGCCCAAAACTAGTCTCACCGCTTTTGCTCTCGCACCTTGGCGCGACCCATGTCCAATTTATCCGCTACAGGTATCAGACGCCCGTCCATGGCTTCCTACCTTCGGGACTCAGATGAACCTATCCTCATCTTCACCACCTTCCCCAAGAAAGCTCGTCCGACAGAACCTCCTACTTCATTGCGGACTACCTCTACCTCCTCGCATCCATCGAGTACGAGTACACCCACTGCGACCACACTACTTTCGAGTGACTCTACTTCAAATTCGGCTCGGCCGTTGGTAGGACTACTTGTCAAGCTCAACGGCGAGGAGATACCTTTTCTGATTCCCCGACCATCACGTCCGTTTCGACTTCCTGCGGCAAAGCCTTAATTCACTAATTCAAGATCATCCTTTCGATTCGTCGCTTCCTGTGGAAAACAAACCCCTTACCGACTTGTCTTCCTTTTGACAGAATACCATGATCTTCGCCTCGGCTGCAATTATTCCTTCTTTCCGATTCTTCCGCAGCCTTTTGGTTCCACATTGGTACACTCCCTCACCTTTTACTTGACATGGAGAATATGGACCTTCAACCAGAAGATGTTCGCGTCCCTTCGGGAGATTCCTCTCCGACACAAATTCCTCCCGATGACAGTCTTTCACATCAGGACTACCAGGACCACACGGCTGACTCCACGCCTCCCGCGGACCCTGCTCTTTTGCCGAGCATCCCTCGCTCTGAGAACCAATACAACGAGGACTATACGGATTATGCTCGCCAAATTCACAACTCAACCCACGGAGCTTGGCCTGTTGCTGAACCATTTGAGGAATGGGCTTGTCGCCGATCCCACCAGACACGCTATTGGTTCTATCGTGCTTGGTTCCACCATAAGACCCTTCCCTGGGATCACAATGATATTGAATACTACAAACCTGCAACCGGCTATTTTATCGACGATCATCCCGCTTCCCAATGGCCTTCGATATACGGGGTACCCGGGGTTGGCAACTTGTGCTTTCTGCCACACAAAGCCTCTCCATTTGGACACAATGCGAGCAATACGAAGCCGCTCTTCGTGCTGAAGAAGAACGTATTGCAGCTGCCCAACAACTCAGCCACACACCTGCCCCCTGCAGAGGCCAAAAGAGACAGGCTGCGGACAATCTGGAACATCTCAGTGTACAGTATCAAATTGAAGCCCTCTTGCAGAATTTCTCTCAGCTTGATGTCTCCAAGGTACCTATGCTTCAGGGCCTACCCGTTCCACAGCAAGAACAACTCATTAGCGGGGTTGTCCACACTCTCACTACGTATCGGGATGAACTTCACCAAGCTTGCCAACCGCATGATCCTCCATTCCATCCGGACCGCTCATCCGCAGCTTCTTCGGCCGCCCCTGCCCAAACTTCTTCCATCGATCCTATCAGCGACGGCACTGGACTTCCACTTCCCCTACCTGATTCAGGATCTATGTCTTTGAATTCTACCTCGACTGAGTCTCAACATACTTTGGAGCCTCCCTTTCCTACTGACCGACCTCGAGATTGACTTCCATTCCCTCAACTTCAGGTCGAGGCCGTATAAGCTTCCCTGAGCTCAGGATTCTCTTCGTTACGCATTGAAAAGTTCCACGACATCTTCGTTCTCACTTTGATGTTTTTCTCGTTTCTGATTGATTTTACCTTACACTTCCTCACATGTCCTTTTACCTTACACTTCCTCACATGTCTTTTGACTGTTCTTCACCGCAGCCACTGGCTCCTATCTCCTCCACAGCTCTGTTTTCTATTTTCCTATCCTTCAACCTGCTCGATGATTTCTTCCCCGGGTCTTCGCGTACCCGAGCCTTTGACACAAATGATTCCTACATCTCGTACTTCTTGGCGTGAAGTTCGTCAACCCTTTGAAACATTGGACATGGTTCCCGACCTTTCTACCGTCCGCTTTGAACTGGACGTCAGCTTGCTCGTCTATCAACCCCTGAACTACATCACAGTGACCTTAGACTGGCAGCAGATTGACACCAAGGAGTACACGGTTGATGATCTCAAAGATGTGATCTACTTAGGCCAACACCGTACGGCCTTCTGGATGGCCCTTCCCTCGACTGGTGATTCACGAGTATGGGAAGTCCCACACACCTGCACCCTTGAAGACCTCGTCCTCTACTTTATCAACTCACGACGAGTACGCCCACTGGGACTTGCCACTGAATACCCCCGTGAATCCGTTCCTTTTCCCTATCGACCACTCCATACAGTCGCTCCCCGCCTTCATGATGATGCCATTGGTCAACTCCGACTACCACTGACTGCCTATCAGACCTACCGCGAGATCCGTCAATTCACTTAGTCTCACCCCACTTTCAGCGCGGAGCTTAAAATCTTGCCTCCCTTCGGGGAGGCGTGTGTGTGTAACCCTTGGAATCATAGGGATCCGTTTGGATTTGTTCGGTTTGCCTTCTTTTAGCCTTTACTACAGCAGGGGGCTCGTGGACGCATGGGTGGCACGAGCCAACGAAGACCCATCCATGTCGTCGTGATACCAGACCTGATCAGTCTGGCGTACCTGCGATTTTCCTTCCTTTCTGAATGGCATGAGGCTAAGCCAAGAACCTCGAAGTTTTGATGTCTTCTTTGAACTGCAGATGCGAGCGGAACGTCGTCAGCCTGTTCGTCCGTCGTTCGTTTTCTCCTTCTTTGGGCCATTTCTCCGTTTGAAGACCCCCAGGATTCGCTGGTTCCCTACCGATTAGGAAATGGAACCCTAGGCCGGCGTGTGGCACCGCTTTCAGTTCAGTACACCCTATCCTAAGTGTGTGCGTGTAGTACATGAGATTGTGTGGGTATGTTCCGACCAATGCTCACGAGGCTAGGGTGGAGTTGAGACTGGTGAGGGTGTTGAAAGGAGGTCTAAGTCTGATGTAGTTCTTGCATTTTCTTGTTGCCTCTGGCATGAAGTTTTTTGACAGGTCTACATTGACATGTTTATTTATCGCTGATGTGTGGGCCTTTACTGTAGGGGTCAAACATCAATTGTGCTGGCTTTTACCTGCAGTGAAATGGTATCGGGCTACTGCAGCCAGTGAAGCGGTGAGATTTTGCCAAGGCTTGTTGAAACGCAGTTGGTGAATTGGCGCTTGTCAAGTGATATGTTGTCACCTCTGGCGATGTGGTAGATCCTTGTTACAGATGGTGTGGTGAGGTGTCCATTTCACCCTATAACCACGACATGATGGGTAAATGAGTTCTTACCTCTGGTTCAAATCAGGTGAAGTGGTACATTTCTACGCGGTGAGTCACGGGCGAGTCCGTACCCACACATCTCTTGGCTAAGCCGAGTATGCTGGTACAGTCTGTACTCGTGAAGTGAGTGAAATGGTTTCGCACTAACTGGTGAAAACAAAGCATAGTGGAACTGCCTGGGTGGTGACGAAGTGAACACATCCACTGCTGAAGCGGTGGTTGTTAACTGCCATTGTTGTGCACTATAAATTGACTGACAACCAGAACGGGCCATCGTGGTATACTTGAGCCAAGTTGAGCCCAGTGAGCTTGGTCATGTCTAAAGCCCAAATATCGGGCTTGAGGTCGAATATTTAGTCAGCGAGAGCTGGCTTGTGTGATGTCAAATGACGTGTTGTCTTCTGAACTGCATCTAAGGCAACGCTCTCGAGAGCAAAAAAACATACAGTATCTACTTTTATATATACTATATATATATATATGTATTATGTATTTATCTATATCTATCTATCTATCTATCTATCTATCTATATATATATATTATGACTATACCTGTTTAAAGATTGTAGGCGGGGTGACAGAGATTAAGGGACAGGTGGAGTGGCTAATTAGCGGCTACATACCGTTTAGGCCTCAACGAAAGGCAGGCTTAAAACTTAAGGGCACCTCAGTTGATCACCACCTTCATTGCCGGCTTCACCAGGAGCGAAAGACTTCAGAGAGCCTGGTGGAGGGATTCCCGCATAAGCAATCCACACCATCAAGTGCCAGATTTCTAAACATGCAATTAATGTGAAGTCGTTCAAAAGTCATGAATCATGAAGATCATGAAGTCTTTTAACACACGGTCAAAACCTTACTGGCTTTAACAAACTGTAGCTAGAGTGCCTTCGTGGACTATTCCAAACAAGAAAGGTCTTCCCGCCTGTTGTTGCTGCCATACCTTTGCCCTGCCAGGCAGGAGGTCACTGCACTTATCACGTTCAATGTTGGACACAATGAGTGGCTCAATACAGATCCGTTACGTCTGGCGTTTCACAATATGAACATCGGAATCGAACGACATGTTGATGAGCCTCACCTAGCAGCTATGCATAGTTGACAAAACTATTTATCACATTTTCTCACCAAAGAATGCAAGCAAGTGTGCATGCAAAATCCCTCATTGATACGGATGCTTGTTTGGGCCGTATCTCATGAGCTGCTGAATTTTGGTGTGCAACCATGGTTTACTGCTGACGTGCACGACCAGGACACAACATGTTCAGATCTTTGTTGAGCCAGGTTGGATGCAAATGCGCGGACCAAGAGGGAGAAGCGAAGTAATGTTTTGCCATCCGAGTCGCACGCCACACCAGTGCACAACCTGGTTCAAATCTTCTGGGCACATGCACTTGCAACAACCAATTGCGCACAGCAAAGCGACACATTTCTTTAACTCACACAGGAACAAAGCACAACAGCTGTTTGCGATAAACCTTTGCAAACAACATCTGCAAAACTCATCAGCACCCTGCGGCTGTGCACTTCACGGGACAGGGCTCACTTGCACACGCGCCCCCACCGCGAGAAAAGTTTTGCAGTTGCACTGTAGCTGAAGGTAAACCTCACACAGGCACAAACATCAATACGTTAGATTGCTCCAACATTCCATCCTGGAGTCTCGTTTGGTTTTGTCTCCAGACTGGTGTTGGCTAGAGTGACTTAATGTTCCTAAAAGTTTAGCACCCAGCCCGGATGACAAGAACGCTAATGTGCAGATATAGCTATGGAAAGAAAGGATGTCGGAATAGATGGGCACCATTGAAAATGCTTCCGTCGTACACGCGGACAATGACTCGCTTGCACACGCGCATGTTGGAAGACTAGGACGCCTTACCAAACGGCAGCATCGGCACACACTACCAATTGTCCAAGGACGCTGTGTCGGCCACGAAGGGCCAAATGCAAACATTCAAGGTGTCAGGTCGTCCACGGCTTCAAGTGTTCGATGCCTCCACAGGCACTCTGAATCAAGAAGAAACATCGAAACATGTTCATGACTCGGAAGTTTCCTGGTGTGACCATTCCAACGTAGCATACCTTTTGTGAGCTACCCAAGATAATGTCTAGA